>JAMPIV010022312.1:655000-817500 GCA_024509875.1 Oreohelix idahoensis | reverse complement strand
ACATACATACATACATACATACATACATACATACATACATACATACATACATACATACATACATACATACATACATACATACATACATACATACATACATACATACATACATACATACATACATACATACATACATACATACATACATACATACATACATACATACATACATACATACATACATACATACATACATACATACATACATACATACATACATACATACATACATACATACATACATACATACATACATACATACATACATACATACATACATACATACATACATACATACATACATACATACATACATACATACATACATACATACATACATACATACATACATACATACATACATACATACATACATACATACATACATACATACATACATACATACATACATACATACATACATACATACATACATACATACATACATACATACATACATACATACATACATACATACATACATACATACATACATACATACATACATACATACATACATACATACATACATACATACATACATACATACATACATACATACATACATACATACATACATACATACATACATACATACATACATACATACATACATACATACATACATACATACATACATACATACATACATACATACATACATACATACATACATACATACATACATACATACATAACATACATACATACATACATACATACATACATACATACATACATACATACATACATACATACATACATACATACATACATACATACATACATACATACATACATACATACATACATACATACATACATACATACATACATACATACATACATACATACATACATACATACATACATACATACATACATACATACATACATACATACATACATACATACATACATACATACATACATACATACATACATACATACATACATACATACATACATACATACATACATACATACATACATACATACATACATACATACATACATACATACATACATACATACATACATACATACATACATACATACATACATACATACATACATACATACATACATACATACATACATACATACATACATACATACATACATACATACATACATACATACATACATACATACATACATACATACATACATACATACATACATACACATACATACATACATACATACATACATACATACATACATACATACATACATACATACATACATACATACATACATACATACATACATACATACATACATACATACATACATACATACATACATACATACATACATACATACATACATACATACATACATACATACATACATACATACATACATACATACATACATACATACATACATACATACATACATACATACATACATACATACATACATACATACATACATACATACATACATACATACATACATACATACATACATACATACATATATATATATATACTCATGGAAAAAAGTAAGTGTGCAGCACTCAACAGGGCACTGTGCGTGTGATCTTGGGTGAACTCAAATGCAAGTTGGCACACATTTCTGTGTGAGTGTTGTTCACTTACCCGTGCAATTACAATAGGATCGCACTATTCATGGGGAGATAATCACAGTGCAAGATAAATCACGTGAAAAGTGCCGTAGGGGAGAATTTATCACAGATAAAAGGAAGGTAAGTGTGTAGCTCTAATCACAAGCAAGTGAAAACGTAATCGTTGAAATAGAGAGTACCAAGAGTCCAACAGAAACATCTTTTTTGACAATGCCAAGATTGAACCAACAACAGCGAGCAATAGCTATAGGGATGTTAGCTGCTGGAGCGACTATATTTAGCTGTATCACAACATTTTAATGTTCACAGGAACACTATATCACGCATTCAAGCTCGTTTCCACCAAACTGGATCCACTGCTGATCGCCATAGAAGTGGCCGACCACGAGGTACCACCCCTGCACAAGACCGTTACATACGCCTTATGCACTTGCGTAACAGGTTTATTCAGGCAACATGGACTGCCAGGAACATTCCAGGTTTAAGACCCGTGTCGTGCAGAACAGTGCGGAATAGGTGGACATACACGGTACTGAAGTCAAGATTTCATTTTTTTGTGGGGATGCCACACTGACTTTAGTTTTTATCTTTCTTTCATGACACTTTCACTAAAATCAAAGTGATCACTTGGTCTTTTATTCAATATTCAACCACATTGTGTGCCAACTTTTATTTCATTTCGTCCATGAAATAACGCACAGTGCCCTATAAAGTGTTGCACACTTACTTTTTGCCATGAGTAATGTACTTTGACAGTTAAGGTTTGTTCAGGCTACGCTCTCCTTTAAAGTGCTGACGTAAAGAACCTGTATAATATAACCGGTTGTATATGTAATTGAGCTTGATAAGTCAACCACTTCCTCACTGCTTAACGTCCTCAGTCGCCCCCGCTCCCCCACCTTTTCCTCATCGCCTCCTTAGGTCTTCCAAACTTCCCACTTTGGAAACCACTGGTCTGCATTGTGAGATGCCTTTTCATTTGTGAATTCAGTTCCAATTTTGTTAAACTATTTTTCTTAGTGTGGCTGCCTGGTCTGTGCAAGATCTGTTTTGTCGACAACGTGTTTTGAGTGTCTTAGTTGTCTGTCTATGTTTTATTTGTGGAGGATGATAGTCTTTTATGATTATGGTTCTTATAGTAACATTGTTCCTATGTAATTTGTGGGATCACGCAAATCGCCCTTCTTATGTAAGTTGACCAGATATTCTGCTGGGACTCATTTTCTCACCCAGACTTGACCATTTAATTCGTATAATATCTCTGCAGAGATGTCAACATCAGTTTTGATGGCCTATGTAACAATTTCATCTGCGCCAGCAGCTTTTTCCCGTCTTTAAGAATTTGTATAGCTTTTTTTGTTTCTTCCTTTATTGGTCTCACTCAGTTGTAGCTCATCGTTTAGTGGCGGGATATCTGGGAGGCTATGTGGATCTGGTTTATTGAAAAGTTCCTCAAAATTGTCAGTAAATATCTGTCTTTGCTCTTTTATGTTTGTCAATTCTTTATTTTTTTATGCTGTCATCTGCTTGCTCGTCTTTCAATATTTTATTCCCGTTTGTTTTAAAAATAATTGTTTGTTTTAAAAATAATTCAAGTTATTCAGAATACTAACCTATATAGGCCATCACATGTTTCTAATTGAACATTTCTGCAAAGTTATTTTCTCGCATCCAATGTCGATATATGAGACATGAAAACATTTTCAGGCTACTTTACTTACAATTAGGCGTTGTATTTCTTTATTTTAAACTATTTGAATAATTTAATTAGACTGATTATCTATATCTTATCCAAATGTTTATACAATTAATTCCAGTTATCCAACATTACTGGTATTTATATATGTGTGTGTGTGTGTTTTTCTTCTCCAATTTGCTCTCCGTGTGTTTTTGGGTCTAGCGCTATTTATAAAAAGCGGTAGCGCAGTGGTTAGTGCACTGGCTTCCTAGCTCAGTGGTCCTGGGTTCGATCCCCAGTTGAGGTGAGAATTTGTAGACGGCAAACGGCTCCGGGGTCGACCCAGCCTCAAGAATTGGGTACCACGGCAACTCTAGGAAGGTTAAGGCGGCCGGCGTGATGCAGACCAGATTACCTCTAGTGTGCCGATGGTCAAGACAATATGGGCCTAACACCATATTCCCAGTATCCCTCAGTGGGCGTGTAAAGGGAACCTTTTTTCTTTTTACTATTTATATAAGCTCGCGAACCCGTCTTGTAATGCTCCCAGTTGCTTCTTTCATTGTGTGCCTTATCCACATCCAACGTCATTTTCTTGGTTGACTGTCCTTACTTTCCATCCAATCATTCCTTACTACCAGTTGTTCTGATTACTTACTGCACTTTATATCTGTCTATCTATCTACCTATCTACCTACCTACCTATCTATCTATCTATCTATCTATCTATCTATCTATCTATCTATCTATCTATCTATCTATCTATCTATCTATCTATCTATCTATCTATCTATCTATCTATCTATCTATCTATCTATCTATCTATCTATCTATCTATCTATCTATCTATCTATCTATCTATCTATCTATCTATCTATGGAGAGAAAGGAAGGGCAGAATGTCAGACGGGCCTGCGTGCCCAATTCTTCACCCTTTGAAAATAAAGTTCGTTCGTTCGTTCTATCTATCTATCTATCTATCTATCTATCTATCTATCTATCTATCTATCTATCTATCTATCTATCTATCTATCTATCTATCTGTCTGTCTGTCTGTCTGTCTGTCTGTCTGTCTGTCTGTCTGTCTGTCTGTCTGTCTGTCTGTCTGTCTGTCTGTCTGTCTGTCTGTCTGTCTGTCTGTCTGTCTGTCTATCTATCTATCTATCTATCTTTCTTTCTGTCTGTCTGTCCGTCTGTCTACCTGTCTGTCTATCTATCTATCTGTCTTTCATTGTTATCTATTTATCTGTATACTGTATCTATCTGTCAGAAATCATGGCAACATTTGCTCCAGACAACAAGAGAAATCTTCTATTGGTCGGAAAGACAGGAACAGGAAAAAGTTCTACTGGTAACTCTATTTTGGGACAACGTGTCTTCAAAGTTCTCAACAGTACAACATCTGTCACACAGAAGATTCAGTCGGAATATACTTCTTGGAACGGGCATGGCGTCAAAGTCGTAGACTTGCCAGGTCTAGCTGACTCAGAAATGGACAATACAGAGGCTGTACAGAATGTGATAACAGAGATTGACAGAGCGATAACCATAACTCCGGAGGGATACGATGCAATAATCATTGTTGTTACCTTCGGAAGATTTTCAAAAGAGGACATGCAGACGGTGACTTACCTGAAAAGTATTTTAGGTGAGCCGTTTATCCAGGAGTATGGGATTTTATTGGTGACACATGGAAGCGATTTCTCAGAGGAAGAAGAAGGAATGACATTCGAACAATGGTGTGCTATTCAGAGAGGTGTTTTCGGGAATCTTTTTCAAGAGTGTCGTGGGAGAGTGGTTCTTTTTGACAATAAAACGAAAGACAACGACGTAATCAAGCATCAAGTGGAGCGTCTCTTTTGCCAGGTAGATCATTTGAGGGATGGGCCGAAACGCTACACACCTGATGTGTTCCAACGTGCCCAACAAGGGCGTGACAAGCTGGTCTGTGAAACAAAAGAGCCAATGATTCAAGAGGATACAGTAAGACAAACGAAGATATTAATGGTTGAACTGGATACAATTTTGCTGACCGATCCTGAAGCTGCCAAATCAAAACTCGCGGAACTTCACCACAGAGCACAAGAACTTCTCAAGTCCGTAACAGACCAAGACAAAGGAACGGGGGCATTAAATTCTGCTCTAACTACAATAGAAACTGCTGATCAAGCCATTGTTGAGAGATCCAAGATGGCCGATACTATTATTCGACAAAAACAAATGGAACAAGAAATGTCTGAGAAAATGAAGAACATGGAAGCTGGTCATAAGAAAGAACTGGAAGATTTAAAGAAGGCAGTGGAGGAAGGTAATAAACTTCGAGACAAACAAGAAGAAGATTATCAGAAACAATTATGAAGCTAAAATGAATGTATTTACTTGTTGATTGTCATATAATCAAGTGTATTTATATCAAAATGTCTATGTTTATTGATTGTCATATAATCAAGTTTATTTACATCAAAATGTCTATGTTTATTGATTCATCATCATGTTCATTGTCCTCTAGCTCAAGCAGAAGCACGTGACTTCAACAACTTCCCATAGGCGATCAGTTCCATGTCTTGTATATCTGTTTCATATCAGTCTTAACAGTCCAGGCTCCGGTTGCCTTTCTGTGGACTGTTATAAACCTGCTTCAGAGAAGATCTTCCGGTCTTAGTTCATGGAGTTGAATTATATCAGTTACTGGCTGTGAATGACAAGTTGACGTTAACATTTTTTTAATTTGTGTATTTGTGGTTTTAAGTATCCATTGCGTGGGATAACATTCTCTGCTCTGAAACCTCTATAGTCGGTGCCTACGAGATGCGTGGTTGGTTGCCGATTTGTTATAAAATAGGGTGATTGAAGAGCCACTTACTATTTTTAAATTATTATTTCTTAATTCTAGTCCCATTAATTTGTATAAAGCAAACTTTAAAATAAAAAGAATTAACTTTAATTGTATTCCATTATAACATCAGTTTATTTGTCATTTTAGATTATTTTTTTTAAACTTTGTTTCTAAGAATTTTAAAAAAATTGTCTTTGTCAAATGTCATTCATTGCTCATAGTTATGTGATAGGGTGGGCGAGATGATGATGTGATATGTGATCACTCTCTTTCACACTCGCACCGACCCGAACAACAATAAAACTTTTGATTCTAAGGCAGGGGCTGTATTTATTTCTACAACCCAGTCAGTGAAATTAAGCACACTGAAGCAAACATTAAACAAATAAACTAACAAACAAAACACCCAGCCAGTGCTCAGTTGCTAATCCTGAAAGCAAACAAAGCACCGACTAGTTAAAATCATAATAGCAATGAATGAGAAACACCACGCTCTCACCTGTCAAACTGTCCTTCTTCCACGCTACCTGCAACATTCAACTATCATGCACACACACTGTGCTCATGTATGTCGTCTAATCAGACTAGTATGGTGTTGTGCATGAGGCTGGCAATCTCACCATGTAACATCGGTTGCTACCGAAACCACTACTGCAAGAGCATCTGAATGCTTCATGCGGAGGCAAACCACACTGGTTGCCCCATGCTCCCTCAGGAGCGGAGAAGAGAAATATATATCTCCAAGTGAGCCCACGTGCTCTCACAAACCATTCTACACATAACCATAATTAAATAATAATGAAATAGATATAAAATAATATTCAACTATATGTACAACGAATACTCTCATTAATGGGCATAAACCACCACCTCGCAACTGATCCATCTCAATATTCATCCCTGCACTCTGAAGCATGTCGTATATGCCGACTGATGAGATTGGGAACTCATCATATAAAACACATTGTTACAGAAACAACCACTGCAATAGCATAAAAATGCTTCTTGTGGGCTTGTGATGGACACCAGTTGCATTGGTGTTTCAATGCTCCGCAAGGAGCAAACAGAGAAACACCTGACTCAACGTGCCTTGCGCACACAGGAGGGGTATTGCGCTCACTAGAAATCTAATGACTATCAAAGTAAACCACTAAAGATAAATAAACCACTAAAGATAAACAGTAGGATTATGATAAGTATCGTGAAATACACTCAATTACCATCGCATCAAAGAATAAAATATAATTGTTCTTGACTTTAACAAAACTGGAACTAAATACATCACCTAAAGGAAATTTACCACGAAAACTCTCTCTTCTATTACTGGGGAAAATTACATTAACCTACTTTCACCCACGTGTCAATTCACACAATATAAAACTGGCGCCTTCTTTATATACACGCATGCCTTTATACACATTGCATGATGCTTTTCATGAACACGTGGCTGCCATCTCGATAACAGTTAATATTATCTAAATTCAAGTCCCTGATAACACCTCTGTCCAGTTCCATATATGAAATAGTTTCATACTATATTTGCCTGGTCTGATGAATGAAATAATTGATACTAAACTCTTACAGCCGCAGTCTGGACTTAGCACTAGTGAAATATATCCACACATTATTTTCACTCATCTATCATTTCAAGACTAAATTATAATGTCCTGGAAGAAATCTTAGGAAACACATCCTTTTATCTATTTCATTAAACATTAGAACAGACACGCTGAATACTAATAATAAAACTAGATCACTAAAGCTAAACTAAATTAACTCACGTGTCATGTCTTTGTTCTACCCACGCAGAGCGCCTCGTATCTTCGTTTTCTCTTGTCTGGACGGATCTTCAAATAGGCCTTCGCTTTGTTGTTGTTGTTGTTGTTTTGATGAGGTGATGGGTGATCTATACTTAAAACCTTATCACCTGTCAAGTCTATATTGTGATTTCTATAGTAAGTTTTTAATTCAAGTCTTTGTTGTTCATACTTTTTACAGTGGATCAGGTAGTGGTCTATGTCATTCTCTTCCTGACATTCTTGGCAGTGTGGTTCTTCTATCATAAAGTATGCTGCACCGAGACGGAGACGCCACAGTTTTTTGTTTGATGGTATCTTTAATTCTTCTCTGACCTGGCACGTCCTCGTTGGTTCTTTCAGCAGTTTGAACGCGTGTCTGCCTTTTCTACTGTTCTTCCATGTTGTCTTCCATTCCTCGTTTATAGTTATCTTCACTTGGCTCTTGATCTCTGACCTTCCCAGTCCTGCTCTTATATTGTTTTTACTTGCTCTTCAATTCTTGGCGTTCTGATCTGCCAACTCGTTACCAGCAATACCTATGTGTGCTGGAACCCACACTAGCCTCACACTACATCCTCTGTTCCCTAGTGATGTATTAATTGCTAGAATTTCTTCCTTTATGTCTGGCCGGCTACATTTACCTGGGTGTTCTAGTGCTTGTAGGGATGATAGTGAGTCTGTAAATATCGTAACAGCTTCTGGTGGGTTATCTTCGATTATTTCTAAACTTTTAAGAATTGCTACCATCTCTGCGGTAAAAATCGAAGTCCCTTCAGTTACACTGTAGCTCTTTTTTATTCCCCACTGTGGTATTAAGACTCCGGCACCTAGTTGCCCACTATCACCCTTGGATCCATCAGTGTAGACGGCCAGACTTTGTTTAGTTAGTTGATCTATGAACTTTCTACTTATCATTTTGGCTTCCTTATCTTCTATGTTTTGTTTGATCTTTTCAGTAAGCGAGTAGTCTATGATTGGTGTTTTTAGTTCCCAGGGTGGTATTTTGCTTCTATATTTATTACTATTTTTAATTGTGTTTGATAGTTCTTTGAGGTGCGTTAGATCTTCTATGGTTCTCCACCCTGTTTGATATCTATCTTTGTTTAAGGGGACGTCCCATACACTTGTTTGGTTTTTGACAAATGCTTTATGTGCTGGGTGTGTCACTTCTTGTGCTACTTTACTCCAATAATTTAATCTTAGTTCTTTCCGTCTTAGATTAAGGGGTGGTATGCCAAGAGCTACTTCTAGCGCTTCTACTGGTGTTTATATAAATGCACCTGTAATGATTCTCATGGCTGCATTTTGAATCCTGTCCAGTTTCGCTTTGTTAGAAGCTGCAGCTGAGCCATAGACTATGCTGGCATAATCCAGTTTCCCCCTGATGAAAGACTTGTAGAACATAAGCATTATTTTATTGCTGGCCTCCCATCCATTACCTTTTACTATCCTTAGTATATTTAGGGGTCCCCTACAGTTTTCTACTAAATTGTCTATATGTTTATTATAATTTAGTTGTTTATCTAAAGTTATGCCCAGAAATCTTGTTGTTGAGGGTGTACATATTTTCTGACCTTTAATGGTTATATTGATTTTTTTTTTTTAAATTTCCTTTGCTGAATATCATACCTACTGTTTTGTTTACGTTAATTTGGAAGCCCCAACTTTTCATCCACTCTGAAACTTTGTCTATTTGTTTTTGAAGTTTTTGGTAAACATGGTCCAAGTTTTTTCCAGATCGCCAAATTCCACAATCATCTGCAAATTGTGATACTGCATTCTTTATGTCATTAAATTCATCTGCTAAATCATTTACAGCTATAGTGAAAATTGAAGGAGAAATCACTGATCCTTGAGGAATCCCATTCTGTTGTTCATATATTTCTGACCTATCATTATTCACCTGTACAGCAAAATACCTGTCCTGTAAAAAGTTTTCTAGATACCTATAGGTTTTACCAGTAATGCCAATCTTTTTCATTTTGTAAAGAGCTCCATCTCTCCAGCATTCATCATATGCACTAGCTACATCTAGAAAGACTGCCACTGTTTTCTCTTTCCTCTTGAACCCTAGCTTTACATCATGTTCTAATCTTACAAGCTGGTCTACTGTACTTTTGTCTGCTCTAAACCCTGACTGGTTTGGGCTATATAACTGATTTTTTTCTAGGTAGAATTTAACTCTTTTATTCACAACAGTTTCCAGTATTTTACCTAGTTGTGATGTTAACGAGATAGGCCTATATAGGCCTTCGCCGGTTCGCTATCTCTTTATATAGGCCCTAGGGCTAATCACTCAACTTACTCCGCTGCGCGTATTAATTGTGCCACTTAAATAACACATGCGATTATCGCTCTGGTAGGAGCGAAAACACAAATATACAACACAACTATTTCTAGAGCGAAAACACAAATATATACCACAACTAACTTTTAGTCTTTATTGTGGCCTAGTAATAAATCTTCTTCTTGAAGATAATGTGGTAAAAAGGCACTAAACCACGGAGACCATGATAGTGACAGTATGGCGCTGTCACAGTTATAACGATAATTTTATGTATATTTAGCAGAGAAATCTAGAAGAGAATAGCAATGGCCAAAGCTACATTCAAAAACATGAAACAGATTCTAACATCTAAATAACTAAATCAGAAACTCAAACTGAGAATCATCAAATGCTACAAATGTATTCTCCCCTGCTATATAGTGTAGAAGCATAGACAATGAACTAGCAATTAGAAAAAAAGAATTCAGGCCACTGATGTGGATATATAGAAGAATGGGGCACGTCTCATGGACAGAGAAGAAAACTAATGTCATAGGAAAGAAAAGAGAAATAATGTAGATCACAGTTAGACAGGTCAAATATTTTGGCCATGTTATAAGGCATAACATCTTGCAGAAGACCATAACAGAAGTGAGAGTTGAAGGCAAACGTGCAAGGGGAAGACAGCGCTATAAGTGGGAAGATAACATCAAGAGATGGACAGGAAAGAGTCTATCAGAGTGCACCACCAAGACAAGAGACAGAAGACGTTAGAGATCCATTACAGCCAACCTTCGTTGTGGAGATGGCAGCTGATGATTATATTTAATAGACATAGATGAGGACATAACAATCGAAAAACAGAGAATGACCTTTCAATCACCTTATAAATTAATAAGTATTTTCATTTGCAAATCCCAGTAGCGATGTGAATGCTTTCATGTGTTGGTTATCAACATATAATATGACGCATTTTTTATGAAGATTTAAATTGATTGTTTCTATAAACGTATTGAACGATTTCTGTTGCTGGTGTTTTTTGTTATAATTTTTTTTTCCTCGGGGGGGGGGGGGGGGGGGGGGGGGGGGGGGAGAAATTAAAATATTGTTAATAAAGTCTAATTATTTCTTTACGAGATGTCAATAATCAGAAATATGTAACCCATTACTTTGTACTCTCAAATGTAAAAATGTAATCTACAGATCAATATAGAATGTAGTACTTTCGTCAAACATTAGCTCCGTTTGAATTTGTTCACTATAATAAAACTGTAAAAAGTGTGAAAATCGTGGTTTGTCCATTCTGGAATTTTTTTTAATTGTGAGCTCTCAATACATTGTAAATATTTATAACTATCATAGCCCAGCTATTTTACTTTCTAAAACAATCGTTTTAAATGACTTACAACTGTATTGTAACGTATTATTAGTTTTTATATTTGTACTTTGTTAAAACAATTGTTATTTCTTACAACTGTACTGTAAGGTAAAGGTAAAGGATCCCGTTACACGCCCATTGAGGCATATTGGGAATATGGTGTTAGGCCCATATTGTCTAGACCATCGGCACACTAAGGGTGACGTGGTCAATATACGCCGGCCACCTTAACCTTCCCAGAGTTGCTCTGGTACCCAGTTGGGGCTGGGTCGACCCAGGGGCCGTTTGCGGCCTAAAAAATCCCACCTCATCTGGAGATCGAACCATAGACCACTGAGCTAACTGTACTGTAGCCTATTATTAATTATTAAAATTCTATAGAACTACTGTTATTATTTCTTACTTCATTATTATTTCATATATTATAATGTAACCCTATTTTACATTCTTATAAGTGTACTCTCGTGGAACTATTGTTATTATTTCTTATAATTGTAATATTACCTTATTTTTCATTCTTATGACTCTACTGAGCTTCCGACTGACAGAACAGTTAGAGCGCTGGTCTCTCACGGTATCGACACGCTCTAGTCTACCCAGATGTCAATGGGTAACTGAATTTGTTCTTGAGTTAAGGAAGAAAAAAGGCATCGATGAAGGAAACAGGTCACCACACTGGTCTCGATGCTGGACGTAGTATAGTGAAGTCTCTAACTTGTCACTCCACTACGGCTGTATCTGCTATGGGGGCTATCTTTCCGTGTTATTATTATACTCACTTAGATCAATAGTTTTTTTTTTTCCTTACAAGTGTACTGTAAATTGATTGTTGATTGTAACCTCGTAAAACAATTAATTTGTCTTACAAGTGTACTGTAACTTTATTGTTGATTATAACCTCGTAAAACAATTAATTTTTCTTATAACTTTACTGTAACCCAGAGGTTTTCAAACTTTTTTGGTCAGCGGCTCCCTTGACCTGTTCATAAATCCCCGCGGCTCCTCTCTATACTATATATTATATATAAGCAATTGTACCCAAAAAGATATTAATGACTTCTGAATGTGCATATTTTTATTAGTGATCAGCTGTTCGTAACATAGGCCTGCTCTGGAGTTTTATGGTGCATTTGTCAATAACTTCTAGTACCTAATGACACGTATTGGTACATGTAATAATACCTCGGCGCAAACATGTCCTACGAAGATCTATGTTTATTGATGGACCTTGGCTCATAATATCAAGCCAAAAACTTTTCCGAAACCATCGCGACGCCCTTAGCCGAGGGCCGCGACGCCCCTGGGAGCCGCGACGCACAGTTTGAAAACCTCTGCTGTAACCTAATTATTCATTGTAATCTCTTAAAAGAATTATTTGTTTCTTACAACTGTGCTGTAACATTACTATCCATTCTTAAAATTGTACTCACCAAGATACATTGTAAAAAGGTATTACAACTGTATTGCAATTAACCTATGATTTATTCTTATAATTGTATTCTCTTGAAATATTATCAATGACTTACAACTGTATTGTATCAACATCATGTCCTTGACACTGTTTATGCCACGTGGGACCACCCTTGTAGCTGGTGCACCTTGGAGCAAGATTGTTCCAACTATTCAGATGCACTTGTATCCGTGGTTGTTTGTAGCAATATGTCTTACTTCCGGTTGACAGCCTTATGCACATTCTAATATTAGCTGCCCTGTACGACATGGTTGAGGGTGTAGTAGTCCCATTATTTTTTTGTTTCTCCAGAGATCCCCGGAACTAAATGGCACAAGTGTTTTGTGAACGTTATGAGTGGCTTGTGGTGCACCACTACACATGACACTGTTACAAGAAATCTTTTTTTTTTAAATTCTTAACGTACTTTTGCATTGATGACGTTTGTGGCAGCTTGTTTTATATGATGACTTAACACCACCTGGCATCAATCGCATCTCACGACATGCTGGATAGTACTGTAGTCTTCTATCTTCTTTCTTTCTTGTTTGTCTTTTTTTTTTTCGTCTCCATGTTGACCCTTGGTAACTAAGAAAATTCGTAGAACTTAACCTATTAAAACATATTGGCTACTTACAACTGAAACATAATAACCTGAGTGAGCTGTTAGTTGTAGAACAGACGCCAACACAATTAACGAGATTATAGCTAGTGGAAACTTACACACAAAAACTTTCGAAACACAACGAGAACAAAAATACTAAATTTGGCCATCACAGCAGAATTCCTAACACTCTAATAAACTGCGGTTACATCACTTTTATACTTGCTCTTATGGACAACCATAATAACTAACAAAGATTCCTTGAGAAGAATTAATGAACTGTCACGGGATTTACTCCGCTCGCTCTGCAGTGATTGTCCAACGGTGGCCAAACTTGAGAGTATCTACTGAGGGTTTTCAAAGGTGCCTACCTTTTTCTCAAGATTACTCTTGGCAGAGATGTGAATTGTAGAATGGAGCTTCAATTCTTGGAAGCGTCATAGAAATTTAAAGAAATCAGGTACTACGTCTCATAGGATCCAGGCCGTGTAAACTTTTTATCTTTCCTGACCTTCTATGAGTAAGGATTTTGCTCGTTCTGATAAGCCCCCATCTGATTTAACTCATTAAAATATTACTAAAATAGCTCTGTTATAAGTATTTAAAATGACTGAGACATACGGGAGCAGTTTATTCAAAATGACTAAATCAGCTATAATTTGTATATTTACAGATAACAAATTTAATAATCAGTTATCGTTAACAATTGTAAAATAAATTAGGATGGGGTGAATTTAGATAGAAAATTTAGAATTTCCTCAAGTGATGATCTGGTTTGATAAGATCTTTATTAGAAAGATCACTTGACAGCTTTGAATGGGTACTTAGCTGCCAGTAAGATGTCAGTTGGTTTCTGCTCGAGCCGACGCTCGTTCTTTGCAGGTTATGGTTTGGCTCACTCTCATGCCTGATCAAGTCTGTTGACCACAAAACGTCCCTTGTTGTGTCGTGGGGCTATTACGAGGATGGCCCAGCGTCTGTTAAGATCCATCTGTCATAGGTGTCTAGTTCGGACTGCAGGCCACTTATACCACTCACTTGTTCCACTGATAGCACCACTAATGGGTACCACCGACCCAAATATTGTTTTGGACAATTCAGACTTCTGGCTCAGTGAAATGGTTTCAGTACTTTGATTAAGATGCCTCTTACATGCGGTCTGGGGTGTTACTTTATAATAGACTCCCGTTATGATTTAGTGTTTAGATTCCTAAGATTTCGGGCTTTCCGTATAGAGTACAGAGAGATTTGTCATTGTGTAAATCCACAAGACGCTCAACCATGTTGTCCTGAGTCTATTCACCCTACCTCTCACGGAAAATTCATGTGTGACATCTGCAGAAATAAATGGGTTGTTTACATGTCACCTCTCCATATATGGTATGCAACCTTCCGTCTATTATCGATGATGTTTACACTCACGTTTTCATAATCTATCACAGATACTCTCTTTAAAGGTGGATACTTTTCCCCGACCAGCCTTGTCCGGAAATGGTTATCTCATTTACCCAGTCTATCCAACAATCAACAAACTGGCCTGACAGAACTTTTATCAATGATAATATAATCGACTGTGGTCATCCCGAGGCATTTTACTTACTAAACAGGTCGCTCCTCTGCACTTGTCTGGTCGCGTAGGAAATGTGTTACACATCAGTAAACCGCACTTCTCTCTACAGAACCCAGGTGTCAATATGGGTTCAAACGAATGTAATTGATTACCCTAATCAGCAAAAGATGGTCGCTGAAGTCCTGACATGACAAGAATTAAAGGAAGGGATTGTAAACAATAATTAAGTACAGAAAATGAGACTTGGAACAATAATGTGGGCGGTAAACAAAAATGCCAGGAATAGAGAACTGACAATTATGTCACATGAACATAGAAATGTTAAATACACAGATAAGGATAATTTATTAAAAATACACTGCGCCCTTGATTTCCTTGAGGCATGCCAATTTAAACCATAGAAAATGTTCCCTATTCATATCCGACCATGATTCCTATTGTGTGTGTGTGTGTGTTTTGTAAAAGTAATTTAGCGACACACATATCATGTAGTGATAGTTAAGACATATGATGTTCATTCGTACATTACACCCCGCTTAGACAGCGCAGGCTACGCTGACTTGGCCTTGTCCGCCGCATGGAAGATGGTCGTATCCCTTAAGATATTTTCTGCGGACAGCTGGCTGATGGCAAAAGAACAGCCGGGCGACAGCTGGCTGATGACAAAAGAACAGCCGGGCGACAGCTGGCTGATGACAAAAGAACAGCCGAGCGACCGTAACTGCGGTTAAAAGATGCGTGCAAAGGAGACATGAAGGCACTGGACATAAATCCAGCAACCTGTAATGACGAAGCTTTCGATTGTACAGAGTGGCGATGCTCCCAAAGGCGCCACCTCAGATTAGGCGAAAAGAAGCTTTCACAACTAGCAGAAGAGAAAGGAACAAGCCGGAACGAACGAACGAACGAACGAACTTTATTTTCAAAGGGTTAAGAATTGGGCATGCAGGCCCGTCTGACATTCTGCCCTTCCTCTCTCTCTCTCATCATGTATACTAATATCCTTTCATCCTCACATTTACTTTAAGCATAATTAAGGCATTTATCGGAAGGAACACCAGGAACAAAAGCAGCTGAGGTCTATTCCCTCGAGCGTATTCCCATGGTCAGTAATGACTGAAGTAGCTACTGCTACCATTCCTACCACGTACATTACGTTTCAGTTGCCAACACAGCATGGGCTATTAAAAAATACAAGCCAGGCTATAATATTCTGTGTTACCCGTGGCCTGGGCATGTATTTTTTTTTAATTCCATTATGTCCCATTTTCTCTTACCTTCAGCATCCCCGAACAAGGTTTGCCTTGTAACGTTGTCAATTGCCTTTCTCAAGAGAATTTAAACAAATGTAATTTTTTTTTTAAAACAAAAGAAAGATTTAGCAAGGACAGATTGCTGTTTTCGGTTTAGTAAATACAAAAATGAAAATATTAATGGAGGCTGTGTCCTTGACCTCTGTCCCGTTAAGAATGGGCTGTTTTCTTTAAATTACTTCCCCGTAGATTTTTATAGATGACGTGGCTGATCAGATGGGAGCAATGTGGAAAATCCAAATATTCAATGTATTTTTTGCCTCATTTAATTCAAATGTTATACTATGTTAGCCGATCTCGTACCGATAGGTATATATTTTAATCGATCATCTACCATTTTGATTCTTCTTGTTTTGAAAGTATACGTATGAACAGCAGTTAATAACTGTTCTACTTGTTGTTTAAGTATGGGTTTCTATATGTTCTGATTGAGTAAGAATGCACTTTTATCAGCCGACATTGAATTTTCAAACTAAATGACGGCTGATAAATAGTATATTCGTACCAAATCTTTGCTATCGATGTCATTATTAACCAAAACACAGTTTAACACAAATTTTAAAAATTATTTTGGAAATGAAAGCAAAAACATTTCATGGGCTGTATATTTTACGCTTGCCTGGCGATTCAATATATATTTTTCGGTATAAAAGGGCACTAACCCTACATTTTTGTATAAACATTGTATTGTACGGTTTGTTGTTGTTGTTGTTGTTTTTTTTTCCCAGACGAAACATTTCCGTCAACTGTATTATAATCTTACTTTACTCCGAATACGCACATATAATATGACATTGATTGACATTGACAGGTGCATGAATTTTGACATGTTGAACAGTCTGAATTTCGAATTATAAAACTATTTGAACTGTGAGATTTGTATTGTCTTGACTGACTTCACGTTAAAACAGAAATTAACTTCTTAATGGTATGGCTAGTTTTAAGTTGCATATTTTTTTACAGGAAAAAAAACACCATGTCAATGAAAGAATAATATTATCTTCCTTCTACTATTGTGTACTATTGTGTAATCCTGTGTGAGGATTCATGTGTCTAGTATTTATGTTAGATCTTTTTATCTCTTACATTTGGGATGGAGCAGATTAAAATACTGTCGAACTAAACACGAGATTTTCAGATTAAACCTTTTTTACTTTTTTTCCCTCTTTTACATGTTAGCGTGAGTTTGTTCTTTTCCATTGTGAGATTCCGCGGTAACTTTTTTCTTTGTGCTCTTTTTTCCCTACTCGTAGACCTCCACATCCCTACATTTTTGTAAATTAATCACAATATATGTTTGCATTTTTATTTCATAACTGCTTTGTTCTTCATTTAATTGTTAGTTTACATATTCTGATTTTACCCGATACTGGGGCCCCTATGCGCCGACACTTATTTCCCAGTTCTACTAGTTGGATCTTGGAATCTCAGATGCAAATTTTAATTAAATACAAGATGGAAAAATTTTTATGAAATTTTTTTCAATATTTATAAGGGAAATATCCCGTTCAGCTAAGACATATAATGTTTGTAGTTTTATTGATGATAATTAAATATTTTACATAAATATAAAACACACCACTCGACCATCGACTGTGACATTTGTTAGCGTCTTACATTTCGTCGGCATAAAAGAGTTCTCACTTCGACTTTTGGGGAGATAGTAGAACAGGGATCGAGTTCTACAGGTAGATCACTGGGAGTAATTGTGTAGGTCTTTAAGAAATATATAGAGAAAAACAGATAGACTTTTGAAGCTAGGGAAAGTTTGGACTAATGTCCCCCTTTTACAGGTGTTTGAAAGCGCGGCATCTCCAGGATTACAGGTATAAGGCAGATATCACTATTGTTAAGAGACATAATGCTGAGAAGTCTTAAAACTGTTTATTCAAAAATTGGATTTTTTTTTTTTTTTTTTTTTTTACCTAACTCTGCAAAAATTATTTTATAAAGGTTGATCTTTAGATATCTCAGTGTTTGTAAAGTAGATCCCACAGCACCTGGGTTATCTCCCGTTTATTATAGTCTTACTGCAGTGTTCCTCATGTCCTTAGTCCAAAATGTTGTAAAAAACAGACAATGAGAAGTGAAAATAAGACAATGAGAAGTGACAATAAGACAATGAGAAGGAAATGTTCCTTCTTTTGACAAGTGATGAGAATAGGAGTACCTGAAAACGTAGCAACAGGAGAAAAAATTAGAAGGAAAGGAAAGAAGGAAATCACAGAGAACAAATACTAAACAGGTTGATAATATGTCCTTGGGATCAGATCAAAAATAAAATGAATGTGAACCATCAAGAACCAAGATTTGTGGAGATATGTGATCACTTGCGATTCATGGCATGGTGCTTGATGTTTTGGTCAAAGATTCGCCAGACTTCTTCAGTCTGTTACCTTGTATGTTGCCAGAATATTGATACTAATGAGACCAGCAAAATAGGTTTACTGAAAACCTTAGATGTAGTGGACAATAATTCGTCCATGCACAAAAACTATGAGGTTTGTTTCGTACAAGGAATACCTAGTTCAACCCCATGCTGGTTATAATGTGGGTATATAGTGTTCTTTATTTCATATAACATATTATATTTTCTTTATTTTTTATCTTCCAGGTAGCAAATTGTGGCATATTATAAATGGTGTTTTATAATGTCTGAAATATGCATTGTGTACTTTTTCCATGTTTTTAATATATTTCTAGTTACTTGAATAATCTAGAGACTTGTAAACTTGAGTTACTTGTTTTATTTTAGCTTAATGAATCTTTCTGGATTTTATTTATTCTAATCAGAATTACTTTTAAAAGAATATTTGTTTCGTTGACTTTTTACGTTTAGTATGTTAATCTTACATTTTTGCGTTGAAACTGTGCGGTGAGCATTATATTATAAATGTTTTTGCTTATTCATAATAGGTTGCTAGCTCATGTATCTATTGTATGCAGATTCTTGGTTTTTTTTTTAATTAAAAAATTTACTATGTTGGGTAGCTCACTGTATAGGCCATGTTTAGCTGAGTTTCTAACGATATTGGTGATGGGGACTTTGTGTGCTTTTATGTATTATAATGTATCTCGGGGTTTTCCTTCTTCTTATTTTTATATGCTAGCTGCTATTGTGTTATGGTATTTTTCTTAAGAAGTGTTACGCAGTAGGTGTTGAATAGCGTGTCTAACGTTCAGAATTTTGTCCCATTTCTCTACTCATTCTTTAATCATAATAATTTTTGATTAGCTTTTTGATCTCCGTTTTATCCAACTATTTGTTTGTTTACTCTCAGCTGCTTCATTATTATCATTTTTCTTTTTTTTTTTTTGTTTCCTTGACTACGATCTCATTTACTTCTATTCCCACGGGTCTGGAATCTATACTAATAATAGCCTGTGTAACCTCACTTTTTTGTTAGATACGCACACAGTTGCAGTATTTCCTATGATATGCCCTGTCTGCTCTACGTAACACCTACTTATCCTTTCTTACGACCACTCGCGCCGGGAATACATTCCTGGTCAAACTGGCGTACATTTAAACCATCTATAACGCAAGTCGATAGGAAGTCAATGACTTACTTTCTAGGCGCACAAAAGTAGCATGTAATGTACAGTAATGCTATTACTGTATATTTAAAGCTTTCATATAAAAGGAAGGAAATTATACAGTTTTGTACATTTTTAAAAAATGCCAATGAAATTAAAAAATATCGCGCGCACAAACAACAAATAATGACGTAATGCAGCGGCTTTAATTTTCTGACAATGTCCCTTGTTAGGAATCGTTATTTTTGTTCTTTATGACATGAAAAGCGTACAGTATTGACTATCGTGAATTGCACCTCCTTCACTCTTAATTTATTAATTTACTACACCTACAGCTGGGTGGTGATCTAAAAATAACACAGTCACTGCTCCTGGGTAGTGATCTAAAAATAACACAGTTACTGCTGCTGGGTAGTGATCTAAAAATAACACAGTTACTGCTGCTGGGTAGTGATCTAAAAATAACACAGTTACTACTGCTGGGTAGTGATCTAAAAATAACACAATTACTGCTGCTGAGTAGTGATCTAAAAATAACACAGTTACTGCTGCTGGGTAGTGATCTAAAAATAACACTAACGCATTAGCTTACAATTTTCAGCACATTTAATGACGTCACCAACATACGAACTGAGCATGTCGTCTTCAGAATACGCATCTCTGATTGGCTAAAGTAGCACGTGATATTATTTTACCTGATACCCAATGCCATGGTTTAAAAATAATAGTTCTTTTTTAATTTAACTATAATCTCTAAAATCAATTTACTAAATAATAACATTAATAATTTTCCGTGTTAATAAGAAATCTTTTTTTATACATGACGTTAAAAAAAAGCATTTTTCGATGTCTTTTTTTATTTTTATTTTTACCTTCGAGTTTCGAAATCTGCGTTATTGTGAATAGGTGCAAATTGGACCGGCGCAAATCGAGGGCTATCTGTAATTGAAAACCTAGCTAGAGACTCACAAGACTTACGCTCAAACACTGTCCGTTCAATTAGACACACGACCACAACGACATTCAGATCAGTTCTGTTAGACACACGACCAAAACCACATTCAGAAAAGGAGTATTATTCTCACGACCAAAACCACATTCAGATCAGGTCTGTTAGACACACGACCAAAACCACATTCAGATCAGGTCTATTAGACACACGACCAAAACCATATTCAGATCAGGTCTATTAGACACACGACCAAAACCACATTCAGATCAGGTCTATTAGACACACGACCAAAACCATATTCAGATCAGGTCTGTTAGACACACGACCAAAACCACATTCAGATCTGGTCTATTAGACACACGACCAAAACCATATTCAGATCAGGTCTATTAGACACACGACCAAAACCATATTCAGATCCGGTCTATTAGACACACGACCAAAACCACATTCAGATTAGGTCTATTAGACACACGACCAAAACCATATTCAGATCAGGTCTATTAGACACACGACCAAAACCATATTCAGATCCGGTCTATTAGACACACGACCAAAACCACATTCAGATTAGGTCTGTTAGACACACGACAAAAAAAAACCCATTCAGATCTGGGTTATTAATAATAACTGTGTAATGAATTTGGGGAAAATATTTACGGAATAATAAAATAAGACGTAACTTACTCTTATTTAGAAAAGAGAGTTAAGTTTAACTGCTCAAAATGTTTGGCTTTCAAATATATTCTTCAGTGCTGCATTCAAATAATTATTTCTCATTGGTCAATGTAAGGGAAGATTTTGTTGGAATCTGAGGTGTGTTTCTTGATTAAAGATTTGATTATTTTAAAAGAAGTTTCAACAATGTAGTCTTCATTTTAATTAGTTGTATTTGTTGTGCTGTTTTGTGTCCGTGAGTATTTCTATAGTTTTGTGTCCGTGAGTATTTCTATAGTTTTGTGTCCGTGAGTATTTCTATAGTTTTGTGTCCGTGAGTATTTCTATAGTTTTGTGTCCGTGAGTATTTCTATAGTTTTGTGTCCGTGAGTATTTCTATAGTTTTGTGTCCGTGAGTATTTCTATAGTTTTGTGTCCGTGAGTATTTCTATAGTTTTGTGTCCGTGAGTATTTCTATAGTTTTGTGTCCGTGAGTATTTCTATAGTTTTGTGTCCGTGAGTATTTCTATAGTTTTGTTTTGTGTCCGTGAGTATTTCTATAGTTTTGTGTCCGTGAGTATTTCTATAGTTTTGTGTCCGTGAGTATTTCTATAGTTTTGTGTCCGTGAGTATTTCTATAGTTTTGTGTCCGTGAGTATTTTTATAGTTGTGTGTCCGTGAGTATTTCTATAGTTTTTGTGTCCGTGAGTATTTCTATAGTTTTGTGTCCGTGAGTATTTCTATAGTTTTGTGTCCGTGAGTATTTCTATAGTTTTTGTGTCCGTGAGTATTTCTATAGTTTTGTGTCCGTGAGTATTTCTATAGTTTTGTGTCCGTGAGTATTTCTATAGTTTTGTGTCCGTGAGTATTTCTATAGTTTTGTGTCCGTGAGTATTTCTATAGTTTTGTTTTGTGTCCGTGAGTATTTCTATAGTTTTGTGTCCGTGAGTATTTCTACAGTTTTGAGTCCGTGAGTATTTCTATAGTTTTGTGTCCGTGAGTATTTCTATAGTTTTGTGTCCGTGAGTATTTCTATAGTTTTGTGTCCGTGAGTATTTCTATAGTTTTGTGTCCGTGAGTATTTCTATAGTTTTGTGTCCGTGAGTATTTCTATAGTTTTGTGTCCGTGAGTATTTCTATAGTTTTGTGTCCGTGAGTATTTCTATAGTTTTGTGTCCGTGAGTATTTCTATAGTTTTGTGTCCGTGAGTATTTCTATAGTTTTGTGTCCGTGAGTATTTCTATAGTTTTGTGTCCGTGAGTATTTCTATAGTTTTTTTCCTAAATGTTTTTTTTTTTAATACTGGAACACAGGAATTATGTTTTGCTATCCAAACCGGATGTTCACTACCAACAAGAGGAACAAATAAATGTGAATGGAAGACATTTAATCATCGTTTAGATTATCTATAATGATGACGACACAGAGAGAGAGAGAGAGATAGACATAGAGACAAAGAGAGACAGAAAGAGAGAGACAAAGAGAGACACAGAAAGAGAGAGACAAAGAGAGACAGGGAGAGACAGAGATACACAGAGAGAGATAAGAGAGACACAGAGAGAGATATAAGAGACACACAGAGAGACACACAGAGAGATAAGAGAGACACAGAGAGACAAGAGAGACACAAAGAGAGATAATAGAGACACAGAGAGAGACAAGAGAAACACAGAGAGATAAGAGAGACACACGGAGAGACAAGAGAGACACAGAGAGAGATCAGAGAGACACAGGGATAGACAAGAGAGACACAGAGAGAGACAAGAGAGACACAGAGAGAGAGATAAGAGAGACACAGAGAGAGACAAAGAGAGACACAGAGAGACAAGAGAGACAGAAAGAGAGACAAAGAGAGATACAGAGAGAGACAGAAAGAGAGAGACAAGAGAGACACAGAGACACAGAGAGAGAGACAGAAAGAGAGAGACAAAGATGCACAGAGAGAAACAAGAGTGACACAGAGAGAGACAGAAAGAGAGAGAGACAAAGAGAGACAGAGAGAGAACGAACGAACGAACGAATGAATGAACTTTATTTTCAAAGGGTTAAGAATTGATCACGCAGGCCCGTCTAACATTCTGCCTTTCCATTCTCACTTATCTTGCATACTATATTCTTTCATTCCCACATGTTACTTTAAGCATTAAATTAAAGGCATAAAACATTATAAAGGTTACATAACTGCATACAATGACGTTACCTAATCATAATCAAAATAAAGTATTTGTTTTAGCAAACAAGAACGTAATAAAAAAAAAACCCAAACAAACAAATCCAAAACATCTATACAGTAAACCAGACAATAATTCGAGTATGATCACATTGGGGTGGTATAGAATCGGAACTCCTGAAATATTTGAACAGTCTGCTATTGAGTGAGTAGGAACTCCGTGTTTTTCTGTGCTCTCCCTAACTCAAGAGCAGAATCAGATAGAACGAACGTACGAACTTTATCCCCAAATGGTTTAGAATTGGGCACGCAGGCCTGTCTAACATTCTGCCCATCCTTTCTCTCCCCTCCCATACTCAATTCATTTATCCTATACATGCATTTTCAATATTATTTTTTTTTTAAAAGCCATAAAACAGAGTAAAATCCCAACATTGTAAAAAGTATAACAGTTACACACATTTACAGGACTTTATCCTTATCAATAATGAACAGGGCAAAATAATCCTTAAAAAATACACATGACATTAGAAAATGATTTGGGAACATAACTAAATTAGGGTGGCATATAACCTGCACTCATGATGTATTTGAAAAGTCTGCGATTGTATGAATATGGACTAAGCGTGTTTTTTAGGTCGTGTGGAAGATTGTTCCACAGATGAGCAGCAGAAAATGCTAAACTTTTCATGACTAAGTCAAGCGACAGTCAAACAGACAGATAGATAGATAGATAGATAGATAGATAGATAGATAGATAGATAGATAGATAGATAGATAGATAGATAGATAGATAGATAGATAGATAGATAGATAGATAGATAGATAGATAGATAGATAGATAGATAGATAGATAGATAGATAGATAGTGATAACTCTATGGTGTTCATCAGTTGATAAATATAAGGTGTTCTGATTACAACCTCTTGTAATGGGCACCAGTTGATAACTATAAGCTCACTAGAACATCACCAGAGTTAAATGCTGTGTTGTTGTGTAACTCGTGGTTTGAGTATGGAATGTCAACTCGACCTACGCAGTGGTGTGTAAGCATGAAGTGAGAGTGTAATACGCGAATGATAAGAAGAGTTCGTGGTGTTGACAATTGGTCTTTTTCTTTCACTCATGTATGGCTGGAAGTCATCGACACCAACGACTGTGTACCTTTGCTACAGTTTAATTGGACGTACACACTCGACAGCACGGATACATTGACAAATCACAGGTTGGCATAATACATCATGGTACAGTGGATAAATGGTCTTGCAATGATACATGGGCACTCATGTAGAATAATAGCATAATGGACTGTCAGTAGACAAGCACTCAGTATTGCCCATATATATCATCTGAGATTACTGACAAAGCACGTCAGATTATAAACAACATTCAAGATGGCTTCTAGACCTAACCTCGTCTAGCGAAGATTCCTTTAAATAATGTTCAGCACATATTTTTCATATAATCATATCGAACCGCTAGTAATGGGTTCTCATGTGTAGCAGTGATCTCTGGACTCATCAAGCGATAATACGGGGCATCCCTTTCTCTTCCTGATAGTCCTTAAATATGTGTATACAAGATGGCTTCTCTCGTGAGCTGTAACTCACGTTTGGATACAACTAGGAATCTGTATCAAAGTTAATCATACATTAAATGTTCTCATTACTTTGTAGAATCTATCATGATACAATTGACTTCACTTTACAATATGGTGCTGCTATGAATGAATGTCATCTTCATATAGTTAAATCTTCCCTTATTGAAAACGATGGCTTCGTAAGAGTTCATAAGAAGTGCTTTTGTTTTACCTTGGTATCAGAAATATGATTCTGCCATTCCTTGGCAATAAGAATAAACACAGGGGTAAAGCATACAGGATAGGTCTAAACGTCTATCACTTTCCCCTACACATATATCGATCACTTTTTCCGGCGACAAGCCGATTCAAAAAACCACAGCCCCATCATCAGGGCGAAGCCAAATCACACCTCTCTAGCGACACATCCGCCGAACAGCCGTTTGACCTTTCAAGCGACAAAAGACCATATAGTTCGACTTAGACATGCAAAGATATTCAGATATAAGACAGACTCGTCCTACCCAGACAAACAATACACATAAATTCAGGCCATAGATACACTGAAGCAAGAACAACCTATTTCTACCCAAACAAAAAATAAATCGCAGTAAAACTGGATTCATCCGCGGAGTTCGATCGAAAGTGACGACACTCCTTTCAAGGGAAGTAACTCAATAATGACTTTTCCTTAAGCACTAAAAAGTATCTATTTTGCTTACAAAATATTTGCGAACATAACAAGCATACAAATGTATTATATTGTAAGATATCAAAGACTGCACGTAACAGTCTTACCACACCTCCCGGGAAAAAAAAATGGAACATTTTTTTTTTTGAAATACATCTAGGAGCAACGTACAATAGGCTCACAACGCATGAATAATGCGCAGATGAAAATATCAGGAATAAATATAACGCCTAATATGAGGCTAAGTCGACTTATGGAGCGACTGGTGAGAATGTATCTCATAAACTGAGAGAAATTATTTCTCTACAAGTAAATTTTTCCAGGAAGGTGTCATCAAAGTATAATACAATTCTGGCAATTATACAATGCCTAAAAAATTTCATACCATAATTTCGTATTAGATATCTTAAATTTATGATTTATGAAGAAAAATCATCAAAGCACAGCGGTGAATAAACATCAATGAACCGCTAAGTAGTGATACAATCATTATATTATTAAATTACAAATGTGTATCTATCTTGATATAGAAAGGAACTATTATAAACTAGACATATCAAGAAGTCTAAGACCTAATAGTTATGTGGAATCATGTGGGCATCTTGACAGAATGTCTGCCATCACATTATCTGATCCACGAATAGCTCGCACAGAGAAATGAAAAGGTTGAAGAGCAATTGCATATCGAGTAGACCTCGAGCTCTTCAAATTCTTACTCTGTATAGCAGTAAGAGCTTTTTGGTCGGTTTCTACTATGAAATGTGCGCCTAGAAGGAATCTCTGTAGTTTGAGGATCGACCAAACCATAGCTAATAGCTCACGGTCTAAAACCGAATAATTCCTTTCTGCCGCATTAAGTTTTCTGGAAATATACATTACAGGATGCAGAGTTCCAGAGTACTCTTGCACTAGTGCCGCTCCAATCCCAGTGGATGAAGCATCACTACGAAGAACAAATGTCTTATCTTTAGTAGGTAACACTAAAATAGGTGGTGTTGAAAACAATGTTTTAATCTTATCCAAAGAGCATTGGCATTCCTGAGACCAGTGGACCATATTAGGCGAACCTTTCTTTAAAAGTGTAGAAAGAGGTGCCATGATAGAGGATAGATTCTGAATGAATCTGCCATAAAATTGAATAAGACCTAACAGACTTCTCACCTGTTTTTTAGTCTTAGGGATAGAGATGTTAAGTATCTTACTAGTATTATGGTCCTCTGTCTTTAGGAAACCATGACCAACTCGGTGGCCTAGGAAAGAAATTTCGCTAAAACCAATATAGGCTTTAGAGGGTTTCGCTGTCAGGTTGTGCTCGCGCAAAGTAGACAGCAATTCATCTAACCCTGAATAGTGATCTTCCCAAGTATCGCTGAAAAGACAGATGTCGTCTAGATATGCAATGACATCTGACCGATAAGATAGGATTCGGCGCATCATGCGTACGAATGTAGCTGGTGCGTTCATAAGACCGAAAGGCATAAAATTCCATTGGAACAAACCTCTAGGTGTTGAAAAAGCCGTGAGAGGTTTGGCGCGTTCAGATAAAGGAACTTGCCAATATCCTTTAGACAAATCAAGTTTAGTGAAAAAATGAGATTTGGA
Organism: Oreohelix idahoensis; assembly: GCA_024509875.1. Classification (NCBI taxonomy): domain Eukaryota; kingdom Metazoa; phylum Mollusca; class Gastropoda; order Stylommatophora; family Oreohelicidae; genus Oreohelix; species Oreohelix idahoensis. The sequence goes on along the minus strand of JAMPIV010022312.1, from coordinate 789,822 downwards.
GAGTCGAGTAAGTAGCTCTTCCAGTAAAGGCATAGGTTCGGCATCGAACTTCGTTACTTGATTCAATTTGCGATAGTCAACGCAAAGACGTATGTTATTGTCTTTTTTTCGAACAATAACCATCGGCGAAGAATATGCAGAGGTGGATGGTTCGATTATTTTCAAATCTATTATCTCATCCAACTCTTTCTCGACCTGTGCTTGAAAATGTATAGGGATAGGATAAGGTCTAACCCTAATAGGAGTATGGTCAGTTAGAACAATGTCATGTTCAATGACATGAGTTTGTCCAGGGATGTCAGTGAGTACATCCTGAAATGTTTGCAACTTAGTTGAAACTTGTCGCTGTTCTCCTAGAGACAAATCAGGAGAGACAGTAACGTTCTTCCATGATTCACTAGAATGAAGTGGGATCATTGGAAGAGGAAGATTTACATCTGAAAAACTTGTTTCCTCATCCTGTATCACGGACAGTGATGAGTAATGACCATGTTGTACTGGAGAATTGTCCGTTGTTTGGAAAATGGGTTGCAAATAATCCGGACGTTCATGGAATTCAGTAAGCATATTGATGTGGAAGGTTTTATGCTTCCCATCAATATCGACAATATAGTCGACATCGGAAATTTTCGATATTATATCGTACGGACCTTTCCAAGAAATAAGTAATCTGTTTTCCCTACAAGGTAGTAATACAAATGCTTTGTCACCAGGACAAAGTTGTCGTAAGCATCTCTTCTTATTGGCAAATTGCCTTGCCTTCTGTTTCGCAAATTCAGAAGAAGAAGTTGCTAATTTGCATGCTTCGATAATCTTTTGTCTCAACGCGATGACATATTCGTAGGATGATTTTGTGTCATCGTCAATATTGTCAGCTGTTATGAGATCATGAAGCAACGACATAGGGCCACGCGGACGCGCGCCAAAGACGAGTTCAAAGGGAGAAAATCCTGTATGTTCATTTGGACCTCTCTGTAAGCGAAGAGGGCCGCAGGTAAAACTCTGTCCCAGTCTTGAGGATGATCCTCAGTTATCTTCCCTAGTAAGTTTTTAAGTGTTCTATTAAGGCGTTCGACCATCCCATTATGATAGATACTACTTAAAGATCTATCTATCTGCAGAGTAGACATTACTTGAGACATGGTATCTGATATTAGTTGGGTGCCATGGTCTGACAATATCTCTCCGGGGAACCCCAGACGAGAAAATATAAGCCAAAGAGCATCTGCAATATCAGCAGTAGTAATGCTCTTCAGAGGAATAGCCTCTGGCCAACGTGTGCACATATCACACACGTCAAGATAAACTGATGTCCTCTGGCAGACTTGATCTTAAATGGACCAATAATGTCTATGGCCATTTTTTGAAACGGCCGAATAGGAATGTCTGCCGCCTGAATGGGTGCAGCATGCCGTGGACCTTTGGATTTAACTTCCTGACATACTTTACAAGATCGACAATAAATCCGTATGTCCTTGTTTACCAATGGCCAAAAGAAAGCCGCAAGGACTCTTGACTTCTTCTTCTTCTTCTTCTTTGATCCATAACCGCCAACCGTCAAAGCAGTCAGCGGCCATCACGCCTGGTGGCGTCTTGTAGGGCAGCAACAAATTGATTCCACTTTGCTCGGTCGGCGGCCATCCTTCGTACAGTGCCCCAACTGTGGTTCATTCTTTGCATCTCAGCTTCCACAGTTCTCCGCCAAGTTGTTTTTGGTCGGCCTCTCTTTCGCTTTCCCTCGGGGGTCCATAGCATAGCTGTTCTTGCGATGGTATCAGGGTCCCCTCTGAGGACATGGCCAACCCAACTCCAGCGTCTGCCAGCTATGATGGTGTGCATGTCCTCCTGGTTACTCCGAATAAGTAGTTCTTGGTTGCTGATGGTGTTTGGCCAAAAGATTCGGAGAATTTTCCTTAGGCAGATTGTGTGGAAGGAGGACAGTTTCGACATTTCCTTCTCTGTTACTCTCCAACATTCCGCACCATAGAGAAGCACAGAAAGTACGCAGCTCTCATACAGTCTTAATTTGGTGTTTGTGCTGTACTGGGAAGACTTCCAAATGTTGTTGAGAATAGCAAAGGCTGTTCTCGCTTTATTCATTCTGTTGTTAATGTCCTTGCTTGTTCCGCCGTCAGGTGTTACTATGCTTCCTAGGTAAGTAAATGTGTCTGTCTGTTCTAACTTCTGGTTCCTTACTGTTATTGGCTCAGGATTGCCCACATTTAGTGTCATGACCTCCGTCTTCTTCAGATTGATGTTCAGGCCAACCTGCTGGCCATACTTATTCAGTCTATCAGTTTTGTCTCGAATGTGTTGGTGTGAATGCGCGAGCAGTGCAATGTCATCTGCATATTCCAAATCTTCCAGTGTAGAAAACATTGTCCATCTAATTCCTCTTGGACTGCCCTCTGTTGTCTGGCGCATCACCCAATCTATGACTGTCAAAAATAATGTTGTTGATAAGGGGCATCCCTGTCGTACTCCTGTTTTCACTTCGAAAGTTACATTACTCGATCCAACACTGCACGTAAAGTTAGAATAGAGGCTTTTTATAATGGAAACAATGCGGCTGGGAATTCCATAAGCCCTCAGAATTTTCCATAGGCTGTCCCTGTGTATGCTGTCGAAAGCCTTTTCAAAATCAACAAAGTTAATGTACAGCTGTCTCTGCCATTCTGAGCACTGCTCTATAATGTTCCTGAGGGCAAATATATGATCTGCACATCTTCTGTTCTTTCTGAAGCCCGCTTGTTCTTTCCTCAGTTTATGGTCAACTGCTTTTGAAATTCTCTGGATGATTATCCTGCCTAGTATTTTGCTGGGAACTGAGAGGAGGGTAATTCCTCTCCAGTTGTTGCAGTCTGCAAGGTCGCCCTTCTTGGGCAATTTGACAATTGTTCCTTTACTCCACTCTATTGGTGTTGTCTCAGTTTCCCAGACTTGTGCAAATAGTGGTTCTAATAGTTCTGCTGCTAGTTCAGGGTCTGTCTTGAATAGCTCAGCATTCAGATTGTCGTGACCAGGCGCTTTTCCATTTTTTAGCCCTTTGATAGCTGTGATAATTTCTTCTTTTCGTGGAAAACCCATGTGTCCAGCACACTGAGAGTCGTGAGCGTGCTGCAAAATTTTAACTCTCAAATTCTTGGGAACCAGGATTTGAGAATGACTTGACGTAATGGAGTCTTGAACCATACGTACCAGTACGCCATCCTTCTTTGTAATCCACGATTTACGACTTGTGTCTTTATTCGGATCACCTTTAGTTGCAAGAATGAAGAATTTCTTCAGAGTGGGATAATCTTCCTGCTGTTTTATAAACGAGTCACGAGAAATTACCAAGGGATCATCTTGGTTATGCACTTCATTATCTTCAGTAGATGAAGTTTGAGGCATATTAAGAGCTTGAGCTCTAGTGACTACAGCGTTAGCAATCTGCATGTTTTGCCTTTCCCACGCGGAAATTTGTTGCGGAGTGCATTCTTTGACTCCATGAATGCGACCGATGATGAGGTCAGCGATCGGATTCGGAAGAAGACATGCGTGTACATCTCCTGTAAAGAAAGGAGTAGCAATCCTAATGATAGCAGTAGAGTATTTCTCTAATGTGCCGCCAAATGTTACACATTTGACTACTTGTCCAGTGGCACGGGAAGGATCTACGAGTGACTGCCTAACACCAATTGTGGTGCATCCAGAATCAAATAGCACGGAGACTGGATTGTTATTTACCAAACCCTTATGTAAGACAAGAGAACCTCTTCCATCATGCGCGACTGATGCAGGAAGAGCAGGAAGAGGATGGCCGCAGCTTAAAGTAGACACTGTGGTTGGCTCAAATAATGTTTTGCATTGGGGGCACTGAGATGCTCTCCCAAAATCAAAAGCGGAACATGCCATATTATTAGCGTCATTATTGTCTTTACTCTGTTTATAGGCTTCATGGGACTCTTGTTGTGCAGAGTTTGCCTGAAAATGTGGTTTACGTCTTCTGTTTTGAGATCTACCTCGGTTATTATTACCTCTGTAGTTATTGTTACCTCTATTGTAACCCCTATTTGGGTTTGAGTCATAGTTCTCTTGGTTACCATTATCATATTCATTATAATGAGTATCTCTGTAATTGCGATCTTGTTGACTCCAAGACGGATACCTCGGATAGTTTCTATAATTACTTCCTCTATGGAAATTGCTATAATTGTGACCACCCCGGTGTCGAGAGCTATCAGCTCGTCTCCAGTTCTTTGAAGAAGAACCCTGAAATGATTGGTTACCTTGGTTTTGATAACTATTATGGTTACCTTTTTTATCAAATCTGTTTTGAGGTCCCTGAAATCTGTGTGAATAATTGGGATTGTATGGTGTTGCTGAAGCAACTGGCATACTCTCCTTAATCTTAGTGTTGCCAAAAGTCACGTCGGGGTGTGCAGTGACATATTGGGAACAATATTCTTCCATTTCCTTTAGAGATTTTGGTTTACGCTCATGTATAAATTCAAGGAATGGTTTGTTAACACATGACATAATCTTATCTCTGAGCAACACATCCATAAGTCCTTCATACGTTTTTTTCTGTTTTGGAAAGCTCAATCCAACGATCAACTGTGAGACGTGCCTTTGCAATGAATTCTGAGAATTCTACACCTGTCTCAGGCACCATCGTCTTAAACAAAAGGCGATAGCCTTCCCCACACTGGCCACCAGATGATAACTCTATGGTGTTCATCAGTTGATAAATATAAGGTGTTCTGATTACAACCTCTTGTAATGGGCACCAGTTGATAACTATAAGCTCACTAGAGCATCACCAGAGTTAAATGCTGTGTTGTTGTGTAACTCGTGGTTTGAGTATGGAATGTCAACTCGACCTACGCAGTGGTGTGTAAGCATGAAGTGAGAGTGTAATACGCGAATGATAAGAAGAGTTCGTGGTGTTGACAATTGGTCTTTTTCTTTCACTCATGTATGGCTGGAAGTCATCGACACCAACGACTGTGTACCTTTGCTACAGTTTAATTGGACGTACACACTCGACAGCACGATACAGTGACAAATCACTGGTTGGCATAATACATCATGGTACAGTGGATAAATGGTCTTGCAATGATACATGGGCACTCATGTAGAATAATAGCATAATGGACTGTCAGTAGACAAGCACTCAGTATTGCCCATATATATATATATATCATCTGAGTTTACTGACAAAGCACGTCAGATTATAAACAACATTCAAGATGGCTTCTAGACCTAACCTCGTCTAGCGAAGATTCCTTTAAATAATGTTCAGCACATATTTTTCATATAATCATATCGAACCGCTAGTAATGGGTTCTCATGTGTAGCAGTGATCTCTGGACTCATCAAGCGATAATACGGGGCATCCCTTTCTCTTCCTGATAGTCCTTAAATATGTGTATACAAGATGGCTTCTCTCGTGAGCTGTAACTCACGTTTGGATAGAACTAGGAATCTGTATCAAAGTTAATCATACATTAAATGTTCTCATTACTTTGTAGATTCTATCATGATACAATTGATTTCACTTTACAATATGGTTCTGCTATGAATGAATGTCATCTTCATATAGTTAAATCTTCCCTTATTGAAAACGATGGCTTCGTAAGAGTTCATAAGAAGTGCTTTTGTTTTACCGTGGTATCAGAAATATGATTCTGCCATTCCTTGGCAATAAGAATAAACACAGGGGTAAAGCATACAGGATAGGTCTAAACGTCTATCACTTTCCCCTACACATATATCGATCACTTTTTCCGGCGACAAGCCGATTCAAAAAATCACAGCCCCATCATCAGGGCGAAGCCAAATCACACCTCTCTAGCGACACATCCGCCGAACAGCCCTTTGACCTTTCAAGCGACAAAAGACCATATAGTTCAACTTAGACATGCAAAGATATTCAGATATAAGACAGACTCGTCCTACCCAGACAAACAATACACATAAATTCAGGCCATAGATACACTGAAGCAAGAACAACCCATTTCTACCCAAACAAAGAATAAATCGCAGTAAAACTGGATTCATCCGCGGAGTTCGATCGAAAGTGACGACACTCCTTTCAAGGGAAGTAACTCAATAATGACTTTTCCTTAAGCACTAAAAAGTATTTATTTTGCTTACAAAATATTTGCGAACATAACAAGCATACAAATGTATTATATTGTAAGATATCAAAGACTGCACGTAACAGATAGATAGATAGATAGATAGATAGATAGATAGATAGATAGATAGATAGATAGATAGATAGATAGATAGATAGATAGGCAGGCAGGCAGGCAGGCAGGCAGGCAGGCAGGCAGGCAGGCAGGCAGGCAGGCAGGCAGGCAGGCAGGCAGGCAGGCAGACAGACAGACAGACAGACAGACAGACAGACAGACAGACAGACAGACAGACAGACAGACAGACAGACAGACAGATAGATAGATAGATAGATAGATAGATAGATAGATAGATAGATAGATAGATAGATAGATAGATAGATAGATAGAACTTTATTTTCAAAGTGTTTAGAATTGGGCACGCAGGCCCGTCTAACATTCTGCCCTTCTTTTCTCTCATCTTCCATACTGAATCCATTTATTCTCACATGTATCTTAAATATTACTTAAATAATAAAATTACAATAAATTACAATAAAATAAAATCCCAACATTGTAACAGTACAATAACAGTTACACACATTTACAGTACCTTATCATAATTAATACTAAACAGGACAAAATTATCTTTAAAACCTACATATGATGTTATGTAATTATTTAAGAACATAACGAAATTAGGGTGGCATATAATTGGCCAGAGAGGGACAGAAAGAGAGAGACAAAGAGAGACACAGAGAGAGAGAGACGGAAAGAGAGACAAAGAGAGACACAGAGAGAGAGAGAGACGGAAAGAGAGACAAAGAGAGACAGAAAGAGAGAGACAAGGAGAGATACAGAGAGAGAGACAGAAAGCGATAGACATAGAGACAAAGAGAGACAGAAAGAGAGAGAGACAAAGTGAGACACAGAGAGAGACAGAAAGAGAGAGACAAAGAGAGACAAAGAGAGAGAGACAAAGAGAGACACAAATAGAGACAGAAAGAGAGAGACAAAGAGAGACAGAGAGAGACAGAGAGGGGGAGAGACATAAAGAGAGAGACACAGAGAGACAAGAGAGACACAAATAGAGACAGAAAGAGAGAGACAAAGAGAGACACAGAGAGACAAGAGAGACAGAGAGGGAGATAGACAGAAAGAGAGACAAAGAGAGAGACATAAAGAGAGAGACAAGGAGAGACACAGAGAGAGAGACACAGAGAAGGAGAGAGACAGAAAGAGAGAGGCAACGAGAGAGAGAGAGAGAGAGAGAGAGAGAGAGAGAGAGAGAGAGAGAGAGAGAGAGAGAGAGAGAGAGAGAGAGAGAGAGAGAGAGAGAGAGAGAGAGAGTTAAACTGGCTTATATATAAACGCATACAAAAAGATAGATGTCATTTATAGAACATTATTTTTCTGTCTGCTGCCTGTTGTTCATACAACTACAACTGCTACTGACCTTCTTTCGAGAGGCCTGCCCAAAAACATTCATGTGTTCTAACAGCAGGTTTCTTATGTAGTAACCTGTTTTACATGATGATGTTGCCATCCACAGTACCCAACTTTATGTTAGTCTCCTTTTACGACATGTCAGATATAGAGCAGTAATTCTATTCCTGTGTATCCTATGAGACCCCCCCCCCCCCCCTCCCTCTCTCCCCAGGAACTATACGGGACAAGTTATAGATATGTGATGATACAATGGGTTGTTGAGAAATTTAACACAAAGTTAATTTCTTACAGCAAGAAATCAAGCACTATGGTTCTAGAACAGAGAATTGGTGAGAAATAGGAAGTAAAGATTTGGAGGTCAGGGACAAAATAACATGTGCAGATGACAATAGCAAGAAATAAAATAATGACATTACGGGCTTAGGGCAGCTGTGGAACAAGCTATCAATAAATATAGAAAGCCAGATCATTACTGAATGGCTAGATTATTATATAATAGTGCCGCCACCAAGATAAAAGTATATCATGCAATAGTGCTCACTATACTCCTGTATGCATGTGAAACATGGACAGTGTATAGCAGACATACCAAGAAGCTTAATCATTTCCACATGAGCTGTCTTCGTAGGATTCTCAGGATCAAGTGGCATGATAGAGTATCTAATTCTGAGGTCCTCAACAGAGCACATATCGCAAGCATCTACGCATTGCTGCAGAGGGCCCAAATTAGATGGGCCGGACATGTTGTTCGCATGCCCGAAAAACGCTTCCCAAAAGCAGTTGATGTAAAGCGAACTCTCCATGGGTAAGCGAACAGTAGGGGGACAAAAGAAACGCTTCAAAGACACACTGAAGGCATCGTTGAGCAGCTTCAAATTGATGTCTCCTCCTGGGAGAGTATCGCACAGGGTCGCTGTGCCTGGCGGACAAACATTACCCAAGGCGCTCGCATTGCAGAACAGAATTTAGCTGATAAGGCAGAAGGCAAGCGTGCTGCAAGAAAGGTCAGAATGCACAGCAACACTATTATCGACTCTAACCATGTGTGCCCCGTATGTGGCAGGACCTGTAAGGCCAAAATAGGACTAATTAGCCACACGAGATCACGGCACTGATGTCTCACAATTCAAGTCTGAAGCTGTCGCCATCTTCGCTTGCGATGGGCAACTATTATTATTATTTTTATGTAATAGTACATGTTGCATATACTCATACAAGCATGTATAAGTTAATATATACGCAATTATATATACGATGCATATGTGCGCACATACCAATAGATATACGAATTCATACAGACAAAACAAATCGATTATAGATAACAAGACATCTTGAGGAACACAGTACGAACCAGATTATAAAGCAACAGACAAAGATGTACGTTATGTCAGGACCCTAATAAAAAAGTACACCCCTAAAAGGGTCGTGATCTTGATAGCGTTATCTTTTCGTTCATTATTTCTGTATTGACATAAACATCAAAAACACAACTGACAATGATAAGACATATCACACACCAACTCCGCGTTTTCAATCTCCACAGAAAATAGAATGTACAAGTATTGACTGTACAAATCTACACTGGGCAAGTGATATAAGCGTCGGATATCCACACTTTATCTATGGAACAAACAATCCACTACCATAGTAGCAAAGGCTCATATGGATTTACTACAAAATCAACGAAACTCTCATCAAATATATCTCACATTCAGAACATTCTAGCCTCATCTGTAAACTCAAGCGCTAGAATAGCAACAGCAGGACCTACCGACTGCCTTGTTCACATCATAAACTATTTTCTCTACGCTAACTATACACTTTTCATTTCACGCTTTAGTACAAACAAGTACCCAGAACTGACAACATTTTGGCACACCCGAAATAAATATTGACTCACGACAACTCGTACAATCCTCGTGTGATACTATGAAGACGTTATATAGATTCACTCATCACTTAGTCATCTCACAAACGACCAATATAACAAAGCTTTCAGCCATCAGCAACCGTATACATTCTGACCTAAAACAACCCTTGACACCTAGTAATTGTAAACAAGCAAAAAATAAAAACAGGATTTTAAAAAAAACGATGCAAGGACAAAGACAACAAGTAAAAACAAACAAACAAACAAACAAACAAACGAAAAGGGAAATGTGCATGAAGAAATAAAGACAACTTCAAATTAGAAAGAGCTTGCCCAAAAACATGGATCATATTTGATTATCTTTATAAACACTTTTTTTCTCACTCCTACGGAGCATGTGTCTACAACAGTAGCTGATCCTTTTGCAGGAAAGCTGAATCTATACATCTAAGTTCTTATACATTATGGTTGTCCCAGTGGCAGCCAGATGGCTTTTCCGTACTTTAGCTATTTTTTTTAAAATCTGTCTCTGTTCTTTATTGTCCTTTAAGGTCCAAATGTAGCAGTAGATCAGGGGTCGGGCACCTTTTTTGGGTATTACCCCAAAATCTATTTGTGTTAAATGATATTACCCCCTAGACTTCAAAGTAAACAAAAACAAGCTAATTACTCTTAAAATGAAGAATAAACTGCTCTCAAAGTCAAGAATTAATAAAAGACTTACAAAGCCACCCAAGGTTTCATAAGAATAGCACACATACGAAATTAATAAAAAGGATTGAAGAGCTGAACAATTTCATTCAAAACATCTTCACTTCAGGTTGGAAAATGATGCTCTTTCATATTTGATAAAACATCATCCATATCAGGGCTTTTTGATGTCAGAGCAATTTGGATGCTGTCTTCGGGGTCCAACCGATTTCTGTACTTTTTTTTCAAGTCCATAAGGGTACAAAATCCTTGTTCACAAAGGTAGGTTGTTGCAAAAGGCAGCAGCAATTTTTGTCGCTTCTGCATGTGCAATTTTAAAAGCATTTGCACAGGTTCTTTCGGGCACATCAGCAAGTTGACAGTTTGAAGGGATTTACAACCCAACTGACAGTCTGTGAATGAAGCTCTTGAAAGTAATCACGAGAACCGCTTTTTGTGTTTCGTCAGATGCCTTGTAATTGACTCCTGGATGTCAGAGATCTTTCACAATCTTCCAAAAACTCTGCTAGCTTTGGAAAAGGCCGGCTATCTTGTTTTGTTCCACTTTCTGGTTCCAGTACGATTCGTTTCTCCCATTGTTTAACCCAAATATTTCCTTCTTCGTTCCTTGGGAAATGTTTCAGAATAAACAGTACATTCGTATACTCAAGTACACAAAAATCCAGTCATTTTGTCTCGGCTTCATTCCTTGTTACCTTTTAGGATAATTGTACTTTTCCGTTTCGGCAGTCCTCTTTGGTATGAACAAAAATCTAATGTTACTTAACAATGGGTAATTCTCCCATAGGCTAAAGTAGAGTGTTTAGCCTATAGTGGACATCATGTATTTAGAAAAGCGGAAATGTCCAATGATTAACTCGGCAACTCTCACGCATCACGAGCAGTTGCAAATATGGCTCAAAGTACTTTCATAAGATTACATCAACACCAAAAATCAAATCAAACCACGTTCCTTCTAAATAAATATTTATTGGTCCCGCTGGGCCTTCAGCGTGCTTTGTTATGTGGAGTTTTGAGTTATCTGTAGAAGTTCGGAGACATAACGCCGGCCAATGGTTTTAGGTTCTGGTAGTAAAATCAAAAAAAAAAAAGTCCCAAACTGTTCACCCATTAACTCAGACAGATCCAACACGACATGTTAGAAGGCCAATGGAAGACTTGTCATACATTTCACTATAATTATCGACGTACTCCATATTTCCAATAACATGCATAATAAACTTGGTGCAACATTCCTCGTCTTGTCAAATGCCAAAAACCAAACGTAATGCTTATATATATTACTATATATATATATATATATATATAATATATATATATAATATATATATATAATATAAATATATAATATATATATATATAAATAACCCCAATATATATATATATGTATTAAGCTATGACCGTTTCAACTATTAAAGATCAGTCCATGTTTTGACTTGATCGAAGTCCTAAAAACGGCAAGTTAAGCTTTTGGTGAGACAACTTCGTCTTAATTTTATAATAACTCCGACCTGCAGATGACTTACTTGAGAAGGCTGCAAATCGTAATGGCCAAATAATGTAGTGGAGACCTATCATCGAATAAACAGCAACATCATTACGAATAATCCCTTGACAAATCTCCAGCGCTCAAGGGAGCATCAAATAAGTACCTGTCCCTCTTCACTTTCAACGAATACTTGGAGACAAGTCTGCCCTTTCCCCTCCCAGAAATATAACGGTTGATCAATACCACAATCCTGCGACGACGCTTTACGGTTCACATAGTTACAAATTAAGTCATACCGATACCAAAAACTGCGGGCGTCCTATCAATAATAGTTGTAATATCGTACAAAAATGTTTTGTTAGTGCTCATACAGCTGAATCTCTGAATCATAATGGCCCCATACGTCACCAGTGTTGCAAAAGTTTTACGCAACCAGTGCTCCAGTCGTGAAAACCCCCCCTCGAGATTCATAACTACGACTTTTTTAAGGACTAGGGATCCCAAAACGGCCCTCTTTGATAAGGTCCATGTGACTTAATTACCAAGGGAGTTTAATTTATAAAAGTAGGAATTAATTGCTGATCTATTCCCAAATTAAGATCAGGTGGAGAGGCGAAAATAATAAATAAGCTAATGATGTTCGATGACCACCCACAATACTTTTTTTGTATTTTTTATTTAAACCTCCAGTTACCCCCAAAATTTTAATTTTTAAAAAAACCCATTTGGTGTAATTTAACCCCCCGCCCTGTTCCCCGCCCCGACCCCTGTATTAAACCCATTACACTACCCTGATGTCCCAATTGAATTTTCTCCCACCAATCCCAGTAGTAGCTTTAGCACCACACCCGCAAGTACAAATCTCAAATGTGAGGTACATCCGCCATTAGAACCTGAAGCTTGATGTGGTCCCAGCAATGCCCTACAAAGTCACACTGCGTTTCTTCTTTCATTGTTGGAGGAGTTTCATGGAACGCTCAATCTTTGTTTTCTGCAGTTTTGGCATGTCCAGATATAACCGAAGTTTTGTAATGCTTTGTCAAGACGTTTCCTTTTTTGTGATCGTCCTGAATAGCTTCTTGAGAGGTCCCTTCACTGTAGATTACTTACGTTCCATAGTCAATGCCCTGGCGGATCTTGCTATGTAATTATCAAGGCCAGACCATTTTTCTAAAGCCTACGCAAAAGTAGATATCATAGGGTCCCAAAAACACAGTTTATAGTGAAAACAGCAACAAGGAAAATATTTGATTATTTTATTAAAGACAAAATCCCCGAATTTAAAAATCGGGGGTAAATTTTATAAGTGCAATCCCCCCTGCGAACCGACATCCGGAATAACCCCACCCAAAACAGAAGACGCTTGTACACCTAATGCATTTCAACCTATTCCCACCTAAAAAAGCACGTGGCAATGAAATATTTAACCTTTTGACGCCAAGGTGATAACCCCCGAGTCAAGGGCCAATGCTTCCCCTGTTTAAAAGCAGTATCCGTGGTCCGCTAACAGTGGCCAAAACCTCCAGAATATCCAATATTGCCTTCCAATGTATCTACCCGCTGCGCGCACAGATTATTCCGTATGGTCTTGACAGAGATTGTAGATAGAAGGAATAATGATGCTTCTATTAGCAATGTAGTGTCCCATAAGAATATTTCAGAAGCAAGAACAATGCTGCGCGCCCATGCATTGTAGCAGGGCAATTAATAACTATATCTGATCCCGCCGCCGCCTTTTCCTGAAGAATTAACAATGATTAGTGTTAGCTCGTTCAACAGCCTTGTGTGTGGGTTTTGATGTTAAGAAGGTTGGTGTGTAGTAAAAGTTGTACCAATGAAGTGAGGTTAAGCTGTGAAGGTCCCTGATTCAGTAAACAATTGATAGCTGTGTTTCAACAGACCGCTTGGCTGCTACCACCTACGATCACACTCAAAGTTATATTTTGGCCTACTATGATTTGATGAACTATGTCCTATTGTCTAGGGAATGGTTAAGAGTTATGTTTAAAGAACCTCAATAACAAAAACATACCAACATACATATATTTAATCCACTCAACTAACTCCAGGTGTGTTTACAAATTTATATTTAAAATTAACTTTTGTTAACCTTTGTATTGGTCCCTGAAACCTAAATATTTGTTATTTGGTCAGTGACTACAACCACAATGTGAATCATATTATATAATATATATACATATATTATATATAATATAAAATATATATATATCTTATATGATATACCATAAATAGTATAATATATATAAACATATATATAGTATATATATATATATAACTATATTTACATAAACAGGACAATAATGACCCCCGGGGGGGGGGGGAGCACATTGTATAAAAGTCCCAAATAGTATTACTTTAATCTTATGTTGGAATAACACTGGTACATTGGGAGACAGGTTTGAGGTATTTTTTCATCATCCCACTGTTCTTTTATGTTTTTCACTATGATTGGTCTACTTTATGTCTTTGGGAGGAAAGTTTAAATTATCCACAGGAGATTCGCTAAAAACGTTTCTGATATGATTAGTTGTCCCAGGCCAGAAACTACGACGTACTTATCTGGGACCCTGTGATATCACCGCAGTTTGTAGTATTGGTTTGGCCAAACACCACAGTCCTCCACCTGGTCTTGAATTTCTTTACTATAGAACAGGTACCAGAGACTCTTCGAAATCGTGCAGAAATTCTCAATCAACAATTTCCACCACCAGACAAATGCCAGCAGAAACCCCTGTAAATGAAGTTATGTTTCTGTCTTAACATCATACTAATTCCTCTCAATTTACACGTAATAATACATTTAACACAAAAGAACCTGGTCAGCTCTCTCTCTGACCACCCTAGCTTCTCCACTCTAATTTGATTGAAAAGACAAATTGTACCAGTTTTTCTTTTCCCTAATGGCTGCTACGCCTCTGTCATTCCAGCAGTAATCTTTTCCCATACACTAAGATAGGTTTTATGCTCCTGTATGACCATCATATATAGTCCTGTAGTTCTAAACTTCTTTAATAGTCCATTATATGATGGATCAACATCTAGGCCATGCCTAAGTCTGCCATGGAACCACCTAATTACAATCTTTTTACATGGCCTTTTCTTACACTCAACCCTTTTTTAATTAAAACGTTAATAAAATCAGTCTTACCACATATTTAAGGAAATATAAACAAGTAAACGATGACTAGGCAATAGAATATGGCACACTTTCAACACTGCCTCTGTCCAGACTGCTTTCTTTTATTAGTATTAAAAAGCACAAGTCTGCTCTCATCGATGCTTGTTCCTCAGAATATTTTGAAAAAATGGCAGCGAGCAGCCTAGTTTTACTATAATATGGAATGCTTTGGCCAATCGGACCAAGCAGCTCTTTAGTTTGAATGAAATTTTTAAAAAAAATCTCAATCTACTATGCTTTACTACTACAAGATATAATTGTATTTTTAGGTCAGCCAATAATATTTCGCCTTGCTTTAAACTACGACCAATCAAATTCCCCGTACCTTCTTTCCCCTAAAGTTGTTTTTCAAAAATATGCCATAAAAAAATAAGCAGGCATGACTTCTCCTGACAGTCCGTCCGATCCTCTATAGTATTATAGCTATAATTTGGTCATTTAGTGGACTATTTGTGTAACTGACAACATATTCTCGCTCAGAAAGTCCCAAGGCACCCGAATATATAATGTTTATGGCCCTAGGTATCTTGGTTCAGAATTCCATAATTTTTTCTATGTTAGGTGTTTATTTCTAGAGACTACCATCTGTTCACTTCTTTTCCATGTACTTTCAACCTATTTACGAGAATCGTCCGTATTACGTTAGAATTACGTCATTCTCAATAAGAGCTAAGCCTGTTTTCGTGACCCAATTGTCTACATGTTCTAACTTTTACATCGTATTTTGAAAATCGCTCAAGGCAAGTCTTGCCACTGAGTTGCTATTGGCTTTTAGTTTGAAATCAACGCGAGACGAGTTAGTATTGGGCCATCTATCCTCCTCTCCCTCTTCCCCCCCCCCCCTTTGCTATATATTCTGTCTCCTAGGCAAATATTTGTTTGAACTTGGAAAAAGTGTTACGTTTAGTCTCAAGGTCACTTAGGAACATTGGGTACCTTTTATTCGGCCATAAGGCGTTATCAAAACTAATACGCTGACGGCGTGGGTGAAGACGCCAATTCTCTACCAACTTTTTAGTTCTATCTTTTTTTTGACTTTATGCACTATCCTGTTATATTCTAATTTAGATATTGTATTTAGAATATCGTCACACATCTCCCCACTTTAGAACAGACTATCCTATGTCAGTTCCTAATTCAAAATACACATAGATAAATTTACTACTTATGCCTGGTGACTACTTTGATTTTCATCGTACGGGTGTCTGCTTAAAATGTCTGCACCTACGTTTTCCGACCCGGGGATATATTCTATGATAAACTGGTATGGCTGTAGGAGCCACGACCAACGTAATAATCTAGCATTTTCATGCCTTGCTTGCGACAGAAATACGAGAGGTTTATGATCTGTTTGGATCTTAAATGATCTACCATAGAGATAGATTTGGAACTTTTTTATAGCCCATATCAAAGCCAGACATTCCTTTTCACTTGTTGAATATTTTTGTTCCGCTGTGTTCAACTTACGACTAGCATAAGCAACTGGGGTTAATTCCCCCTCAAGTGAATTGGACCTTTGCATTAGGGCTGCCCCTAATCCGACGTCACTAGCGTCCGTTCTCACAACAAACTCTTGATTTAAGTCAGGCAATTTCAATATAGGCTTGCTTGTGAGCTTTTCTTTTAACTCTTGGTATGCCGACTCACACTGCGCTGACCAATTAATTTTATCAGGATTTCCCTTGCGCGTTAAATCAGTCAGTGGTGCACATATAGAACTAAAATTTCTGATATACTTCTGGTAAAAACCACACAACGAGACAAAAGATCGCACGTCATTCTTTGTTTGTGGCCTCGGTGCTCTCTTCAATTTCTCCAAGTTCTTGGGGTCAGGGGTCATGCTTCCCTGATATACTGTGTGTCCCAAGAATTCCAACTCTTTACATCTAATACAACATTTGGTCGGTCTCGCGGTCAAGTTTGCCTCCCTGAGTCTATCAAACAACATATTCAGAGAGTTAATGTGTTCCTCAAATGTTTCTGTTACTATTAGAATATTATCCATGAAATTCGTGATACATGGATTATTCAGGGGATCCAACAATTTTCGCATCATCCTAGAAAACACACTCGGAGCATTTTTCAACCCAAAAGGCAACATGTTGAATTCATAATGTCCATCCGAGGTGCTAAAGGCTAAATAAGGTCTAACCTCAGGCTTTACTGGAATCTGATAATAGCCTTTGCTCAGATCCACTTTAGAGAAATATTTTGCTTTATTCAGCCTGGCAAACAGCTGATTTGTATCAGGTAATGGATCCACCTGACTTTCTGTGACAGCATTCAGTTTTCTATAATCTATACACAGTCTGTGTTCCCCAGAGGGTTTTCTCAACAAAACCACACTAGAACTATACGAAGATTCACTGTGTGAAATAATTCCTTCTTTCAACAAATACTCTATCTCCTCCTTCAAAGCTTTTTCCTTAGCGAAAGGAATTGAATAGGCTTTCATACAGATTGGTGTTGGGTCTATAAGCTTCATATCATATTCCAACAAATTTGTATGCCCCGGTTTGTCCGTTAACACATCTGTATGATCATTCAGAACCTGTTGAACTCTCTCCCTCCCTCTGATTTCCCGTTAAGTGTGTACTGACTTTTACCTGTGCAGCTGTCTCACAGGGATGTAGGGGATATTCATGAGAGGTGAGTGGTTCCTTTTTCATTTCCATTGCAACAGACAAGGTCAGTAAGTGTGTCTCTTCCTGGTTTTCTCTGTCCAGATATTTTTTCAGGAGATTCACATGATAGATTTTCTCTTTCCCCTTCTTATCTATCTTATAATTTGTTCTAGACATATGCTCTAGAAACTGTATATGGACCTTGCCATCCAATCTGCAACTTGTTTTGGCTGCCGGGTAGAAGAAAGAGCACCTTCTCTCCCACAGCTAATTCTCTATCCTTCGCTTTCTTATAATAATAATAATAATAATAATAAATTCTTTAAGCACCAAACACGGCGCATAAGGCAGAAACCAGTGCTCACCAGGTTGTTCGTTG
This sequence comes from Oreohelix idahoensis, assembly GCA_024509875.1. Lineage (NCBI taxonomy): Eukaryota > Metazoa > Mollusca > Gastropoda > Stylommatophora > Oreohelicidae > Oreohelix > Oreohelix idahoensis. The sequence continues at coordinate 772,000 of JAMPIV010022312.1, read as the reverse complement.
TGACGCCACTCCTCTTAGCTCTTGCACATTATTTAGGCCCAACGTTCTTCCTTCTCTTATTATTGTTCTTCTGAGTGTTTCTTTTGGTCTTCCTTTTTTCCCTCTTACCCTCAGGAACCCAAGTGAGCGCCTGTAGTGGTATTCTGTTGTTTTGCATTCGTAGGACATGACCGATATATGACCATCGTCTTTTCCTTATATAGTCGGAGACATATTTCTGCCTAGCGTCTTCTCTTATTTGTCGATTAGTCTTGAATTCTTTCCAACTGATGTTCATGAGTTTTCTAAGACATTTGTTCTCGAATGTATTCAGCTTGTTCTCCAATGATTTTGTTATTTTCCAACTCTCACAGCCGTATGTTAACACTGAGATAACATTTGGATTAAACAGACGAAGCTTGGTATGTATATTCAATGATCGTAATTTCCAAATGTTATATAATCTATTGAAGGCGCTAGCTGCCAAAGCAATTCTAGTATGGATTTCTCTTGTTGTGTCACCATCCTGAGTCATTTTACTGCCTAAATAATTGAAACTTTCAACTTTCTGTAGTTTTTCCCCGTTCAAGATGATATCAAAGGTCTCGTTAGAAAAGTTCATAGCTTTAGTTTTAGAGGCATATATTTGGAGACCTATTTTAACCGAGAGATGACACAAATTATTTACTGCTTCTTGGGATTGTCTGGGTGTTGAATGTTTACTGTCGAGCCTGGTTCTGTTTCGGTAACAATCGCTTGTTTTACGATAGGTACTTGTTAACTCTCTGATCAACCCTCCTATCCAACAGACCGATTCGAGGGTTTCGAGGTCAGTTATAGGAAAATATCTACACCACTAGATACTCTGATGTATCTTTTATTCTATAATTTAACATATCATGGTACTATCCATCGAAATATACACATTCCTGATGTTTTTCTTTCGGCGTCTAAGGTGAGAAAAGAATTTCACCTCCATCTTGGAAGGGTAGATAACTCAATACCATTATAATAATTATAATAGGCAGCATGTTTTTTTCTGGCTTGTCTCAAATTATCATTAGCAAGTTTCCAGCCAGTTTTAAGACGAGTGTTCAGCTCGTTCACATATTGATATGATGAGGTAATATTTTCTTCTGCCTTTTCATCGTCCACGTCCTTAACAAGGCTACATATGGACATTTAATATTGTTGACCTATTTTTTCCAGGCACCGGTATGGTCCCTTTCATTAGAAGCCTTATAGTGAGGACTTTTCTTCCTAGAATCATCACTCACAAATCGACCACTACCAATTTTTTTCTTGGGGTTTTCGCCCCACTTTAAGTTCATTGTGAGAGATCTCCTCTCTCTTTTATTTTTACCCAGTTCACATAATCCCGACCGAGGGATTGTCGGCTTATTCTGGGATACAACCATTTTTGGCCCTCGACACAGAGTTGCCATGTTAATACGTTCAAGTGAAGACTATGTGTGAAAAGGGGGTTCCCATTCCATGGTGTCTATTTTATTATAACCAGTTTTATTTTCAGGCCTAAGTTTGCCCCTTGGCCTTTCTAGGTCCTGCACATTTTTCCCACTTGTGGGTGTTCCCTCATGCAATATGCCACATGCTTCTACAAAATTTTCAACGATGACCATTACATCTGGCCAATAATATTTTTGAGCAACTTTTTGGCAGATGGTACCTACTTTCTCGTGGTCCCATCTTTTCCAACATGTAAGCTCCTTATTACATCTGCCCTATATATTTAAAGGAAGTACCAGTTGTCCATGATCATTTTTTCCTGTCCCAGCCTTCCTATACAACAATTTGTTCTTCATATAGAAATCTCCCTTGCCTGGAGGTGTATGACATTTGGGCAATTTCTTAAAACACGGCTTGAGTGATCTGTCCTTGCCTGTGCCTTCCTCATCTCATCTGGATGGGTATTTATCGGATTATCCTCTTCCTTTTTAGACTGTGATCTGGTCTGCACTGTTGCCATGATCACAGGTCTCTTGGGATTCCCCAAGAAGACATATCTACACCCCAATATTAGAGGGTAAATTGGTTCATTTATCACTGCTGCCTTGATTACTCCTTCCACATAGCGCGTTTTCACATTTATTCTGGCGATGGGAAGTGTCATGGTCGCTACGTCCTTGGTTGCAGCTTGGATCTCCACTGTTTCTGTGGTGTATTGATCTGCTTGCACCAGGTGAGAACTCACAACTGAATCAAAATCCAATCCAGTATCATACAAGCACCTTATGGTGACTCCATTATATATTACATCTTCACACACTGGGGGGTGGTAAGGTCCCTGCTGTTTAGTAGGTTGGCCTTTAATCCTTTTCTCCCCGTTTTCATTGCAGCGAAGTTAGGAGGTTTCCTTTTACAAACTTCGGTGTTATGGTTGTCCATCTTACACCATCTACAATATAATCTACCTTTATGAAAAGGTTTTGTTTCCTCATATTTTCTGTCATTGAATTGTGGGGTTTTATTTCTATAATCATTGCGTGGCCTATCAAAATGTTGCTTACCTTTGTTACTCTGATCTTTGTTGTCAAACCTATTAAAGTTTTGTGGTGCCTTAGGATTGTCTACTTTTTTTGCGCCAGCTACCTCTGCTTGGGCTGCCTGATACCTCTCAGCGACATTGAGTAACTCACCCAGCCTCTCTGCACCTTGTTCCATGAGAAACGTTCTCAAGTCTGGAGCCATGGACTCTCTCAGTTGCTCAGTAAGGATCATTTCTTTAAGATCTTGGGTTTTCCCCAGAGCAGCCCATTTCTCCAAGTAGGTATCTAACCGTGCAGAGAACTGGTGATAGGTCTCACCCGACAGTAGCTTGGCATTCCTAAATTTTTTCCTGTAAAATCCTCCATTCTTTTCATACCTTAACAAAAGAGCCTGCTTTAACATGTCGTAATTGTCTTGGTCATCCCTGCTGATTTTGACAAAAACTTCATAAGCTGTTCCCCTAAGACCCTGGGATAACTTGAGGCTCCACCTCTCTCTCTCTCTAACCCATACGTGGTAGCCAAAAGTTCAAACCTACTTAAATACCCTTCTATGTCATCGTCTTTCTCAACAAAATGGTCTAAATGAAAACCCATAGCTGAGGTTGAGGCTCCCTGACTAGCAGTGGCATCGGAAGTAGAGGGACTAGCACCATTTTCAGGAGGATGGCCTTGTAATTCCAACTCCTTTAGTCGTAACTCGTGCTCCCTCTGCAATCTTCTATCTTCTGCTTCCCTTTCTGCAGCCAGTCTCTTTTCTTCTTTCTTCTCTTTCTGTAGCTAATCTTCTTTCCTCTGCTTCTCTTTCTGCAGCCAGTCTCTTTTCTTCTCTTTCTGTAGCTAATCTTCTTTCCTCTGCTTCTCTTTCTGCAGCCAGTCTCTTTTCTTCTCTTTCTGTAGCTAATCTTCTTTCCTCTGCTTCTCTTTCTGCCTTTTTTCTTCTAATTGGAGCCTTTTAATCTCCGCCTCTCTATCCGCCTCCAATGCCCTAGCCTCTTTGTCAGCCTCAATCTGCAACCTCTTAATTTCTTTTTCTGCCTCTAACTTTCTTTCTGCTTCTAACTTCCTGTCTTCCCTATCTCGTTCAATAAATTTGTCACATTCTGAGGTTACATACTGGACCAGCTCTGGCCCATCCATGCCCATCTCTTTAGCAGCCTGCACAGCGGCAGATCTGAATTTGGCTAGATCAGCCATTCTAACTCAAGCAGGTCTAATAAGGTTCTAAGACAATCTTAAACTTAACTAAAATAAATACTACTAAAATTAACTAATTACTACTGGCTGTGACAACTTATCACCTGTAAATCTCCACTTAACTTACTATTATCTTTCTTAGGGGGTGTTTCTAACCTCTAATAACAATAGTAATACAATCTTGAATTTATATACTAATGCTAATTTTAAATTCCTGGAGTTAGTTAATATATGTTGTATGAGATTCCTATGTCAAACATTCATCTAACTATGCCAAATTCAAATCCCGGACCTAGAGACCCCAATATATGTGGTGGGTTTTGCTGTTAAGAAGGTTGGTGTGTAGTAAAGTTGTACTTGAATGAGGTCAAGCTGTGAAGGTCCCTGATGTAAACAATTGATAGCTTTGTTTCAGAGAACCTTGCTGCTACCACCTACGATCTCACTCAACGTTATATTTTGGCCTACTAAGATTGAGAACTATGTCTATTGTCTAGGGTAATGTAAGAGTGATGTTAAAGAACCTCAATACAAAAACATACACATACATATATTAAGTACTCAACTAACTCCAGTGGTTAAATTTTATATTTAGATATTCTTTTGTTAACCTTTATTGGTCCTGAACCTAAATTTGTTTTGGTCAGGACTACAACTCAATGAGAATCATATTATATATATATATATATATATATATATATATATATATATATATATATATATATATATATATATATATATATATATATATATATATATATATATATATATATATATATATATTTACATAAACAGGACAATATGTCCAAAGCACATTGTTAAAAGTCCCAAATAGTATTACTTAATCTATGTTGAATAACTGGTACTTGGAGACAGGTTGAGGATTTTTCATCATCCCACTGTTCTTTTGTTTTTCCTATGATTGTCTACTTTAGTCTTTGGGAGGAAAGTTTATTTATACACAGGAGATTCGCTAAACGTTTCTTGATATGTTGTCCCAGGCCAGATACTACGACTTATCTGGACCCTGGAATCACAGCAGTTGTAGTTGGTTTGGCCAAACACCACAGTCTCCTCTGGTCTTGAATTTCTTTACTATAGAACAGGTACCAGAGACTCTTCGAAATCGTGCAGAAATTCTCAATCAACAATTTCCAGCACCAGACAAGTGCCAGCAGATTCCCTGTAAATGAAAGTTATGTTTCTGTATTAACATCATACTAATTCCTCCCAATTTACACGTAATAATAGTTTTAACACAAAAGAACCTGGTCAGCTCTCTCTCTGACCAACCTAGCTTCTCCACTCTAATTTGATGAAACAAATTGTACCAGTTTTTCTTTTCCCTAATGGCTGCTACGCCTCTGTCATTCCAGCAGTAATCTTTTCCCATACACTAAGATAGGTGTTATGCTCCTGTATGACCATCATATATAGTCCTGTAGTTCTAAACTTCTTTAATAGTCCATTATATGATGGATCAACATCTAGGCCATGCCTAAGTCTGCCATGGAACCACCTAATTACAATCTTTTTACATGGCCTTTTCTTACACTCAACCCTTTTTTAATTAAAACGTTAATAAAATCAGTCTTACCACATATTCAAGGAAATATAAACAAGTAAACGATGACTAGGCAATAGAATATGGCACACTTTCAACACTGCCTCTGTCCAGACTGCTTTCTTTCATTAGTATTAAAAAGCACAAGTCTGCTCTCATCGCTGCTTGTTCCTCAGAATATTTTGAAAAAATGGCAGCGAGCAGCCTAGTTTTACTATAATATGGAATGCTTTGGCCAATCGGACCAAGCAGCTCTTTAGTTTGAATAAAATTTAAAAAAAAAAATCTCAATCTACTATGCGTTACTACTACAAGATATAATTGTATTTTTAGGTCAGCCAATAATATTTCGCCTTGCTTTAAACTACGACCAATCAAATTCCCCGTACCTTCTTTCCCCTAAAGTTGTTTTTCAAAAATATGCCATAAAAAAATAAGCAGGCATGACTATTCCTGACAGTCCGTCCGATCCTCTATAGTATTATGGCTATAATTTGGTCATTTAGTGGACTATTTGTGTAACTGACAACATATTCTCGCTCAGAAAGTCCCAAGGCACCCGAATATATAATTTTTATGGCCCTAGGTTTCTTGGTTCAGAATTCCATTTTTTTTTTCCTATGTTAGGTGTTTATTTCTAGAGACTACCATCTGTTCACTTCTTTTCCATGTACTTTCAACCTATTTACGAGAATCGTCCGTATTACGTTAGAATTACGTCATTCTCAATAAGAGCTAAGCCTGTTTTCGTGACCCAATTGTCTACATGTTCTAACTTTTACATCGTATTTTGAAAATCGCTCAAGGCAAGTCTTGCCACTGCGTTGCTATTGGCTTTTAGTTTGAAATCAACGCGAGACGAGTTAGTATTGGGCCATCTATCCTCCTCCCCCCCCCCCCTTTTTTTGCTATATATTCTGTCTCCTAGGCAAATATTTGTTTGAACTTGGAAAAAGTGTTACGTTTAGTCTCAAGGTCACTTAGGAGCATTGGGTACCTTTTATTCGGCCATAAGGCGTTATCAAAACTAATACGCTGACGGCGTGGGTGAAGACGCCAATTCTCTACCAACTTTTTAGTTCTATCTTATTTTTGACTTTATGCACTATCCTGTTATATTCTAATTTAGATATTGTATTTAGAATATTGTCACAAAGCCCCATCCTGATTTACTCAGTGAAAATTCTTATTATTCTGGTATAGCTCTGGTTAGAGTGTATTTAGTAAATTGACTGAGACAAACATGCAGTACGTTCAAAATGATTAAACTGACGTTAAATTTGTATACAGGTATACCTCGCTTTATTGCGCTTCCCTTTATTGCGCTTCGCAGAAATTTCGCTTTTTTTTTAAAATTATTCATTTTTATTTATTAGAACGTGCCTTCATCTTCCAATACAATTTGTTTCTCCACCAGCAAAAAAATACGATCTGCTGAAGGCTCAGATGATGAAGATTAGCATTTTTCTTTTAGCAATAAAGTATTTTTAGTTTTACAAAACACTGTTTTTTTTTAACCTAGCGCTATTGCGCACTTAATAGACATAGAGTAAACATGATTTTAGGCTTTTATATGCACTGGGAAGCAAAACAATGGGTATCACCCGCTTTATTGCAAAATTCCCTTTATTGCGGTGGTCTGGAACTGAACCTGCAATATCTCCGAGGTATACCTGTATTTACAAATAACAGATTTTGTCACGAGACAGATTTCGTGAAACATCTTACTGTCTAATATTTGGTGTATAAATTGGACGGACACTCAAGACAGCATGTACGCAAATGAATAACTTGACAGGAGTCTGGGTCACAGTTCCATGCATGTAATTTCAACAGCATAGTCCTGGACATCAGTAAAAACAGTACAAAAGCTTGCATCAATACAATATGTGGTACGGTCATTCTAACGTATAGGTAGCCACTGCATTCAATGTAAGTGCGGCATTCACTCCTCGCACATATATCTGTATGGTCTGATCACCAGACCTCCAAGTTCCTCCAGAACTTCACAGCGCGGGAAAACCACAACGCGCTTATAGTGTCGATACTCACAAGCTTTCTATCAAAGCTCCTATCAGGCCTCCGAACACTGGAACAGAAAAGGTCTTATAACGTAGACCTCCTCTTGGCACGGGAAAGCAAACAACGCGCCTTCAAACAATAACATATAATGGTCTTACCATTGACCTCCTTCTGGCACGGGAAAGCGAAGTGCATTTTAATCCATCCACTTCCACGCCCGGGACAGAACACAACGCGCTGGTAAACAACAATATATAAAGGCCTTGTAAATACAAATTACGCGGAACATCATCGCGTCACATCCAATATATCTTAATCAAAATCACAGACACTATTCACATACTCTAGAAAACATCGACCGTCTCCGACCACGGATGGCCACAGACTTCCCTTAACATCTCAGTAAACCTCTCTGACAAGTATGCTAACTACATTCACTCCGCACGCTTTTCTCGTGTGCCCATAAACCTCGATTCACACATGTCAGTGACGGGTCTGCTCCTGATGTTTTGGTTCTTGGTAGAGTAGATCACTGTTCACGCTCGTCGCTGGTCAAGGTTGTTGTGCGCAGCACGTTCCAAGAAGTGTCCTGGAGTGTCTACAAAGTTGGTCTCTCGTCTTTAAGCCCCGTCTGATGATGGTATCTAGCTTCGACTTTAGGCCACTTGTTCGCTTCTTGTTCCAGAGATAGTACCCTCAACTGCTACACCAACTAGTATGATAAAGGAATAGTAACAAATACCCTCTGTGTATTGAGTTTCCCGACACATACTTATGTGTCCCCATCTTCCTATTCCACCATTCCATCTACCTCAGACTTTACCCTCGATGAGAATTAAGCTTAATTCCTCGAGAGAAAACTTTCTTTAAAATTACATTGAATAGTTTTATATTTACTTTACATTTAGATGAAAAGATTAGTTGTATAGATAGAACATATTAATATTTACATCTACCCTGGTTGAAAAATGTTCACAATATAGATTGAATATGTTTTCATTTACATCTTTACTGGTTGAATAACTTGAACACTTTCGTTATTTTTAAAGTGAATCGGTTTACATAGACATTTACACTGGTTTGTGAATGTAAGTATTATAATTATAATGTACATCTTTCTTTCATCTTTCCCTCCCTGCTCCATATGGAACTTGCGACATACCTATGCTTTTCAGTTTTCTTTAAGAAACTAGCAATAAAGCAGTCACCAGCCCTTGCAATGGTGGTTCATGAAATCATCATTCTGTATACTGAAGTTGCCAGCCTCAAATGACTTGGACATCCACTAGCAATTACCACATATGAATATTCACATGGCAATATATACATATTAGTTCACATGTTAGTAATGAAAAATATAGAATGTAAAATGTACAACTTGGCTCACGCCAATCTTGGCTCACAGACTGTTTGCTCTGAGAAGTAGGTTCTTGGAGGTCGTTTTTAACAATAAATTCCCAATATCACTTCGTGTTTTCAGTTTCCTCAGATCCCGGTTTTCCTTATTAAAATGATAGAGTTTTCCTGGGCTTAAAATGCTCCAACAAAGTCCGGTCTGATAAACGAAAGCTGATTTTAGTCTTTTCTCTGGCGAGGTCTGGTTTTCGTCTTGGCAAGCGATTCTCACAGTGTCTTACAACTGCAAAAAGAAAAGGTTATATTGCCTGTCTTTCCACGCATTTGTTTGTTACGATGCTAAGCAGGACTCCAATCGTTTCAAAGATACGTGTTTTTGATAGGGTAATTCAAAATTATTTCCGCATAAAATTATTGGCGTAATGCAAAAGGTCACCTCTATCATATATGGTAACAAAACATCCGATAGCATTCTCTGCAATGCTTACAAATACATCATCTTACCTTTATCTAAAGTAATCTGTTTATCCGTCGCTTGTTCACACAAAATCCATCTCTTTACCATCTTGGCAAGTGCGACACGTTTGCATTGTCAATGCTTAACCAAAGTCGCTGGGGCGATTTTAATGTTAATCTATAGTCTAATATCAGCCACACCCGAGATTCACCAACATGGTTGTCGGTTAATATTATCTCATCCGTTCTTCCCCAGCAGGGACGGACGGGTAACCAGTCAGACACGACGACTTATCGCTGAGATGAGTGTAAGAATGTGTCAAAATATCTGCTTCATAGAAGAGAAAGAAAAGGGTGCCGACCACTGAAAAGCACGTAATTAGACAGTACAACAAATGTCACAGAATACGGCCGTAGTGGACAAGAGAGCGACCCAAAAATTATGTGACAGATAGAGTATCCACAACATGGCGAAGAAGAACTGTCTCAGTTCTTATCAAAAAGCAAATTGACTTCTGCATTTGTGCCCTGTAGGTGTTAAGATTATATTACAATTGAAGAGGAAAGTATCTGCTCATTTTGAATTGTGTTTGAACTGTGTTAACTCTAATAAATAGATAATCAGGCTGTTAGAAACCGTGTTCGTGCATGTATATGTCAATCTTGGTTATCGTAAGAACTTTTAACGTCAAACCAAGTGACCTGGTGAATTTCAGCCATGATACTCAGTATGAAAAATGAACACATATAGATTGACTTGCATAAGAACAGATTTTCAAGTTGTCGACGCTAATCCTCGGAAACTAAGTACCTCAAATAAACATTCTTGTATAGCACATAGAAGAAATTATTGCTACTGAATAACCAGCGGAACAATATATACAATTAATCAACTGATTCATGATCATGCCGGGGATAATGATGCCGTTGTGTTTACATGTCGTAGATTTGGATAGCTATTTAAGATAGATTCTGGTCCCGTCTGAATAGAACTGAAAAAGTGGTAACTCAGTGAGAAATAAGATAAAAAATAGATTTTCACGAGTGAATAGTTTAAAGGTAGAATCTGTCCCTGGATTGAGATACTCTAGTCCAGCCTATCTTTACGGCTGTAATTAGTTATCAAACAATTCTCCTTCCCGTATATATTAACATATACACCATTAACCACTCACGTACACACACACAGGTAAGTGACGACAACCAGACGCACAAACGTGAAAACTATAGAACATGGGGTATGGATATTGAGCTGAGCTGACCAACACAAGTAATTAAGTTTTGTTTAAAGTTTATTTTCGTATAAATAAAAGATCTTCACGACATTCAACATAAATATGAATAGAAAACTCATAGGTTACATAAATTCTTAAAAAATAAACCCATAAGTGCAATCCCCTCTGTTGAGACAAGATCCCGCCAGAATGAAGTTAATAACCCCAAAAGGTCAAACGATTTGCGCTATGGTATAGGAATAGATGATACTGCAAAGAACAGAGTTTCTAGTTAATCTATCCCTGAAAAAAAGATAACAGTATTTACGAACAGATCAAGAAGTGCGTACAATGAGTATACAAATAAAATTATTCACTCCTCTGATTCATACTTCTGTCAGTCTGTGGCCACATTCAATCTCCCTTACCTACTCGTTGTTTAAACAATATCTTGGACATATCTCCATGATACATGTAACAAATCCAGTGTTGGGTTTCGCAAAAATAAGCCCCAGTTCCTCCAAGACTGATTAATCCTCCTAATGGGTGTCGTAGATTTTGGATAGGTGATTAAGATAGATTCTGGTCCCGTCTGAATAGAACTGGAAAAGGTGGTAACTCAGTGAGAGATAAGGTAAAGAAATAGATTTCACGAGTGAAATGGTGAAAAGGTAGAGTCTGTCCCTGGATTGAGAAGATACTTTAGTCCAGCCTGTCCCTACGACTGACATTTGTTTATCAGACAGTTTACCTTTCTGTATAAATTAACATATACGCTATAACCACTCACAAACACACACACAGATAAGTGACGACAACTTGACGCACAAATGTGAAACTATAGTAATAGAGTAGGGATATTGGGCCGAGCTGACCAACACAGGTAATTAAGTTTTATGTTAAGTTTATTTATCATAAAGAAAAAAAACTTCACAACATCCAGTATAAAATAGAAAATAGAAAATCATAGTGTTGCCTCTTTATTAGTCCTTAACATTCTTAAGTAGTCATCAGGTTCTATTTTTGTTAAGTGAGTACGCACCAAATTAGGTGGGTGTTATTTTATGTATAGTTCATTTATCGCGCACGTAAATGCACAATTTTGTGTATGGGTATCTGCGGGCGCGCTTGTTACCAAACAAGCCAGATGACGTCAGAGGTTGAAAAAGGAAGCCAGCATCTCATGCCAGACATTGAGTCTAATGCCTATTTATATATATACCCAGTGTGTTGGGGTAAGAATTCTTCTGGAACAATGACTCCTTGGTAGAAGCCATTGTCGGCTTACTCTACACGTAAGTCCTAACCAGTTTTGATAAGAAGTGAATTGATTTTTTTGAACTTTCGTGTCACCATCCTCTGTTGGTATCTAGCTAGCACCTTTCTGCAAACAGGGGTGCTATAATGGATCAACGGGGACTTTCACGGAAAGCATTTTAATATTGTATAGAATTCATGGCTTCATCGTTACGGCTTATCGATTTGTAATATTATGTGGATTGCCGTCGCACGAGTCACGGCGACGAAGAGAGGTTAACCAAGTATTAGGACATAACCTTCGTTGTTTATTTTATATGCAAGTATGCATGGATCTGCCATGTCAGAGGTACCAAGCCACTTTAGTACCCGACCAGAATTATAGGACAGAGTTAATATATCTGTAACCTGTTGTCGTCAACGTATTTCGTCCTAAATAAATTATGATGCCAGTAAACGTAACGAGTTCTCCCATGTCTGCATTGGCACGGTTCGAAGTGCCCAGTTACGAGTCCAGTTCACGGATGTTTTTATCATACCAATCATTCATTCGACATTCGCGTTTACATTCATAGATGTGCTCCAGGAAAGAGCAGCTACAAATTGGTGGGCCATTCTGTGGTCTGATATCAAGTCAGATGCAAAGGAACGATCCTTAACTAAACGTTTGAAACTGTCTTCAAGTTAAAGTCAACATCCGGAACGTTGGAATACAACTGCATACTTCAAGTGGGAACTGCCTTCACTATCAAACTCAGCGACGTTGATTGGAAATTTAACGGACACTCAAGGTCATTATGAACTTGACTACTTCCAACATTTGCGGACTCTGCCACATGCTACGTAAGCTTACTCGTTAATACAGCGCCGGATTGCAAGACTCGACAATCCTGGGAATTATTTTCTTATCAAAAGATGAGTATTACGCTGGTGTTTTTTTGGGTACCGTCTTACGTTAGCTGAGCCGCTCTTTGACATGTTCGTTGTTATATTTTACGTGTTGCATGTTATATGTTCCATGTTTGTTGTGGGAGGTTGGGAAAGGAGAGTCACGGAGGATACATCCCAGCTTCACACCAGGGCCTTCATGACTGGTCTTTAGATTTATTTCGCAGATTTCCCGCAGTGGAATAATCCGACGCGTATGTTTCGATGGATTTTAGGTCCACTGCGTCTGGTTGTCCGTGACACCTATCTGTTTAGTTGTATTGTCAAGTTTTCAGTGTCGTTTTCGTAGTTATTTTTATTCGTACCTTGGTTTTATGATGTATCTTGTTTGTAATATGCGTCCATTCTCACCTAACTATCGTTGAGTTTTTTTACAAACCTATGTTTATACACTGTGTTGTTCATTGTCTTGCTTATTGGTCTATTGCAGCTATCATTGCATTCTTTGCAAAATTATTTCTTATTTTTTCATTCTAATTTTGTTGATTTCTGCAAATGTTTTCATGTGTCATTAACTATCTTGTCTTGTTACCATTGTCGTAATTGTCTATTGCTTTTGTCTTAACATTACATTATATAACTAATTGTATTGATTAATAATATAACTGATAATTATATGAATTGCTTACCGTTCTTGGACAGGAACGAGTATCACTCATTATAGTGATAAGGAAAATTAATCTACATTAATTAATTTTCATTTAAGAAGGAAAAATTAGAGTGACTAATTATTAATCATAATGTATTCGCTTGATTATTTTATTAAACAAGCTAAAGCCCTTCAGATGACTCCTGAAGAGGTGAAAACATTCGCTATGGCGGAGTATAAAAAAGCTCAAGAGATAGAATCTGAACAGAGGAAATTAGAAACTCTAAGATTAGAAAATCAGAAATTTGAAGCTGATGAAAATGAAAAGAAAAGGCAATCTGGTGACAAAAGACTACAATTTGTAAATGCTATAACATTGAAAAATCACAATACTGTACACATTTACATAGGCTACTTACAGGTGAAGCATTGACAGTTTATAATATGGTTAAATCTGATGACAAAAATAATTATGATGTGATCAAAGCTGCTCTTTTGAAAAAATTCAAATTGACTGAGGATCAATATAGGATACGATTTAAATCTCTTCTTCCACAGAACGGGAAGAATTTTAGTGAGTTTATATCACAAATACGCCTCACTCTAGAAAGATGGATTGAATTATCCAAGATACAAAAATCTTATGACGCTCTCTTGGACTTAATAATGCGTGATAAGATCATGTCTTCGGTTAATACGACATTCCTTGCGTTCTTACACGAACGGAAACCAAAAAATTTAGATGAAATGGAAGAAAATTGTTTACAATTCTGCACTGCCCATTCGAATATGGAATTTAGCAATTCCCATGTCAAAGATGAATTTTCTGTTGCTTTTGCGGCACAACAAGATTATCACAGACGCCATCGCTCCTTAAGTAATGACAGAAACTATAGAAAGGGAAATAACGAGAATTTTAATTCTTTTAATTTTTATAAGGGGAAACAATTTTAGCAATCTTCTCCATATAACAATTCTTAGCGTCAATCTCACAGATCACAAGATTTTGATAACAATAATTTTGGAAAAAATCAAGGAGACTATTATAAACAACATTGGCGATCTAAATCGCAGTTTTCTAACAATAGACATGGTTCTCGGAATAGATAATATGGTCAAAGCCATAACAGTGATACCAATAATTGGCGTTCTAACCAATATGGTAACCCAAGCAGAAATGATAATAATGGCAATTTTAGAAATGATAGTCAGAATCGATCGCGACGAAGAGATAGATCTTCGAGCAGGGGGCCACGCCATCAATCTAATGTAGCTATGATTGACACACAATGTAACAAAGAGCATAACACGAATACTGACACCCATAATGCTATGTCTTGCTCTATTGATTATGAACAGGTAAAATGTTGCCAAGAATGCAAAACTCTGTTCCAGCCCAAGGCGATCACGACGCTTCGTTGCGGACATGTATTGCCCAGTCTACCAGCTGTTTGTACGGCCACGTCAGCTACTCACGATGGAACAGGAAGCCTTAAATTAAATAGGGGTTTTTTAAATTCTATTCCATGCTCTGTTCTTTTTGATTCAGGTTGCTCCACGATCGGCGTCAGAAACTCTTTGGTAGATCCTTCTTGTGCTACTGGAAAAACAGTCAAGTGTGTGACTTTTGGAGGCACTGTGGAAACGTTCCCTACTGCCATTGTTAATATTCACACTCCATTTTTTTCAGGAAACATTCATGCTTGTTTGCTCCCGGCTCCAGTTAGCGACATAATATTGGGTCGCATACATGGCATAAAAGAGTGTACCCCACAGCAAATCGCTAATTGGGAAAAGCGATATATACATACTGCAAATGCAGTTGTGACTAGAGCACAAGCTCATGATATGTTACAGGATACACCTACTGTACCTACGGTTAACGGTAATGATGATGTTGACACTCCTATTTCACGGGAGTCATTTATAACATTACAAGAAAATGATGCTTCTCTGAAAAATTTTTTTCAGTTCGCTAATAACACTAGTAATAATTCTAATACAAGATCTAAACATAGATTTGTATTAAAGAATGGGGTATTGGTGAGAGTGATACGAGATGCTGATTCATCCGTACGTTCTCAAATCTTGGTACCTACGGCAATGACAGCTCGTATATTACATCATGCGCACGACTCTCAATGTGCGGGCCATATGGGGTTCTCCCGAACCAAATCTAGAGTGCTATCTGCATTCTATTGGCCAGGCATTCATAGAGATGTCAATATTTACTGCCGCTCCTGTGTGACATGTCAGGAGGTCAAAGTACGTGGTCCATACCACGCAGCCCCGATTCAGGCTGCGGACATTCCGATTCGTCCGTTTGAAAAAATGTCAATTGATATAATTGGTCCTATGCAACCATCAGCTAGAGGTCATACACATATACTCACTTGTATTGATATGTGTACTCGTTGGCCTGAGGCCATACCTCTTAAGAATACTTCATCTGCTAGTGTTGCAGAGGCATTGTGGTTGATTTTCTCACGATTAGGTTTTCCTCGAAAGATCTTATCTGATCATGGAGTCCAATTCATATCTGAATCTATGTCCCAGGTCATGAAGTTATTGGGCATAGATAGAACGCTTAGTTCGATCTACCACGCAATGTCCAACGGATTAATTGAGCGTCAGAATAGGACACTCAAACAGTTGTTGAGAAAGATAACTCAGGACCATCCTGAAAATTGGGATAGAGTCCTCCCCGCTGCGCTTTTTGCGTATCGCAAAGTACAAAATGAAGCTACTGGATTTTCTCCTTTTCAATTGGTCTTTGGCGTTCAATCGCGCGGTCCAATGTCGTTATTACACGACTTACTTACTGAAGAGAATATCACAGATGAAACTCAATCTTCCTACGAGTATGTGATTTCTTTAAGAAAAAGAATTATAGATGCGTGTAGATTAGCTACCACATCATCAGAACAAGCTAAAGAAAAAGCTCGACTTTTTGCTAACAGGTATAGACGTCTTCGCCAGCTTCTTCCTGGTGATGAGGCATATGTCTTACTACCTTGTAAAGACAGTCGTCTACTTATTACCTGGAGAGGTCCTCTTAAAATAATATCTAGAATCTCAGATGTCGATTATATTGTCGATGTCATGGGAAAGCATAAAACTTTCCATATCAACATGTTAAAGGAATACTACTCTCTTCCTGACTATCTTCAGTCAGTATTTCAAGCTACTGATGATCCTACACCTCCTATCCAACACTATTCTTCTTTGGGTGTAATTCAAGAAGAAGAATCTTCTTTTCATGATGTACCATTACCTATACCGGTGGTACCACTTCATCAAACTGAAAGTTGGAATGACGTGACTATTTCTACTGATCTTTCGGCTGATCAACATCCCGTTGACAAAAAGAGCAAAACCACTCACTGCTTTTTCTATTCCACGTGGATTATTCCAATATAATTTCATGCCATTCGGTTTAGTCAACGCACTCGCTACATTTGTACGCATGATGCGTCGCATACTATCTCATCGTCCCGATGTCATTACATACATTGATGACATTTGTCTCTTTAATGACACATGGGATGAACATATTGCTGGATTGAAAACATTGCTGTCCACTTTACGCTCATGTAACTTAACGGCGAAACCATCGAAAGCTTTCGTGGGTTTTCACGAAATTTCATTTTTAGGTCACCGCGTTGGTCACGGCCGCTTATACACTGAGGACAGTAATGTCTCTAAGATCCTGAATATTACTACACCAAAAACTAAGAAACAAGTAAGATCGCTGTTAGGTCTGATTCAGTTCTATGCTAAATTCATACCTCATCTTTCAACTATTACTGCACCTTTCTCTTCTTTATTAAAGAAGGGCGCAGCTAACGTGATTCGGTGGTCGGAAGAACATCAAATCGCGTTAGACACCATCAAGACATTTTTTTCTAGAGCTCCTTGATAACTCTCTTTTGCTCATCAGTTGATAAATATAAGCTCACTAGAACATCACCAGAGTTAAATGCTGTGTTGTTGTGTAACTCGTGGTTTGAGTATGGAATGTCAACTCGACCTACGCAGTGGTGTGTAAGCATGAAGTGAGAGTGTAACACGCGAATGATAAGAAGAGTTCGTGGTGTTGACAATTGGTCTTTTTCTTTCACTCATGTATGGCTGGAAGTCATCGACACCAACGACAGTGTACCTTTGCTACAGTTTAATTGGACGTACATACTCGACAGCACGATACAGTGACAAATCACAGGTTGGCATAATACATCATGGTACAGTGGATAAATGGTCTTGCAATGATACATGGGCACTCATGTAGAATAATAGCATAATGGACTGTCAGTAGACAAGCACTCAGTATTGCCCATATATATCATCGGAGTTTACTGACAAAGCACGTCAGATTATAAACAACATTCAAGATGGCTTCTAGACCTAACCTCGTCTAGCGAAGATTCCTTTAAATAATGTTCAGCACATATTTTTCATATAGTCATATTGAACCGCTAGTAATGGGTTCTCATGTGTAGCAGTGATCTCTGGACTCATCAAGCGATAATACGGGGCATCCCTTTCTCTTCTTGAAAGTCACAAAAAATTTGGATACAAGATGGCTTCTCTCGTGAGCTGTCACTCACGTTTGGATACAGATAATGAATCTGTATTAAAGTTAGTCATTCATTAAAAGTTCTCATTGCTCCGTAGATTCTATCATGATACAATAGACTTCATCATACAAGATATAGTGCTGCTAGAAATGAATGTCATCTTCATCTAGTTAAATATTCTCTCAGACGTACAAATCGTGCGTCTGTTTATCGAAAACGATGGCTTCGTAAGAGTTCATAAGAAATGCTTTTGTTACCTTGCTATCAGAAATATGATTCTGCCATTCCTCGGCAATAAGAATAAACACAGGGGTAAAGCATACAGGATAGGTCTAAACGTCTATCACTTTCCCCTACACATATATCGATCACTTTTTCCGGCGACAAGCCGATTCAAAAAACCACAGCCCCATCATCAGGGCGAAGCCAAATCACACCTCTCTAGCGACACATCCGCCGAACAGCCCTTTGACCTTTCAAGCGACAAAAGACCATATAGTTCGACTTAGACATGCAAAGATATTCAGATATAAGACAGACTCGTCCTACCCAGACAAACAATACACATAAATTCAGGCCATAGATACACTGAAGCAAGAACAACCTATTTCTACCCAAACAAAGAATAAATCGCAGTAAAACTGGATTCATCCGCGGAGTTCGATCGAAAGTGACGACACTCCTTTCAAGGGAAGTAACTCAATAATGACGTTTCCTTAAGCACTAAAAAGTATCTTTTTTGTTTACAAAATATTTGCGAACATAACAAGCATACAAATGTATTATATTGTAAGATATCAAAGACTGCACGTAACACTCCTGTTTTACAATTACCTAATGCAAATCTTCCTTTCATATTGCGCAGTGACGCGTCTAGTTACGACATTGGAAGTGTATTGCTACAGGAATACGAGGGCACCTTGCACCCGGTACTGTATGTGTCGAGGAAACTTACGTCCACTAGATATACGATATCCGTGCAGCCATACTGTTTCACCATACGGGCTATACCTGGATCGCAGAATGTTTTGGAAGACGTTCTTTCCCGCTGCCCGAGTGAATCAAGCGAGTTGTGACGTTCTACAAAGAATGAAAACTCTACGCATACAAAGTCGCATTTATAAACACTACGATCATGGAACTATAATTCGTTACATCAGTAACATTTTGTGTATACCTATTCAAGTATATAGAGTTGAAACATTCATTGGAATCGCTGTGATACACAAAACAGTGACTTATATATAACTTTGATAGTAACATAACTTTGGAAAGTTATAACATTTTTTCCAGAAAAATACATTGAGTATTTATATAAACATTCGTATAATGTGATGGACTTAACTTTTCACAGTGGAATAGGTGGAATTTCTACGTGTTCAGACTTTAATATAAAGGAACTTGGTATTTCATTGACTGCTTTCGAAAATAACACAGAATCTTCAGAAAATTATTAGAACTTTTAAAAATTTTTAATTGACTGAAACATTATTCAGAAAATTTTAGCAAATAAACTTGGTTAATTAGTTTAATATTTAATATAATTAATTATAAAGATTCTAGTACTAATTATTAGATCGTGTAATTATCACTCAGTATAGTTAGTGATGCAACATGCGTAGTTAAGTAATGCTACCAATTATCTTTAGAAACGGTTAAGTGTCTTGATCACTTCCGGTGTTGTATTCGTATTCTTTTATTTTTTCACTTTTCATTCGTGATACATTCTTATCTTTTCATTTAAATTCATCTATTACCATGATTTTCTTTAATAGTTGTTACATTTGTTTTCATTTAATCATCTTTAAAGCTTTAATTTCTTTCATTTCTTCCACATTGTTTCAAAGTTGTTCAATGTGATGATATGCTTTTACGCATATATTTTTTTTTGAGTTGAGTTGAATTGGATCTTTTCATTCACTCTCTTGTTATTGATTGATATACCTATTATGTATCATTATAATATATAGTTGTTAACTTGATTCACCTCTCCGCGTTAATTAAAGAAAACATTTAATAGAATTAAATTTTTTGCCGACGGTGGTAAGGAAGCTGTTGCCTCCTTTATTAGTACTTAACATTCTTAAGTAATCATCAGGTTCTATTTTTGTTAAGTGAGTACGCACCAAATTAGGTGGGTGTTATTTTATGTATGGTTCATTTATCGCGCACGTAAATGCACAATTTTGTGTATGGGTATCTGCGGGCGCGCTTGTTACCAAACAAGCCAGATGACGTCAGAGGTTGAAAAAGGAAACCAGCATCTCATGCCAGACATTGAATCTGTTGCCTATTTATATATATACCCAGTGTGTTGGGGTAAGAATTCTTCTGGAACAATGACTCCTTGGTAGAAGCCATTGTCGGCTTACTCTACACGTAAGTCCGAACCAGTTTTGATAAGAAGTGAATTGATTTTTTTGAACTTTCGTGTCACCATCCTCTGTTGGTATCTAGCTAGCACCTTTCTGCAAACAGGGGTGCTATAATGGATCAATGGGGACTTTCACCGAACGCATTTTAATACTGTATAGAATTCATGGCTTCATCGTTACGGCTTATCGATTTGTAATATTATGTGGATTGCCGTCGCACGAGTCACGGCGACGAAGAGAGGTTAACCAAGTATTAGGACATAACCTCCGTTGTTTATTTTATATGCAAGTATGCATGGATCTGCCATGTCAGAGGTACCAAGCCACTTTAGTACCCGACCAGAATTATAGGACAGAGTTAATATATTCATTCCAAGATTAATAGTTTGGATAGTTCTAACGGTCATGACATTGACGCAAGGTCAAACCCTTATCTTATGTGAGGAATTTAATATGATGCCTATACCATGCCTATACATGCTACATGTATGTTTGCTCTGTGGAATCCATGTTGAAGTACTGTAACCTGTTGTCGTCAACGTATTTCGTCCTAAATAAATTATGATGCCAGTAAACGTAACGAGTTCTCCCATGTCTGCATTGGCACGGTTCGAAGTACCCAGTTACGAGTTCAGTTCACGGATGTTTTTATCATACCAATCAATCATTCGACATTCGCGTGTACATTCATAGATGTGCTCCAGGAAAGAGCAGCTACACATAGGTTACAGAAATAATAAAGAAATAGACACATAAGTGCAATTCCCTCTGTTGAAACAAGATCCCGTTAGAAGAATATATTAACCCCCAAAAGGTCAAAAGATTAGCACCATGGTATAGAATTTGACTATACTGTAAAGAACAGAGTTTCTAATTAATCTATCCTGAAATGAACAGTATTAGCAAACATAAGGGAGAAAAAAAAACAAGTGAGTACAATGATTATACAATACTTGTAGAAGAATTATTCACTCCTTCTTTTTCTCGCTTCAGACACCCTGTGGCCACATTTCAGTCTCGCTTACCTAATCATTGATTACAACATCTGGAACATATCTCCGTGGTACACACCACAAATCCAGGGTTGGGTTTTGGCAAAATAAGAACCAGTTCCTCCAAGACTGATTAATGCTCTTATTGGGGAACGCTTACTTTGTTACTGTTAATAAGATTTTGTTTATGTCACATCAATTATTCCAGGTAAGAAAATACTTAAGCGATCTAATGTTCACTGTTTACAGTAGCTTGTAACTCCGATAGTTAAAGAGAATGTCAGGTATGTAAATCTCTCTGGATAAATCTTCGCCACAACACTGTGGTTGGTAGTCGGGTATTGTTAAATTTGATAACTTCGCCACAGCGGGCTGAATGTAACAGAAAAAAAATGGAAAAGAAAGCTGGATAGCTATATGACCAGTTAAATTAATTCTTAAAGTCTGTTGTTGGTACTCTCTCTCTCTTTCTTGGTGAAACAATAGGACCAAGCAGGTCAACCTGGAAGACCCGATATTTATATAAGAATGTTTTTTGGTACTGTTGGACTTAGACCCGTTTTCTCAGATTCAGGTCGCTGGTAGGTTTTGGTTTGTGACCCGTACTGGATTTTAGGAAGAAAATACAATACATTTAACCAATATAGTATTCTATCCAAACCCGCGTAACGGTATAATTTATTATCCACTCGGTTATTAGATTTGATTAGAAAACACCAGTGTATAGCTTATCTTATCGTTCTTATTAACCCGTGAAATAAATTCTAGTCATATACAAAAATTACACATAATGAATTAGAGATAAATATATATTTCGTCGGTACTACATTGCCTAGTACATTTACTAGTCAATTAAAATATCTCTTTTCTGGATGATATCGAGTAATTACATTAACGCTACAGCCGGAACAATTAGCTGTAAATTATTTTAATTCGCTAGTCATCTAACACCAAAAAATCCTAGTGAAATATAATGACTTTAACAATTAAATCACTCAAAAATGCTAGTATAATATTTACCACAACACAGAAATTGAAACTATCTCCAACGAAAATACTAGCCTAAGTAATTCCACTTTAACAATGGTCTAGGAGTCGAAGCTAGATGTTCCGAAAATTCTGAGGCGACTAGATAATTGAGTTTAAAGGATGAGGAATATATATGAAATAGGTATTAATTCGCTAGCTCTTGCGAGATATCACGCCTTGCCTGTATTTTTGGGGAAATCTGCGGTCGATTTCTGAATGAAAGCTTTATTTCTCACTTCTGCCGACCGCATGAACTTTGACAACGAGCAAACAGTCTTTTGATCTCCGCTCGTTCCGTAGCTAATTACATTCTCTGGGACTCATGAACAGACGGCTGAGGTCGGTAACTGTGGTTATCGCCCCCTTTGATTTTCTTTCTACGTGCATCCTAGTCTGATCTGTCACTATTTCAACGATTGCCCAATCGCTCGCGTGATAATCCAGTTAACGGCTCTTACTCGCTAGTTGTTTACCTGTCCCGTCGTGGACTAGTTAATAAGTCTTTTTGTAAACCTTCCTATTGCCTGTAAGACAAAAGAAAAATAGGCGTGGCTACAATTATGAGTTTGACAGATATAGAAGTACATGGGTTCTGCGTTTAACAAAAACGTGCATACTAATAAGGAAGCAAGGTGGGAGCCAGGTCGGAGCAAAGACGTACTGATATATGTAATCTATTTACATAATCTATCACAATCGGGATCGCTTACTTTGGTGGTGATAATTGGATAAGTTTATGTCACATCAATTAGTCCAGGTAGTAAACTAATTACTGAGATCTAGTTTCACGGTGTACAGGAGCTAATAATTCCGATAGTTAAAGAGAATGTCAGGTGTGTAAATCTTTCTGGATAAATCCTCGCCACAACACAGTGGTCAGTAGTCGGGTAGTGTTAGGTTTGATATTTCGCCACAGCGGGCTGAATGTAATAAGAATGAAAAGAAATCTGGGTATCTATATGTCAAATTATCGTTATTCTTATTGTCATATGTTTGTACTCTCTCTCTCTCTCTCTCTCTCTCTCTCTCTCTCTCTCTGTGAACCAAGTGGGCCGAACAGGTCAACCTCGAAGACCCGATATTACATAAGAATGTTTGTTTTGGTACTGTTTGATTTAGACTTAGACCCCTTTTACTCAGATTTAGGCCGCTGGTAGGATTGGTTTGTGATCCGTACGCAAACAGAAAAATGAAATATCTCCACGAATCAAAGTAATCCAATTGTAATATGACTCTAAGATATCGAGCTAGATGGTTTTCAATAAAAATTTTCTGAGCTACTGATACTGACTTTTGGAGTACGGATTATTTATACTGAAATGGCGTTATTTCGCTCATTGGTGCCAGAAATCACGCCTTCGGCTATATCAGGGCAAATCTACGGTTCGATTCCCGAAACAGAGATTTCTTGCTCACGGATGCCAACAATAACACGTTTGCTAGCGAGCAGCCCGTCTTTAGATCTCGTCTCTCTCTGTAGCTAATTACGTCCCCTGGGAACACGAACAAACGGGTAAGGTCGGTAACTGTGGTTATCGCCCCTTTTCGCATTCGCTTAAGCCCCCCTGAGAAATGTAACTATCAAATGCACGACTTTTGTCTTATCGCCCTAGATTCTACAAATAAACGATCCGTTCTCTTCCTACACGCGTTCTGTCTGATCTGTCACTATTCAACGATTGCCCAATCGCTCGCGTGATAATTCAGTTAACGGCTCTTACTCGCTGGCTGTTACCTGTCCGGTCGTGGACTAGCTAATAGGTCTGTTTGTAAACACTTGCTAGTGCCTGTAAGACAGGGAAAATGAAATAGGCATGGCTAAAACTATGAGTTAGACAGCTAGCGAGAAAAGCATGGATTATACGTAACAAACGTGCATACTAATTGAGGAAAGCAAGGTGGACCCAAGGTGGAAGGAAATGAGGGTAGCCGATGGGAAGCACGAGGACTGATCAAGGTAGTCTATTCTCATAACCTGTCACAATACAGATGGGTCTGTGATCCATGGTGAGAAATCCGGCTGGGGCTTCTCTGCTAGGGTAAAGGACAGAACCATCGCGGAACATAGGGGGCCTTCCAAGATAACAACTTTCAGCATGAGAATGGAGGTAGAGGCAGTCACTGCAGCCTTAAGGTGGATATCTGAAACTTCATTATCAAAGGCAGTCATTGTGTTGAACTCTCAGTCCATGCTTCGAAAGTTTGAAGGTGGTTGGTTGTGGCATGAATGGAAAGCATTCATAGAAGCTTCGAGTCTACAAGTTCTGGTGACATACTCCACTCTTCCCCTTTGAATATGTTTCCAACTGTGGCCACCTGGTTGATCGTTGTCTCTGCCTGTGCCATCCATGACATCCCTCTCTTTATTCTTGCTCCCTTAATGTCAGCTATGTTTCCATGCAGGGGGTGCCGTTTTTCTGTAGTTACTCGCAAATAGGATTTTGCTTGAGCCATCGCTTATCTGGATCTAATCGGCGGCAATCAAAGCATGTACATCATTGTCACAATGGGAGTATCTGTCGTGATTTAGTCTGTCTTACAACACAGTTTTCTAATCTGACCATTTCGCACGCCATAAGTAGAGAACTCTCTGATACAATAACGAATAAAAACGCACCCTTATTATTGTGTGTTAAGAAACGTACTTTGCTTAAACCTAGAGGCCTATTCTGTGTAACAGATGGGACAAGGATATTTAATTTTGAAAAGAATAAAGAAGTATCACAAGGGAGGATTATATATTTCAACAACGGGAATGTTATGTTAGAGGTAGGTGTAAAAACTTTCTCGAATAGTGTTCTAGTAAGATAGAAATATCGAGTGAAAGAGCTTTGTTACATCATGGTTAGTCCCAACTTAGCTAGTTAAAGCGTGCATATATTAAAATGCATTTTGCAAACTAACTAATGAATAAATAGATTAATAAAGAATAATTCAATGAATAATTCAAACTTTAAATGACCAAAATCGTCCCACAAATAAAGAAGATAATTGAAAAACTAGTTTTACTAATTGAACAGATAGGAAAATTACGCCTGAGTTTGAGATTTTTAACATCACTTTTTACCCATGCCATCCGAGAGGGAGGATGCGGTAGTATATAAGACCTTGCCCATCGATTACAAATAAAAAGCTACTACAGTTTACTTATCTTTTTATAAGAAAAAATTTTCGGTGGTCACGGAGCTATCGATTTTGACATTCGGTCGCTGCATGAATGAGCCATCAGAAACTAGTTGACATATAAACGTGCCACGATCCAACGTTGATGTTGACAATAACAATTCAGCGTCGACCTTGACCTTGGGTAACCGTTGTGATAAAATTACATTGATACACCGATAAAATTATTATTTATAAGTATAAAGTTAAAATAATGTAGGGATAAAAATGGTTAGTTTGTGGCGCGTCTTCTTTCCCCACGCCAGTCATCGCGCTGAATTTTGCAGGACAGAAACGTAGTGTAAGGATTATCTTCTCCTGAGAAATAATATGTTTAAAAATACAAAATCCCCCAGATAATAAGAAAGTTATTGACAAAATACTGTATTGGTAGTGCAGACAGACAAACAGACGCTCGTCCCTGCATTCACTAATGGTTACTTTTTGGACGCGTTAGGGGAAATGAAGCAAGCAAGGGTACATGTAATCTGATTGGGGGGGGTAGAAAGAGGGAGAGATATTATGGGATGGCCCTAAAACTAAATATATTTAGCAGTAGAAAGTCAAGAAGTGAGTGAGAGGAAGACTTGTTAGGCCAAAAAGCAAGTCTATTTTTAACTTTTAATGCCAAAATGTGACCGACGTACATTTGAAATTGGGCTGTAATTTTGACTTTATTTTTCAAATTCAAATTGAAAAGCTTAGTAGTAGATTCTCATTGGCCAACGCATTTTATAATATGAAAAACTTAGAAGGCTGGAAGCCATTTGCCTAAGAAACTGTCCAGTGTCAGAACGATGTACTAAATGTAAAGAAATTAAATACTATATTAATTCAATACAAGATTCCTAGTCACGCATGCAGCAGTGCTGAATCTGTGCCAGTCATCGTTCCTATGTTTATTTTGTGAATCTGTGGTAAGATAGACATTATTAACAATTATTTATATTATTAATTGTGTTGTTTGAATGGGGTAATGAAGATATTTTACGACTGTAAGTACATAAGTCATTAGTAGACTTATGCAAAGCCTATTTGTTGCTCCATCATATTGTATTATCAAACTACGGGAGGTGTAGAACAAAAAGATTTTGTACATTTATCATCAAGGATCATATCACCTATCCTATTTTGTGGAAAAGATCATGGATAATTGTAGAGATGTTGTAGCCAGTAGAAGAGAGGAAATTGAAAACTGGTACAAACTGTTACATTTTTGATGGGGATGTGCTGGGTCGGTCAGAAGGAGCTGACCCGAGTCTTTTAAATTTTGAATGCCTTATTAATTGTAAAATTGGGGGATTTGATATTATGTTCAGACAAGCCTCAATTTTCATGTTACAGGGTTTGTACTGGCACTGTGCTAGTGCCAGCTTCCTGAATAAATAACCAGCAGTTTTGTTGAAGTTGCTGTCGTGGTGTATGACTTGTAGTCTTGGTACAAGTTGCGGCCAAGATTACTGCAGAAAGATCAAGTCAGTGGCAATGGGCCGCACATTCAACTATCAACTAACGTCCCGGGCCAGATAAGTACAACAGCCCTGGTCCGGAACTCTTCATCAACAAGCCACCAAAGTAGAAACAAACTGTTTGACATAAAAATAAATAAAGAGCATAAACTCGAAAGAATAGGTATAAATAAAGACAGGGTGTGATGAACACATCCCGACCAGCACTCCAGTAACAGTGTAGTGAGAATAAATTAGATCAACAACCTTAAGTATAAATTCTATAATGTGTATGGACAGATTGTCCTTTTAGTTAAATTAAGTTATATATATATATATATATAAATTTATATATATATATATATATATATATATATATATATATATATATATATATAATATAATATATATCATTTTACATTTTGAAATTGACAGTCCTGAACAAAAGAATATCTCGTTCAGGACTAAATAAAATTGAAAAAAAGTGTTTATCAAAAATGTTAACCCAAGTGTTAGTTCAGTTGATCCTAAAATTAAATATTTTGTTGTGTGTGTGTGTTTAAGTATTGAAATAATATCATACCACAAGTTCATAACCCTAGACATTAGACGTAGCTATCAGACATACTAGTCAAGAATAAGTCTGAGTGAGATCGTAAGGTGGTCGCAGAAAGGTTCTCTGATAACTCACTCTCACCTAAGATATTCAGGGGCCTTCACAGCTGACCTCACTCAGTACAACAGGAATACAATAACAACAATCATAACATCAAAAACCACCACAACCGTAATATAGGATTCCAAGTCCAGGATGTCACCTTGAAAGACTTGAATTTTCAACCGATTCTTACGTTGAATTCGACTTGATTCCCCAGTAAATGGCCGCCAAATTGTAGTAGCTTTTTTTATTTGAATAGATGGGCTACCACACTGTTGTTGCTGATCACGCAAATGTTCATGTCTATTCAAGGACGAAGAGGCAACAGTAATACAAACAGGGGCACGTCACTCAATGCCAGTGCCCAAAATGAAGTACGCTGGACTCTGGGTAAAATTCACACGATTTATTTTGACAAATGACGATAGATGTATAACCAGACAGGTAGAGGACACACTCTCTGACATTGAAGGTCTGCATATAAACGATCATGGTGAATATGTCAATATATACATTATCCTCTTCCAAATTGGATAGTTTCAATAAATATACTTCACGATCATTCGTGCTCCTTATATGTTTATGTATACAATCAATAAAACCACATGACGGCGAACATGTGCTTTACTTAATCAGTTACGTTCATAATACTTCTCCAGACACAATGTCATTTATAATAACAGCTGGATCCAATACTTCCAATTTCTCTTTGATCCATAATATAATACCCTAATAATGGGTTAACAATTCCCCGTTGAATATCTTGATTAGATTCAATCTGGTGGAATGACGAAATATACTTATTATTATACGATACACTTACTGTAGAATCCTTACGGCAATGGCTTCCATCTGAAAGGCCGTATAATAAGGAATGCACGTAAGTAATATGCCCAAAATATGGGACTCGAACACTACAGACAACTGTCTGACTTCTTTTACAGTAATTATCCCACTGAGGTCACTACGTCATCTAGTGTTTAGCAACAAAACTCGCAAATCCCCGCACCAATATGTGCGCTACCGTGCGCGATGAATTAAATTACAAATATATTCTTACCACATTTATTGATGCGTACCCCCTTAACAGAAGTAAGACTTGTGTCAACTAATATACTGTTAAGGTACCCAAAAAAGACGCAACAACACCCTTATTCTGTTCAGAAAAGTGAGTATTTCTTGTAAGATCAGTCTCTTACCTGGCACTATCCTGGTATCACCTGATACATCTTTTTGTCCAGGATAACCTTATTCTTTACTATAATGAAACCCTTTCGTGACAGTATCTCGCGTACAACCCAAGACTATACGCATCCCTTCATTTTGAATGCGTTCCAGTCGTTCACGTTGTGTTACTGACAGCTTGAGTATTGCCAGCCCATACTCAATGACCGATATGACTAGCTGATGATGACGAAGAAATATTAATCTCTGCTCCAGATGCGCCGCAGCCATTATTTTCAGGGCTGCTAGATCTCTCCTGCATTTCAGTGTGATTTGCTCAACATGGTACTTATACGAGAGCCCGCGATCGAATGTAACTCTATGGTATTTCAGCTTCTCTTGCCGTTCAATTTTCTGTCCATCTGGGAGGTCTGTTTTCATAATAGAGTTGTTCAAGGATCACCACATCACGCAGGCCTTGTTGGGATTGACTGTGGAGCCAGTTTCCTCGCATCATTTAGACACCTCCTGTAGTGTCCCATGTATGCTATTAACCATTTCTTGTCGATCAGAGCCAGTTCTATAAATGAGAATGTCATCGGCAAGTCAGTATTCGCCATAACCCAGTTACTGAATGGTGACTACTTTCGCTGTATAGATATTAAACAGCCCTGGTGGTAGTGGAGAACCCTGGGGTAGTCCCGGACAAATGAGCATTGGGTCAGATGTTCATGTTCCCAAGCGAATCGCCACTGACCTCTCAGTTAAGGCAGCTGCTATCCATCTTGTAAGCCAAGGGTTAGCACCGCAAGCCATTACACAGTTTATTAATGTTGCAAAGTTCACACTGTTATAAGCATCTTCTAGGTCAATTACTACCGCAACCGTTTCTCGCTTATCCTGGAACCCCTCGTATACATCATAAGCAAAAGTTCCAGCGAGACAGGCCTTCGGGCCGCAGTCAAAACACAGTCAAAACAGCCTCTGACCTCACGCCCTTGCATGCGGAGAACAACGGTTTAACCTATAGCGGGAGTGTAGAATTGTTTAGGCGTTCTGTAGGGCAGCAACAAACTGGTCCACTATGCTCAGTCGGCTGTCATCCTTCACGTGGTACCCTAGCTCTGGTTCATGCTTTGCATCTCTGCCTCTAAAGTTCTCCGCCAGGTACTTTTAACCGGCCTTTGAGTTTGGTGATATATGTTTCAAGAGGTTTTATCAAAAGTGACAAGGTTGCCTTTTATTTTCTAAACTCTTGAAAGCGATCATCAAATGAAACTGTCATTTTCTCAATAACTATTTTGAGGAACTTGAGGTCAATGCTACTTTCAGTAGTTTGTATATGTTCTTTTAAAGATGGGAAGTGTTATAATGTGCCAGTTTCAATGTCTCTAGCAAACAAAGACAGCTTGTGCTCAAATGAAAGCACATCTTCCAAGAACAAAATAGCTGTATTGCCCTTTCCTTGGAGTTTTTTATTTAAAATGTTCAAGTGAGAAGTCATGTCCAGCATGACATAGAATTTCTGTAACCAATCAGGGTTTGATAACTCAGGATATTCTTCTCTTTCAGCCATATCTTTACTTCATTAAGACAAGTAGCAAACCTCATCAGAGCCTTGCCCCTGGATAACCACCGTACCTTGTTATGCAAAAGAAGTTCAGAGTATTCATGATTGACTTCTTGGAGAAACTCTGAAACTGTCGGTGATTCAGACTACTTGCCATTATTTGGTTTGCAGTCGTAACTACTAATTCCATTACCTTCAGCATTTTTTTCTGGGAAGGTCTGCGCACAGAGGGCTTCTTGGTGAATAATGCAGTGAAAAGAAATCACATCATGGTTTTTGTTAATAAAGTAATGAAACCCTTTTCTCTCCCTCTCATGCTCGGAGCTCCATCTGTAGAAGCGGATATGATTTTGTTGATATCTATTTCTTTCGTTTGCAAGCATTCAGATACTACAGATGCAATATCTTTTCCCCAAGTCTGTCCCCTGAGTGGCAGTAGATCAATCAACTCTTCTTGTGGTCCTTTAGAGTTTGCGTATCTGCAAATGAAAGCATATTGTGCAATGTCCTCGACATCACAAGACTCATCGCATGCCAGAGAATATCCTAGTGTACGAACACTAAGAGTTAAGTAGCCGAGAGCCAAGAGCCGCACGAGATGGCTCAAAGAGCTGCATGCGGCCCGCGAGCCGCGCGTTCCCGACCCCTGGCCTAAAGGTATGAAACTCCTGTCTGTTCTATTTAGTCACTTATATTACTACAAATTACGTCCCTTTGATTATTAGCTGAACAGACTCCCTTTTAATTATCCAAAAACCCACTATGAGTGCAGAAAACAAATGTTTAAAATTTAAAAAAAAAACAAGTTGTACTTATCATTATGTATAATTAATTACTGAAAACTGTTTTAAGAGTTAAACACTTTCATTTTAAAGTAAGTTTATTTTTACATAATGTAGGAAAATTTCAGTTTCTTCCGATCACGAATAGAGTTCTTCTCACAAATGTGTTGGCAATTTCTTTAAATTTCACATTCAACTTTCTTTTAGAGTTCAATAATTCTCATGTCACTTCATGCTAGTTTCTTTCTTTGAACTTCCCTACAATGCCGGGGTTGAAC
The DNA here is from genome assembly GCA_024509875.1 of Oreohelix idahoensis. Lineage (NCBI taxonomy): Eukaryota > Metazoa > Mollusca > Gastropoda > Stylommatophora > Oreohelicidae > Oreohelix > Oreohelix idahoensis. The sequence goes on along the minus strand of JAMPIV010022312.1, from coordinate 740,876 downwards.
GTAACAGCCCTCTGTGGCATTTTGCCTTACTCTGCGTGTTAATTATGTTATACGAGATAATAGAAAGGATTACAGACTTCTTCGCTAGAGGTTTCCTGCATCATAACCGCCCATTACCATGAATGCTTCACGTTAACACTCATTAATGCCTCACACCAGCAGGCAAGTTGAGATAAGATTCGCAATAAAATTTTATTAATACTCTTTATTTATACTCAGCAGATGCCTTACCAAGTAGAAAAAACGCATTTATCATGTTTTATTGCCTTAGTTTTACTGGAACATGTAACTGTCATTGATGTCTAATAAAGTGATAAATATATCTATTTTGAAATGTTAACAAAGCTATTATTTTTTTTTTTTTTACAAATTAATATTGTTTTGTATTGGATTGTATATTAGCATTAAGTAAACTTAACTAATTTAAAAAAATTGAAACTTCATGAAAAAATAAAAATGAAGATCACTGAAAATCAGATGTGAAAATTGTCAACATTAAACGAAATATGACTCTTTTAAAAGCTTTCATAAAGATTCGTGTTTTTTAATGTGCTCTTGTATCGTAATTAAAAACAACTACTTATCTACAACAATTTGAACTCGATTATAATTAAACCTATTGCGGACGAAAATAATAAGCTTCTGTCGTTGCCCGCACAGCGATTAAGTACGTTCTGGTCAAAGAGAAGGTTTATTTCACAATGCGAGCAGATGAAGTTATAAATTATTTAACTTTTTATATGAAGGTAAAAAATAGTTTTTAATGCTCTTTTGGTAATAGTAGTTACTAAATAAGCAATACGAATATTTGTAACAGATTACACGTATTCTGATTATCGTTGGTCAGATCTATAGTATGCTCCAAGAAAGCTATCCCGATCAATCATGGATACATGCCTATACAGATGGATCAGCAACTAATGCTGTTAGGAATGGAGGTGCCGGTATCTTTATCTCATATCCTGACAACCACTATGAGACTAGGCACATTCCCACTGGTAAATTCTGTTCCAACTATACAGCTGAGGTTCAAGCTCTAGAGCAAGCTGCAAATATGATTTATAACACCAACTCTGACTGCCACCTCACAGATGCATTGTCTGTCCTGCAAGCTCTCAAGGGTGGTAAACTCCCGCATCTGAGAAATGAACTAAACAAGGTAGCTGCCAAAAAGAGAACCATACTTCAGTGGGTACCATCTCATTGTGGTGTACCCGGAAATGAAAAGGCAGATAAACTTGCAAAAAAGGGAGGAGAATGTGAACAAGAAGATAATGAAGTCACATACTTTGAGAAAAAGAGAGCTATCCAGACTATCAGAAGAGAACAGAACCAACCCAAAGACGACTATCACACTCTCGACCGGCAGGGACAGATAACTATTTTTCGCCTCAGGACAGGGCATAACAAACTGAATAAACACATGCACAAGCTACGATTGTCTGCTTCACCACTGTGCACATGTGGATTAAACGAACAAACTGCTGAGCATGTTCTACAGGACTGTCCTCTGTATGACCAGTTAAGAAAGATATACTGGCCCAATGACTCAACACTAAACTCAAAGCTATATGGAGCTAAAGAGGAACTTCAAACAACAGTCGAATTCATCATGAGAACTCGTCTGACGGTGTAAACACCAAAGATGCGATCGCAAGAAGAAGGAATGTCATCTTTCCAATTTTATTTATACTCTTTAGTTATACACTTCCAAGTAGGAAAAAAAACGCAATTATCATGTATTATTGCCTTGGTTTTACTGGCACATCCATTTCTCGATGCACACAATACAGCATTAATTATATTTATATACGGGTTTCAGATTTTTTTTACCTTTAAAATTTTAAGTAATTCCTACCCAAGTTCAGTGCTTCCTACCTAGCAGGTAAGGTTCACTGTACAGTGTCCGGTACCGTCAGGTAGGAGGCGTTAAGTGCGTCCTGCCTCCTACACCGGCGCACCCGCCACGTAATGCCGTCATGGCGCCATGACTAGGTCCACCGACTGGCACCTGAGATAATAGCATGCGAAGAAATCAACAGCAGGATAGGGAGCCGCGATAGCTTAGTGGTTACCACACCGCTCTGGCGACCGGGTGATTCAGGATCAAACCCGGGCGACGGCATTTGAGGATTTTTCGTCGACCGGGATTTGGACTGGATTAACTCGAGACCTGGCAAGGACATTTGAAGCAATGTCGTCGACCAGGGATTGGCGGCTCCTGAGCCGACCCAGCTCTAATGGGAACCTCCGAAATCGGCGAGTATCTGCCTGAATGGCGAGGGACACCTGTCTCTGTACAAGAAAAAAAAAAGGGATACTCACGTAAAATCAATATCAGGCTAGACATTAATAATAACCTGAGATTTTGCGTACGAAAAAAAAAAACCAAAAAAAAAACAGCAGAATAGATATAACATCACTGTGGACATGATGTTATGGATCGATATGATCACCTGCATCTGCTGGCATGGAACTCGAAAAAGGAAAAGAAGAACAATACTCAGGTTCCCTTGTGCATTACATACATGTTATGTGGACTGGGTCTCGTACCTTTTATTTCCCTGCTTGATATATCTTCTTTCTATTACTCCGTGACTGTTCTGTTGTGTTTTATCGCATTTCTCCAACCTAACAGAAGGTACCAACAAAAAAGTGTATACGTCTTATTAGGACAAAAGACACCCCCTTTTTTTATAAATAAATATTTGCAACGTTCCAGCTGGGAGAGGGGGGAAGGGTGCAGCTAGGTAAGAGACATGAGCAAATAAATAAAACAAATGCAACACGGAAATGCTGTTGTTCCCGGGTATAGAGAGTAAATACTGAGTATAGAAATAAAATAGAAATTTCCCCTAAATATATATATACAGTGCTTTTTTTGTAGAAAATAAGGTGAGTATAATGTGTTTTTGTGTGTGTAAAGGCATGTATTTTAACGCTGTTTTTTAAGCTTCAAAATCATTTAATATTTAAACAGTAGGATCAAAGCTAAGTTGTTTTTTAAATTTTGGAATACAGTAGGTCTCTGTTACAGGTGGAGATATTTGCAAAAAAAATTTACGTATAATACTTACTTAATTGAAAAAATATTTATAATAAACTCCACATCTGAGTCATGCCTGTAGAAGGTTCAAGGTCTCGGTTTCTCTCTTTGCTTTTTGTGTCAATAACTGAGTGATGTCCCAAAAGTAACCAAGATTCAACAAATCTTAAAGGGGTTACTATAAGGTTCATCTGTACTATTGCATCAATGTTGCCATTATATCTCGTGTTTCTGTGTGTGGAAAATCTTCTTTCATTCCCGCAACACAGATTGATACAAAGGTTTTAATATTATAACGAAACGTACATTAAGTATCCCTGGAAAAAAAGGCACTGTGTGTATATATATAGTGAAGCAGGATCGCCGAGCTGCTTCTTAATGGGCTGTTCTCAATGACTGAACACCCTTCACTTCAGATACTTTCTACTATACGCTACTTCTTAATGGGCTGTTCTCAATAAATTCAATATGGCTTCGAAGTATAAGCTGGGTCACTACCAGAGCTGGAAACTGCTATCTTATAAAGTCTGCTTTATATGTCCGACACTGGACCACTGCTTCTAACACCTGTCCTTGATCACTTGCTCTTCTAACTATTCGAGAGTTTACATACCATCTCAATTGATCGGCATCTTCGCAGACGGATTATATAGTGATGCCATCAAACTCCACTTAATAAGGAAAGATCATAAGAAACTAAAAGACACTATGGCTTCTGCCATTGCAGAAGAAAACATAATTAGAAGGTTTGAGTTGAGAGTAGAACATGCGAGGGTTGATGAAGAGGAACCAATGGAGATAGATATTATAAGGCAGAGAAACAATTGTGGAAGAAGAAAACAAACAGGTAGCAGACTGTTGCAGGACATTGAATGTTACAATTGCCATCGGCGGGGACACAGAGCTAGCACATGTACATGGAGACCACCACGCATGTATCAAAACAGTAGGTCTGCACATTTAGCTAGTTGTCATAGTCCACGACAGACTATGTGTAGGGACCAGGATGACACCTGGTGCCAACCCCAATACACCCACACACAAGGGGCATACTCATGCACGCACCACACGAGGGCTTTCGAGACGCCTCGGTACGGTAGATACAGTAGTCAGAGAAAAGGCAGACCTACTCACATGAGAGAGACTGACAGGAATAGGGTGATAAATAATAGGTCTCAGAATAATAGACAGGTACTTATGAGAAGGAAAGCAAGGATATGGAAACAAAATACAGACATACCAACAGTGAACGGAACGTACTATACAGATCCGAGTTCTTGTTTGATGACAATAGGTGACAGAAAAATCAGAAGTCTCTTGGACTCAGGCGCTAGTGTTAGTTTGTTAAGATTTGGGTTGTATAAACAGCTACGTCAGCCATCCAAATTGAAAAAAAAAACACGCATGCAACTCACGTCACTGTCAGGTGAAAGGTTAAAGGTGATGGGAATGTCAACGTTACGGTTTTGCATTGGAACGAAGTCGCTGATGCAAACGTTCGTTATAGTGAAAGGTATGTCACGGAATTGCATATTAGGCAGGGATTTTATGAAGAAATACAGCGTAAGATTGTACTTTGACATACATAAATTAAGAATTCAGGAAGAGTACATTGACTTGCAGGATGATGTGCATATCGCATCAGTGATAAGATTACAGAAACCGATTACTTTACGTCCGAATACGGTGAAAATAGTCACAGGAAAAATTAAGAGGTCACCATATTATGAAATTGGACAGACGGTTAGAACAGTGGAATTCCAAGATGCAGACATAGCCGATGAACCATGCATAAACAGTTAGGACGGGATTATAGAAATACCAGTAATTGTCTAGCGTGTAGAGAACAGGAACGTACGTGGAGGGAAAGAAGATGGAGCCATAGAAACAACAATCGCATAGAATACAGGGAAAGCGACATCAGATGGAAAAACAATTGCCACAGACCGTACTACACATCCGATCGAGAACATGGATAGAAATGGTTCAAGAAAGGAGTCGACAACCTTGTTTTGAAGAGAGACATACGAATAGGAACTTATATGAGATTGGAAGCGGTCAACAAAGCGACAGAAGGTAGGGACGAAGTATACAACAGGTTAACATGAAGAATAGGAGGAAAGAAATTAAGTCACAGATAAGGACAGACCCCAAAAACAAAAGAAGATTACAAGACTTTATCACGAAACATCATGATGTATTTGCGCTAAATGACATGGAACTAGGAAGAACAAACACAGTCCAGATGGAAATAGAAACAACGACGGACAAACCTATTAGCATGAAACCATATCGTACGACGCTGAAGGATAGACAGGTAGTAGAGCAAGCGATACAGGACATGTTACAGGCAGGAATAATCGAACGGTCCAGGTCAGAGTGGGCATCGCCGATAGTCATTGTTGAGAAAAAAGAAGGAACCAACAAATTTTGTTGTGACTACCGGGCGTTAAACAAGATTACAAAAACGATATCGTATCAGATGCCTAGAATAGATGACATATTGGCAACACTGGGGAAGTCACAATGGTTTACAACTTTAGATGCGAGGTCAGGATTCTGGTGCATCCCAATGTCACCAGACGCCAAAAGGAAGAGCTCTTTCTGTACACATGTCGACACTTTCGCATGGAACGTGATGCCTTTTGGGCTAAAGGGAAGCCCCAAGATATATATGGCATTAATGAACGAAGTGCTTCAAGGGATGCAAGCATTCGCCACAGCATACATTGATGATATACTGGTACATACGACGGTGTCGATGGAAGATCATCTATACCATGTAGAGAAAGTATTTAATAGATTACGACAATCATAATGTGAAACTCAAGTTGAGCAAATGCAACTTCGTACAGCAAGAGATTAAATACTTAGGGTTCGTAATTAATAGGGAAGGTATTAGACCAGATGAAGAGAAAGTGAGAGCCATCAGACAAATGCCAGCACCAACAAATGTCCGCCAAACGAGGGGATTCTTAGGAACATGTGGGTATTTTCGGAACCACATCGTAAATTTTTCACAAGCAGCAGAACCCTTGATAAGCCTCACAAGGAAGTTCGCCAGATTCAAATGGACACAAGACTGCCAGAGAGCTTTCGAATACCTCAAGAACGCATTAACAGAAATTCCATATCTAGCACATCCAGACCGAATAGGGAAATGATATTGTATACTGATGCATCGGATACAGCGATAGGGGCATGCTTAGTACAACCGGCAAAGGAAGATGAGGAACCGGTTTTAAAGAACATGAGAAATGAGAAACCTCTAATATTTCTATCACATGCGCTGAGCAAAACTCAGCGGAAATGGCCTACCATAGAGAAAGAGGCGTTTGCCATCCACTATTCGGTACAGAAATTTGACTTTTTCCTGAGGGGAATGCCATTTACGATTAAAACAGACCATCAGCCACTAGTGACATGGTTAACTAAAGCGAAAGATCAGCGAAGGAAATTGCAAACGTGGGCGTTGAACTTGCAAAGCTTTAACATGAAAAAAAAGTACATCAAAGGTACCCACAATACATGCGCAGATCTATTGTCAAGAATACCGTACCGAACAGGGATGACAATAGAAGGGGATGATACGCAAGAGATAGATGAACGATTTAAACAGATCAACATAATAAATTCAAATAGAATGGAGATGCAGTCAATATCAGGAACGGATGAGGATCAGTCGGAAGAAGATTCGCAACTGAGAGTTATCGACTTCAAGAAGGAACAGGACGAAGATCCAGAGATTAGGCGGATGAAAAGGAAAATATGGAATGAAGATAAAGAGGCAAATAGCTTTAGAATAAACCCTCTTGATAATGTAACAGAATACATTAAACCCGAAAGGAGATGATTTGCCGAAAAAATATATTCCAAAACATCTTGTACGGAAAGTACTCAAAGCTTATCATGACAATAACGGTCATATGGGGAGAGACAAGACGTTGGACGTCATTGAAAAGAGATATTATTGGCACATGATGAATAGTGATATAGTATCTATTGTGGACCAGTGCAGCACATGTAAAACACGGAACTTGAGAGCATTGAACTATCTCACCCAAGAGATGGATACGCCAAATTATACGATGGAGAAAATCAGCATGGATATATCTGGACCTTATCCAACAAAATTAATGGGTAATAAATAATACTACATATAATGGATATGCTATCAGGTTGGCCAGAATCTTACCCACTCAGCGAAGCTACGGCTAACAACATATTGAAAATTATAACTAGGGAATTTATCCCTCGAAACGGATGTCCTTTATCCATACTTACGGACAATGGCAAGGTGTTTACAGGAACAGAGTTCCAGAAGTTTGTGGATCAGTGGAACATTAAACCTATTAGAACACCAATTTATCGGCCCCAGGGAAATGGAAAGAACGAACGCCTCCATTCCACCTTACATAACATCATTGCGAAGGAAGTAGAAGGAAAACCGCAGTATTGGGATCTGTATTTACCGCAGGCACTAGAAGTAGTCCGTATGAACACAAGCGAAACTACCAAAATGTTGCCGTTTTATATGATGTACGGTAGGGAACCAGTGATGCCAATGGACACTATACTGCAGCCAAGGAGGAAATATATGGGAGAGGACCCCATGGAAAACTAGTCCGGGAAAAACACAGAGCACACACCTTGGCACAAAGGAACATCAAGAAAGATTTTGAAAAGAGGCAAAGAAATGCGAATAAAAATGCAGTTGCACAAGAATTCAAGCCGGGAGACATAGTGTTTTATAGGAAACATGTTAGGAGTGGAAAACTAGACCAGAACTGGATTCCGAATTGGCAGGTGTTACGACGCCTTTCAGAAACAAATACCAAATATGGAAACAAGATCAAAATAAAACCATCAAGGCGCATGTACAACATCTAAGGTTACAAACGCAGAAACCTATAGACATACCACCGCAGGAACAGAACAAGAGGAAGACCCATTATGTAGTGGTACTAGAGGACACAGAAGAGGGTACATCAGATGAAAGTTATCCAGAAGAATCATACAGACCAAGAGCAGGAGGAAGTCAGATAGTCACTAGAGCGGAGATACACACACAACCGAAAAACCCAAACCAAAGATCTGGAATTTTTAACGATTCACAAAACAAAGATGAGACACGGGAGAGAGGAAGCGAGGAAGATAAGAGAAAACAGGATACAGAGAGAGATGGACAGAGAAGGCAGACAGAGGTAGAAATAGAGGAAGAAGAGGAAGAGGTACAGCGTGATCAGACGAGAACGTCAGAAAGAGAAAAAGTGGACAGAACATTACCACAAGAATTAAGGAGGTTAAGAAACGTAAGAGATAACTCGGAGAGCGAAGAGGACATTCCGCTCATGGAATATATACAGAGACTGCAAGAGAGAGAGAGAATAGATTAGCAGAGCAAGAGAAACTATTACGACAGTTGCAGGAAGCGGAGAGACAACAAGAAAATCAGCAGGAAGAAGAGGAGATGGAGGAAAATGAACAAACAGGAGAAAAGGGCAAGAGACATTAGACGGGGGAAGAAGAGATATTACACGGCATCCGACGATTCGTCAGAATATAATATGCCACTCGCGAAGTTAAGAAATACAGCACAAATGCGAGTACGCCCGAAGTGGAGAGGCAGACACAGGGTAACACAAGAGGATGATAGACCGACAAGAGGAAAGGGTCGGAAAACAATTAATGAGATAGAAAATAGGAGCGGACGGAGAAGGACTCCAGAAGAGGTATCGATGTCAAGTTACTCAGACATTATGTCGTCTGAGGAGAGTGACCAGCGTCTCAGACATAGCAAACGCAGATTCCATAGAAGAGACATAGTGGAAGGGAGTACACAAAAGACGAAGAGATGTTGGTCGTCTACAGACAATTCATCAGATTATAGAAGACGCCTCGACAAGTTGAGACAAGTAGAACAGGTGGATGTGAGATATGAGAGTAGAAATACTATGGAGGCAAGTAGGGAGACGGGTCGAAGAGAATACCGACCCAAGACTAGAGTCAGCAAGGAAAATAGGAGAGATAACAGTATAGCAAGAAGGAGGGATACAGATCGAGGGGATTTCCGATCTAAGAGCCGAGATAGGCTGAGACATAGAAGGGATGATAGAAGTAGGAAGACGGATCGAAGGGATTACCGATCCAACAGCCGAGAAGCTAAAAAGGAGGAGACGAATAGAAGCAGTAGTAGAAGTAGAGAAACTACTAAGGATCGAAGGAGATACCGATCTGGTAGTAGAGAGGAGTCAAAGACAAGAAACAAGGATGCAGAAGGTACAAGTAGAAGTCGAGGTAGCGACAAACTGAGTAGAGGCCCTGAGAGGAAACCAGGGAATATGAGAAATGAAGAAATTGAAAATAGAGAAAAAGCGAAGCAAACGGTCGATGTAGTAATGAGTAGAGAAGTGGAGGGAAACTTAAGAGACAGGAAAGATAGAGAGGTTGAGGGAAATTTTGGAGATATGAGAAGCAGAGAGGCAGAGAGGAAACAAAGTATTGATGAAGTCAGAAGAGTAGAGGAAACACAAGATATTTATAAACAGATAGCGTTAGAGGCGCTTAAGGCCAGAGAGGCTCGGATGATGAAAATAATAGAGATGATGGGTAAATACGAAAAATGCGAGAGAGGAAGGAGGCTATGAGAGTAGAATCATAGCATTATATATATAAACAAGATGGCGGCGGTTGCTAGTCTTGAACAGACTTAACCCTTTCGCCACGACGGGTTTTTCATTCCCCATGACGACACCATTTTCAGCTTAGTTCGTTCCCCTGAACGACAGGATAATTGTAATTTTTGGGGTCATATTTTTAATTTGACTGTAAACAGTTTATCGTAAAAGGAAACCCATTAAAAGTATATTCTGAACCAGACTACACAAACTCTGACCCTGAATCTGGGTAATCTTTACATTTAGTGCCGTCGAGTATGTATAATATGTGTATTGAGTCAGCATTAGAATGAGGGTAACCCTAAACCTAACCTCAACCTTAACTCTAAATGGTACGAAAATACACATATTAAACATACTCGACGGCACTAAAGGTAAAGATTACCAGAATCTTAGTAAGAAGAGTTGTCAGAATCATTCAAGTGGAATAAATTCAACTCAAACAAGAATTTTTATGCTCTTTTTCCACAAAATGTCTATGGTTTGCCGGTACGGCAGCGTCCATGTTTGTGTTCTTTCGCTTTGGTAAAATCTCTTATCAGTTCTACTGTATTCGCTAGCAGTAATATTTTGTTCGTTTCAAGCTTAGTGGCCAGATTTTTTCATTCTGAATCCGATTATGCCAAGCAATTGCCGATACGATTGTAAACAGAAGAGTTCTGGTGCTTTTAAAATAGGACGTACGCCGTACGTCATATAGGTGAATTGAAACGAGGTATCGCGCTATTGTGAAGATTTATGCCGTACGGCGTACGTCATAATGGTGCTGAAAGGGTATATAGTATGATTGGTCTATACCGCACACATGGGGTAAACTGAGTACACCTGACCAATAGGGTACTGCAGTACAGGAGGAGAAAAAATGTGAGGAATGATGGAAGTTGTAGAAGAAGTTGTAGAGTAGGAAGGCACGAAAGTAAAAATGGAGATCGAGATTTTGAGAAGCCGCAGAGGAAGACGGTAGTGATGGTGAGAAATAACTGGAGATAAATAGAGAAATATAATTGAGAAAGTGGGGAGCATAGTTCCAGAGAGGGAACGAGAGTGGCGGATATGAGGGAGAGGAGAGAAGTAGAAAATTGCTGCGGGAGTCTAGTTGTGGGGAAACTAGATGCAATTGGTTTACACTGAACATACTCGTATTAAGAAGCTGAGTAGGTCTGAAAGAAAGACTACTGCAGTAGAGAGAAAATAGCTATGACTCGAATGTCGAGAAATCAGAACAGAGGCCATGGGAGATTGGCGATAATAGTAGAGAAATAAAAGACATGGGTAATGTCAGAAGAGATGAAGAGAAGAAAAATAATGAAGATAAACCATGAGGAAAATGGCGAATGGGAGACTTGAGAAGCTTGGAGTATGGGAGAAATTAAGAAGACAGGGTGAAGGTAGCAAAAGATTGGAGATCGGAGAAGTCATAGGGGGATGACAGACAAGAGTATTTAGGGAGATTGTTCTAGATTGAACGAATACAGTGAATAAAGGAGGATAAGATGGCAGAGATAATGACGTTGAAAAACTATAGAAATATAACAGAGATATACATGATGGGTACAGAGATACTGAGAAAGGTTCTAGAGGGAACGAACATATAACGGAGGAATTGAAGGTGAGATGACAAGAGGTGAATGTGAGTTCTGGACTGAACTGAATAAATATAGTAAGAGAAGTTTTACGAAAAAGGGCGGAATGTAAAGAGAACCAGAAGAATAGGGAAGAAAGAGATCGAAATACACGAATACGGAAAGTAGGAAAATATGGATAAAATGAAAGCAGGACAGATGAGTGCAGAGCCACGTGTAATAAGAAAAATAGAAAGAAGATTCAAGATAAGAGGAATAGATAGACGATACGGAAATGCAAGTAGTTTGTATTAGGGACCACAGATTTTTCTTTTCAGGTCCAAAGATAGGTGGAAGTTTAGCCATGGGGGATAGCAATAATAAGAATCAGTGACACCATGATGTTTTAAATGGGTCAGAAACGATTGTATAGATTATAAATTAAGTGTAACAGGCAGTTACAGTATATTATGTGAAAAGGTGTTAACTACAGAAGAAGTAAGAAAGGAAGTGAGTACGGGTATGATGATGCGTGGTAGGTCATAATGGAATGACTTACAATGGTAGAAAAACAGAGCTGGATATGAAAAAATATTTAAAAAAGGTTGAGCTCAGAAACAAAGTAGGGAATGGAGTGGTTCAGAGTGAAAATGGAGTGTAAAAGATATAATAAATTGTGGATGAAAGAAGCGTACAAGGTATAAATAGGTCACAGTTAGAAGTGATTACAGATTATGTTTTGTGCTCAGCATCATATGATTACAAAACGATGAGGTAGTAGAAAGATGATGATGAACACATAATGGATTATTCCTTGTGAGTAGAATGGTGATATATATTTGATTTATGTGGTTATGTATTGTATTACTAGTCATGGAAGTATAATTAGTTTTTGGGGTAGAGGTAGGTGTAGAAATAAGGGGGGAGAAAAATGTGTCCTGTGGGACAAATCTGTTTTTAGGATAGGGAAGGTAATGTAACAGGAAAGGGAGAGAACTGAGATAGGAAGAAGAAGGAATAAAAATGAGTAGTAGGACTTAGATATAGGTCAGGTGACACGAGAAAAACGTGCACGAAGAGAAGAGGGGAGATCACTCTTGACTGGTGGTCAGACAGAGCAGGTCAGGTAGACTAACGGTAGGACCAACTAAGAAGTAATGGCCAGCTCAGGCACTGTTATGTTTATAGTGCCGCTGCAGTTTGCAGAAAGGAAAAGATGTTTCCACGACAATTAGTTTTTCATGTAGAGCTGTGTCCAAGTGTATCGACAGCAGATTATTCAAGCAAAACAGGGTATGTAAACTCTCGAATAGTTAGAAGGGCAAGTCTTCAAGGACTAGTGTTAGAAGCAGTGGTCCAGTGTCGGACATATAAAGCAGACTTTATAAGATCAGCAGTGGCTTAGAATAAGTTTCCAGCTCTGGTAGTGACCCAGCTTATACTTCGAAGCCATATTGAATTTATTGAGAACAGCCCATTAAGAAGTATAGTAGACAGTATCTGAAGTGAAGGGTGTTCAGTCATTGAGAACAGCCCATTAAGAAGTAGCGTATAGTAGACAGTATCTGAAGTGAAGGGTGTTCAGTATTCAGCGTAGATCAAGAGTTAATCATTTAGTCCATGAACAGTGAGTTACATGATGTATGAAGGACAACGTAGAAGTCTCATGTATGCTATTACCATTTATAATCGGGCACAGGGATGCCAGCTGTGAATATCTTCTCAGTCAACAATAAAGAGTTGTGTTGATTCACGAGTCGATCAGTCATTGCAGTTATAATGGTTTGATCATTAAACATCACTCATCAGCACATAAACAAGGCAGGCAGAAATTGAGTGATATACTCAATAACAGGCGAGTGTTCGTCAAGTCAAGAACAGACACAAGGGTCAAAAGTAACACATAACTACACAAGCATTAGAACCTGGGTTGAAACTATCACACATTTGTGACTGCTCACGTAACTGCTCACTTTATGATGTGAATACAAAAGCCTTCTTGAACAAAATGTGGTCGGTTTTAAACTTCTTATTTTGTTGTTATTGTTCTAGTTGTGATAACATGGTAATAATTTATTGTTTTAGGACACATGCTCTTGGTTTAATTTGTTTATCTAAGAATATTTTCACAAACATGCACACACACATAATTTGTACATAAACCAGTCGAGAATGATGGGGTAAGGTGGAAACATCAGCGGCTTGCCAGAACACTGCTCAGATATTGGAAGTAAACCCAGGCAATATCATCATCAGGTACCATCTTCGCATCGAAGGTTGGCTGCAATGGATCTCGTATATAAGATTTGATGATTGTCAGTTCTATTTTGTGAGTTAGTTGTTTAGATGTTAGTATCTGTCTCATGTTGTTTAGATGTTAGTATCTGTCTCATGTTGTTTAGATGTTAGTATCTGTCTCATGTTGTTGAATGTAGCTTTGACCATTGCTATTCTCTTCTTGATTTCTGTTTCACATCTGCCATCTTTTGTTATTATATGACCAAGATATGATAAACTCTGGACTTGTTTCAGGATTTTCCCATTTATTCTTATCTTTAATGTTGACTTATCGTCTGCTTTGCTAATTATCATAGTTTTCGTTTTCTCAATGTTAATGTTCAATCCACATTCGTGACTCACGATCGCTTGCAACACCTGTTCACTTTCAGCTAACAAAACTGTATCACCCGCATATCTAAGGTTGTTTATTGATCATCCACCGATGTTCAGTCCTGGCATTTCCCGTATCTGTTTGAAAATATGCGCGGTGTAGAGATTAATTAAACAGGAAGATAATAAGCAACCTTTTCTCACACATTCTTTTACGGTATGTCTCTATATGGTGATCAATTCTTGCCAGATTTTTCGGTCGCAGTTTGTCAGATACGCAGAGAATTAAAAAATAAATATTGTCTTGTTCCTTTACTAATTTTTTTATTTTTACTAATGGTCGCATTTATAACCATGCAAGTCATTAAAATAATTGTAATCAGCTTTTATATATATATTTGACATTCGTGTAATATATGTATATATATAATATATATATATATATATTTATATATATATATATATATTTTAATATATATATATATATGCCCGGCGTTGAACGGCTGTTCTTACTGCTGTTGTCAAAAATGAAGCTATCCTGTTGTCAATGACTATCCTTGGGCCTTGTTTACAGTAATTGCAAACGCAAGCAGCACAAAATATTGTTATTCCTGATGGTTCAACCGAAAGAGCGATTTCTTTCTGCTTCCGAGTTTTTTCAAGAAGTAAATTAATAAGACATATTTTCTCCTTCGACCTGGCGCACCAAGAAACAATAGTCCACCAAGTCTTTTTTTTAAAAACATGTTTACTATTTTTATTCGTAGTACGCCCTGTTCAAACATATACACTGTTTCTTGAATCAAGATGCTTATTAATTGCTTCTTTTATAAAAGACAGCCCTTGGTATGTAAGAGTTTAAACAGAAAGATGTCTGCCTCGTTTTGGCGGTACATACACAGTTCAAAAGAGACACAGGATCCCGTGGGTTATAAATGGGCACATGTAAATTTTAAAAAATTTCTTTTTAATTGGCTTATTCAGTATCTTATTAAGCGGTTGTTTTTAAATAAAAATGTTACCTCGCTTTGTCGAGATTCGCTTCAACCTCGACACTGGGTCCGTTTTATTAGGGCGCGTGTTCAAAATTAGGTAACATGCGGTCTGAAATAATTTGATTACTAAATATATCACTAACATTAAATGTTGCCTCCGTTTGATGAGGCACACTTCTTCAAATAAGAAACAGGGCCTGAGGTTATATTACGGCGTATTTATTATTTGGGCGCACGGAAAAACATAACAAGACCTTACATTTTGGGTATACTGTTTATCATCCAAGTATCCACTTTGTTAAACTGAGTTTAAATTAAAATCCGCTTTTCACAATTAATCCTATCACATTTTAATAGTCATATAAACAGAAACGTTACATAAAACTAAACTTAATTTTATATTATCACTTCAAATATTTGTACAATAAAAAATTTTAAAGCGCGTTGTGAAATAATAAAAATGTCCTTTATTTATTTGTACAAATAGAAGATTGTTTTATTATTTTGGGTATTTCACTTGATTTCCTACATGAAGTTATTTCCTTTGTTTATAAACAACAATGAAAATACTTTAATATTTATTTCGTCAAAACCAAAACTATCTGGTCAAGAATAATGTCATGGCATTACACACCAATGGTTTTGTTTGGTTTTTAAGGACTATCTTCATTACACACGGAAAACTCCATCAGATTCCGATTTCCTCCCTTAGATCCCACAAGGAGGATCTCAGCACAGTGCACGAACTCCGTAGCACCGGCAAGAATCCCAGTGTGTGTATATAGCAATCACACATTCTGTAAAGATATTTGGTGGGTAGGTTTCTAATTTTTTAATTTTGCCAGGGCAGTGGCCTTATGGCCTACTCTTTACGATTTCCAACTGCCGAAGGATTTTTAACGTGCGCAACTTGCACACGGGACCTCCTATTTTTTCGCCCTTATCCGAGAAAGCTAGGCATCCGATCTCACTACCCATGAGACCAGGGGGGAGTATGACATCATTAGGACCACTGGTTATGACAAAAAAATGTCCATAAATTCCCGCAACTGGGAATCGAACCTGGTACCACAAGAATTCGAGGCGGACGCCAAACCTCTTAGACACTCTGGCACCCTACATTACACATAAGAACCTAAAGAGGAACTCTGCCAAGTTGCACGAAGAAACGTCAGGACATCAAGATTTTATAAAGCACAAACAAATAATTTTTGGCATATATATATATATCTTTTTATGTACAGTGTGTTAACGACTTCTAAGTTAATAAATTAGCTTTGTATACAACCACCACCTATTACATAATAGCCACGTATGATTGTCCTTTTTTTTAAACAATTTTTTTTTCGAATTTGCGGTGCCGTAATTGTTTATTTGTAAACAGCGGGAAAACCACATCACGTGTTATCTATTTTTGACTCACCAGATGTTATCTATTTGTATCTAATATCCTCCTTTTCACAATATTTTTGTTAACGTTGTCACGCGTGACATTGGTGGTGAAAACATGTTAACACCTCCCTCCCTCCCCCCACCCCCCCCCCTCCCCCCACCACATGTAATCTAGATTGTTTACAAATGTACAGCTGTTGTGTCACTTTCTGCACTAGTTCAGGTCGGTTTGCACTCTCGTTCGCTGGAAAATGAGGGGCGTATGTGTTTCTGTTAAATCTTTAATGGCGAAGGTCATAGTTATTAAATTATCAGTAGCAGTCCTGTTTTGGGTTTTCTAAGTATCGTTTCTACATCTGCTAGCCACAAACTTGTTTGTTTGTTTATTTGATGTTTATAAATCAAAACAAGTTCAAGACGAGACTGGCGCAGGCTAAGAGTCCAACTTCATTTTCAGATTTGTTGGAGGGCGGGGGAAGGAGGGAAGCAACAACAGGTTTCACTGGTTGTGTCTTGACTTTTTCTATTGACTCTTTCCGTGATGCATCTTAGAGAACTGAAGTTTCCGTCCTTGAGTCAAGTGTGACATACCTGTTGACATGAGACCTTGTTAAAGTATGATTTCTATAATAGTATACAGGCATCTGCCTCTTGGTGTTCTGTGTGCTGTCAAAGAGGAAGTTCTACTGTTGCACGCACGTAGAGATAATTGAGTGGACTTCATTCTCATGAGGTGGCCAAACCACTGTATTTTATCTGTCTCTATACACTTGATGCAGGATGTACTTCCTACAATTTTTCTGATGTCATCATTTCTCCTTCTGTATCTCCTGGTAACAGGAATGACTTTTCTTCAACATTTCATCTCGCAAGATGTGATTTTCCTATCATGAGCTTCAGCCAGTGGTCATACTGATAACAAAGAGGTGCTAAGAATGTACCATTTATTAATTGTTATTTAGTTTTTATACAGATATTCTGACGTTTGAACAATGGCGACAGTTGGTAGGTCACTTCAGTGGCTTTTTAACATCTTCTTACATTTTCCACGTCGTTTTTTGTCATACGTTGAAAGAGAAAGGAGACTGAGTATAGGAAGGAAACTATTAACTTCGACTTGTAAAAGAGTGGTCAGGTTTACTGGTATTAAGAAACACAGTTGTTATCTATGAGATCTATCAGATTATCTACGTAATCACAAACATGGTCATTACGAGAACATCAGACCATTAACTTCGACTTGTAAAAGAGTGGTCAGGTTTACTGGTATTAAGAAACACAGTTGTTATCTATGAGATCTATCAGATTATCTACGTAATCACAAACATGGTCATTACGAGAACATCAGACCATTAACTTCGACTTGTAAAAGAGTGGACAGGTTTACTGGTATTAAGAAACACAGTTGTTATCTATGAAATCTATCAGATTATCTACGTAATCACAAACATGGTCATTACCAGAACATTAGACCATTAGCTTCGACTTGTAAAAGAGTGGTCAGGTTTACTGGTATTAAGAAACACAGTTGTTATCTATAAAATCTATCAGATTATCTACGTAATCACAAACATGGTCATTACGAGAACATTAGACCATTAACTTCGACTTGTAAAAGAGTGGTCAGGTTTACTGGTATTAAGAAACACAGTTGTTATCTATGAAATCTATCAGATTATCTACGTCATCACAAACATGGTCATTACGAGAACATCAGACCATTAACTTCGACTTGTAAAAGAGTGGTCAGGTTTACTGGTATTAAGAAACACAGTTGTTATCTATAAAATCCATCAGATTATCTACGTAATCACAAACATGGTCATTACGAGAACATCAGACCATTAACTTCGACTTGTAAAAGAGTGGTCAGGTTTACTGGTATTAAGAAACACAGTTGTTATCTATAAAATCTATCAGATTATCTACGTAATCACAAACATGGTCATTACGAGAACATCAGACCATTAACTTCGACTTGTAAAAGAGTGGTCAGGTTTACTGGTATTAAGAAACACAGTTGTTATCTATTAAATCTATCAGATTATCTACGTAATCACAAACATGGTCATTACGAGAACATCAGACCATTAACTTCGACTTGTAAAAGAGTGGTCAGGTTTACTGGTATTAAGAAACACAGTTGTTATCTATGAAATCTATCAGCTTATCTACGTCATCACAAACATGGTCATTACGAGAACATCAGACCATTAACTTCGACTTGTAAAAGAGTGGTCAGGTTTACTGGTATTAAGAAACACAGTTGTTATCTATGAAATCTATCAGCTTATCTACGTCATCACAAACATGGTCATTACGAGAACATCAGACCATTAACTTCGACTTGTAAAAGAGTGGTCAGGTTTACTGGTATTAAGAAACACAGTTGTTATCTATGAAATCTATCAGATTATCTACGTCATCACAAACATGGTCATTACGAGAACATCAGACCATTAACTTCGACTTGTAAAAGAGTGGTCAGGTTTACTGGTATTAAGAAACACAGTTGTTATCTATGAAATCTATCAGCTTATCTACGTCATCACAAACATGGTCATTACGAGAACATCAGACCATTAACTTCGACTTGTAAAAGAGTGGTCAGGTTTACTGGTATTAAGAAACACAGTTGTTATCTATGAAATCTATCAGCTTATCTACGTCATCACGAACATGGTCATTACGAGAACATCAGACCATTAACTTCGACTTGTAAAAGAGTGGTCAGGTTTACTGGTATTAAGAAACACAGTTGTTATCTATGAAATCTATCAGCTTATCTACGTCATCACAAACATGGTCATTACGAGAACATCAGACCATTAACTTCGACTTGTAAAAGAGTGGTCAGGTTTACTGGTATTAAGAAACACAGTTGTTATCTATGAAATCTATCAGCTTATCTACGTCATCACAAACATGGTCATTACGAGAACATCAGACCATTAACTTCGACTTGTAAAAGAGTGGTCAGGTTTACTGGTATTAAGAAACACAGTTGTTATCTATGAAATCTATCAGCTTATCTACGTCATCACAAACATGGTCATTACGAGAACATCAGACCATTAACTTCGACTTGTAAAAGAGTGGTCAGGTTTACTGGTATTAAGAAACACAGTTGTTATCTATGAAATCTATCAGCTTATCTACGTCATCACAAACATGGTCATTACGAGAACATCAGACAATTAACTTCGACTTGTAAAAGAGTGGTCAGGTTTACTGGTATTAAGAAACACAGTTGTTATCTATGAAATCTATCAGCTTATCTACGTCATCACAAACATGGTCATTACGAGAACATCAGACCATTAACTTCGACTTGTAAAAGAGTGGTCAGGTTTACTGGTATTAAGAAACACAGTTGTTATCTATGAAATCTATCAGCTTATCTACGTCATCACAAACATGGTCATTACGAGAACATCAGACCATTAACTTCGACTTGTAAAAGAGTGGTCAGGTTTACTGGTATTAAGAAACACAGTTGTTATCTATGAAATCTATCAGCTTATCTACGTCATCACAAACATGGTCATTACGAGAACATCAGACCATTAACTTCGACTTGTAAAAGAGTGGTCAGGTTTACTGGTATTAAGAAACACAGTTGTTATCTATGAAATCTATCAGCTTATCTACGTCATCACAAACATGGTCATTACGAGAACATCAGACCATTAACTTCGACTTGTAAAAGAGTGGTCAGGTTTACTGGTATTAAGAAACACAGTTGTTATCTATGAAATCTATCAGCTTATCTACGTCATCACAAACATGGTCATTACGAGAACATCAGACCATTAACTTCGACTTGTAAAAGAGTGGTCAGGTTTACTGGTATTAAGAAACACAGTTGTTATCTATGAAATCTATCAGCTTATCTACGTCATCACAAACATGGTCATTACGAGAACATCAGACCATTAACTTCGACTTGTAAAAGAGTGGTCAGGTTTACTGGTATTAAGAAACACAGTTGTTATCTATGAAATCTATCAGCTTATCTACGTCATCACAAACATGGTCATTACGAGAACATCAGACAATTAACTTCGACTTGTAAAAAGAGTGGTCAGGTTTACTGGTATTAAAGAAACACAGTTGTTATCTATGAAATCTATCAGCTTATCTACGTCATCACAAACATGGTCATTACGAGAACATCAGACCATTAACTTCGACTTGTAAAAGAGTGGTCAGGTTTACTGGTATTAAGAAACACAGTTGTTATCTATGAAATCTATCAGCTTATCTACGTCATCACAAACATGGTCATTACGAGAACATCAGACCATTAACTTCGACTTGTAAAAGAGTGGTCAGGTTTACTGGTATTAAGAAACACAGTTGTTATCTATGAAATCTATCAGCTTATCTACTTCATCACAAAAACATGGTCATTACGAGAACATCAGACCATTAACTTCGACTTGTAAAAGAGTGGTCAGGTTTACTGGTATTAAGAAACACAGTTGTTATCTATGAAATCTATCAGCTTATCTACGTCATCACAAACATGGTCATTACGAGAACATCAGACCATTAACTTCGACTTGTAAAAGAGTGGTCAGGTTTACTGGTATTAAGAAACACAGTTGTTATCTATGAAATCTATCAGCTTATCTACGTCATCACAAACATGGTCATTACGAGAACATCAGACCATTAACTTCGACTTGTAAAAGAGTGGTCAGGTTTACTGGTATTAAGAAACACAGTTGTTATCTATGAAATCTATCAGCTTATCTACGTCATCACAAACATGGTCATTACGAGAACATCAGACCATTAACTTCGACTTGTAAAAGAGTGGTCAGGTTTACTGGTATTAAGAAACACAGTTGTTATCTATGAAATCTATCAGCTTATCTACGTCATCACAAACATGGTCATTACGAGAACATCAGACCATTAACTTCGACTTGTAAAAGAGTGGTCAGGTTTACTGGTATTAAGAAACACAGTTGTTATCTATGAAATCTATCAGCTTATCTACGTCATCACAAACATGGTCATTACGAGAACATCAGACCATTAACTTCGACTTGTAAAAGAGTGGTCAGGTTTACTGGTATTAAGAAACACAGTTGTTATCTATGAAATCTATCATCAGCTTATCTACGTCATCACAAACATGGTCATTACGAGAACATCAGACCATTAACTTCGACTTGTAAAAGAGTGGTCAGGTTTACTGGTATTAAGAAACACAGTTGTTATCTATGAAATCTATCAGCTTATCTACGTCATCACAAACATGGTCATTACGAGAACATCAGACCATTAACTTCGACTTGTAAAAGAGTGGTCAGGTTTACTGGTATTAAGAAACACAGTTGTTATCTATGAAATCTATCAGCTTATCTACGTAATCACAAACATGGTCATTACGAGAACATCAGACCATTAACTTCGACTTGTAAAAGAGTGGTCAGGTTTACTGGTATTAAGAAACACAGTTGTTATCTATGAGATCTATCAGCTTATCTACGTCATCACAAACATGGTCATTACGAGAACATCAGACCATTAACTTCGACTTGTAAAAGAGTGGTCAGGTTTACTGGTATTAAGAAACACAGTTGTTATCTATGAGATCTATCAGCTTATCTACGTCATCACAAACATGGTCATTACGAGAACATCAGACCATTAACTTCGACTTGTAAAAGAGTGGTCAGGTTTACTGGTATTAAGAAACACAGTTGTTATCTATGAGATCTATCAGCTTATCTACGTCATCACAAACATGGTCATTACGAGAACATCAGACCATTAACTTCGACTTGTAAAAGAGTGGTCAGGTTTACTGGTATTAAGAAACACAGTTGTTATCTATGAGATCTATCAGCTTATCTACGTCATCACAAACATGGTCATTACGAGAACATCAGACCATTAACTTCGACTTGTAAAAGAGTGGTCAGGTTTACTGGTATTAAGAAACACAGTTGTTATCTATGAGATCTATCAGCTTATCTACGTCATCACAAACATGGTCATTACGAGAACATCAGACCATTAACTTCGACTTGTAAAAGAGTGGTCAGGTTTACTGGTATTAAGAAACACAGTTGTTATCTATGAAATCTATCAGCTTATCTACGTCATCACAAACATGGTCATTACGAGAACATCAGACCATTAACTTCGACTTGTAAAAGAGTGGTCAGGTTTACTGGTATTAAGAAACACAGTTGTTATCTATGAAATCTATCAGCTTATCTACGTCATCACAAACATGGTCATTACGAGAACATCACCCTCCAGCATTTGGCGGGAAAAGATGATGTTGTGCTTTTTCTGCTGCATTCCCTGATGACGTCACTAAATTCTCCTGAGGGGAAAAAAAGGGGCGTGGCAGAATAAGTAGATATTTGACAGTTTGATATCGTGGAATGTAAAGAAGTTAACATTATTATTGATAAACAACAATATGGACAGCAGGTTGAAAAAAGACATAATCCCAAACCCTATCTGGCAGGATACCTGTAAAAATTAAGACAGTGGGTTCTTTTCATACTCGTATATTATATACTCAATATCTTCTCCATGTCACCTTCCCGGCTGGTTTTTTTATCTTTTAATTAATTTATTTTTTTGGTTCGGTTTTTGCCTTCTTCTGGCGAGCCGCGTTCATTTCAACCTATTTGGTTATATCAGAGCGCATTTACTATTCCCCCCGCCCCCCCCCCCCCCCCCCCCCCCCAACCCCCCCCCCCCCCCCCCCACCCCACCCCCAAAAAAAAAGTCAACTCTGTTGACAGCTAACCCGATCAGCGTTGATAGATTCTAAGTCCTGAAAATGACCAACATTATCTATCTGCTAGCATAAAGCCCTAAAAAGGACTCGCCAGCTACGCCAACGCCCGAGCTGCTGTGTTTGTAGTTTGGGAATAAGGCTGGTTCTCATTTCCTTGTTGCTTATCTGCTTCACACTCCTCTTTATTTTTTTCTATTGCTAAAGTGATACCAGACCATAAAGTCTTTCATATTTGGGCATGCACCTTAATGTAACCGACAGACCTTGTCTCTACGTTTAACGGTGCATGCCTCGACAAATCCATGATCGTATCACACCCTGATTCTTCTATCACAAGCAAACACTGTGGACAGAGAACCAAATATATTACCTCAGGAATATGTTGATGATTAATAGTAATATTTTTCTCACACGTTTACTTAGCACGAAATTAGCACTTGCTTAAGCTCAAGAATAATGACCGCTAAAAGATTGCATTAAGCGTGCAGAACACAACTATTACGTCAGCGACACAAACGGAACATGTTATGTGTTGTGGCTAATCCTGCATTGTTTCCCTTCAGCCGTGAACACCCAGGTTCGTTTGGAACCGTTCCCTACTTGCATTTTACCCATACCCCATATCACCACATCTATCTATCTATCTATCTGTCTATCTATCTATCTATCTATCTATCTATCTATCTATCTATCTATCTATCTATCTATCTATCTATCTATCTATCTATCTATCTATCTATCTGTCTGTCTATCTATCTATCTATCTATCTATCTATCTATCTATCTATCTATCTATTTATCTATCTATCTATCTATCTGTCTGTCTGTCTGTCTGTCTGTCTGTCTGTCTGTCTGTCTATCTATCTATCTAATCCAGTCCAGTCCAGTCCTGTCCTGTCCTGTCCTGTCCTGTCCTGTCCAGTCCAGTCTAGTCTAGTCTAGTCTAGTCTAGTCTAGTCTAGTCTAGTCTTGTCTTGTCTTGTCTTGTCTTGTCTTGTCTTGTCTTGTCTTGTCTTGTCTGTCTGTCTGTCTGTCTGTCTGTCTGTCTGTCTGTCTGTGAAGATTTGAAGGGAAAGGTCCAATATGCTGGAAGCATATCACAGCCCTATGACATACGCAGTGGCGTTAAACAAAAGTTGCGTTCTGGATCCAACCCTCTTCGGGATCTTCTTGTCTTACTCTTGAAACATGCATTCAGAGATGCAATGGAAGGAATCTGCCTTCACACTAGATCAGATAAGCCGACTGTTTAGCCTCGCAAGGCTGAAAGCAAAAACAAAAATCAGAAGAGTCACTATAAGAGACTTGTTATTCGCTGATGACACTGCAGTCGTTACTCAAAGCCAACAGGAGCTTAAGAGCTTCCCCCAAGCATGCAAGGACTTTGGCTTCACAATAAGTCTAAAGCAAACAAAAGTGCTGAGTCAGGATGTGGATGTTACACCAGTTATCACTATTTATAATTATGAATTGGCAGTAGTGCACTGTGACGGAATTTAGTTGTGTCTTTTTACTCCCCTTCTGTTCTCTCCTATTTTCTCCATTTGTTTCTTTATTTTACTCAAATAAACCTGCCCCATCGTCCACCTTTGATTTGTTGACCTCTGTTCATACTGCAACAGTGTCATTTCACTGCTAATTGACCATCCTTTAAGGATTAACTGTAATCGCAGTTGTTGAACCAGATTCAACAGAAGGGAACAAGGGGTAATCTTCAGACTCCGCACGGGCCACAACAGATTGAGATACCATCTATTCAACAAGATAAAGATAGAAACTACTGATCAGTGTAACTGTGGCACTGATAAAATGACTGCTGAACATCGGCTTCAAAGTTGCCCCTTATATGGTGTACAGAGAAAGCGCACATGGCCGACGCCAGTTCCTTTCGTGGAAT
Organism: Oreohelix idahoensis; assembly: GCA_024509875.1. Taxonomy (NCBI): domain Eukaryota; kingdom Metazoa; phylum Mollusca; class Gastropoda; order Stylommatophora; family Oreohelicidae; genus Oreohelix; species Oreohelix idahoensis. The sequence goes on along the minus strand of JAMPIV010022312.1, from coordinate 715,922 downwards.
AGACTCAAACTGACTACTGCTTTTTTCATGGGATCAGGAATGGACACTATCTTCGTACGATAGCAATATACTAAAATGGTTCGTACCAAGCCACAAGCAAAAAAGAGGAAAATCTATAGAAGCCCGCCAACACTTGAGGGCAAACATGAATCAGAAAAGAACAAAGACAGTCAGCCGGAGAGCACGACTGCCGAAATTACTCGCGTCGGAGCCGGTCCTTCTCAGAAGCCGAACAACGCAACCATTAGACCGATGAGTCACCCAAAGCTTCGAAGGCAGAGGACAACCAGGCTCCTAAGCTTGACAAAGCAACATCACCGCTAAAACAAGATGTCGAGGCGGTGGCTCCATTGTGCAGTGACCAGACAACATCTGCAAAACATGGCCACAAAACTTCGACGTAAAATTGTGTGGAATTTTAATTTTTTTAACTCTCATTTTGATGATGGTCTATACTACAATTAATGTTAGGATTTTAACTTTGAACGTCTGTAATACTCACACCACTTGCATTTTTCTGACTGCAATGCCTGTGATATTTTTGAAAATGTATTAAAATGCAACAATCTAGACTGAACTTAGTTTATCTTGGTAGAAGTGGCAAAATATGTTGTTTAAGTATTTCCTTTATATTACTGGTACATGCTTGTAATAATACAATTCTTGATGATTAAAACATGTTGCGTGATTATAATTATTAGAATTGTAGACATTTTGATATTTGTTTATAGAAAGGATTGTCTTACTTGTTGGTTACCATCAAATTTTGTGTGTTTATATTTCTTGATAAATGTTAATATTGAATCACCATTATCTTCATTGCTCATTAGATCACTATGTGTCGTAGATTTTTTATAGGGGAATTAAGACATAGATTGGTCCCTTCTGTATAGACTAGAACAGGTGATATCTCAGTGGGAGATAAGGTAAAGAAATAGATTTCACGAGTGAGATGGGAGAAAATAGGTAAAGTCTGTCCCTGAAATCGAGAAACTTCTCTCAGTCAGCCTATCTCTACAACAAGACTTTGTTAGTCAGACAGTCTATATATATATATATATATATATATATATATATATATATATATATATATATATATACATACACACATAAGTGACGACAGTTAGACGCACAGACGTGAAAACTATATCTATGGAATATGGATCTTTTGGAACGAGCTGACCAACACACGTAAATAAAGTTTATGTAAATTTTATTTATCACAAAGAACTCCACAACAACAATATCTTGAATATCAAATCAAATACAAATAAACATAGGTTAATGAATTAATCCAAAAAAATAGACTCATAGGTGTAATCCTCTCTTCCTCTGTTGAGACAATCTCCCGTTAGAAAAAAGTTATTATCCCCCAAATGAGTCCAAGGTTTTTACGCTATGGTCTAGGATTTCCCTTTACAATAAAGAACATAGTTTATACGTTAATCTATTCTGCAAGGGACAGCATTAGCAAAACATGACCACAAAAATACAAAGTTAGTACATGGGTTTACAAATGAAAGAATTATTCACCCTGCATTCTCTCGCTCTGACAAACTTGTGATCACAACCAGTCTCTCTAACCTAATAGGTGCTTTTACAACATCTGAAACAATCGTTGAGGTACACACAGCCCATCCAAGGTTGGGTTTTTGGCAAATCAAGCCCCAGTTTCTCCAAAGACTAATTAATCCAAAGGTTGGGAAACGCTTGATTCACTACTGTTAATAGGATGCTGATTATGTCACTTCAATTTTTATCCAGGTTGAAAAATAATTTAGAGATCTAATGTTCATAGTGTACAGTAGCTTGGAATCTTCAATCGTTAAATCGAGTGTCAGGTAAATAAATCTGTTCAGGATCGATTTTCTTCACAACACAGTGGTCGTTGTTTAGGTTATGTCAATGTGTGATTAAGCCACTTCAACTGGCTGAATGTATACGAACTTGGGAAAAGAAATCTGGATATCTATGAATCCAGTTACAATTTATTCTTAAAATTCTTTAGGGTTGGTACTCTGTCTCTTTCTGGGTGTAAAACCACGAGGCCAGACAAGTCACCTTGAAAACCCGATATTATATCAGAATGTTCTTTTGTAAATTTATTCTCCGATTCATATGGAACCCGCTGGTAAGATTTAGGGTTTGATTCAAATACTGTGTAAAGAGAAAACATACAAAATACTTAACCAATGTATAGTATTCACAATCCTATCCTTACCCCGCGTAAAATATAATATATCTATCCACGTCGGTTATTTAACTTTAAATTATAAACTACAAACTTAGAGCTAGTCTTATCGTTTAAAACTCCCGTGAAATAAATTCTAGTCATTTAAACAAATCAGTCATCATGAATTAGAAATAAATACATATTTCGTCAATACTTATGATGAATCAGTGCCTTTGCTAGTTGGTTAACATATTATCTGACTGGTTACTATCAGTTAGTTAAATTTATATTATAGCTGGAAGAGTTTAGCTAGAAATTATTATGTGTTCTGCTATCCACTGTAACACAGTAAAACTTAGAGAAATATAAATGTCGGACCTATCTAGTAAATCACTCTGCACAGGAAAACTAGTATAGTATTTACCTTCACACAAACTTCTAAGACTATCTCCACCAAAAACTAAGAACTCTACTTAAACAAGTGATTCTAGAATCGTAGCTAGATGTCTCTAGTCTGATGAGTACTGGATAAATTTGAGCTAGAAGGCTGGGGTATATATATCTGAAATCAAAGGGAATATTACATTATAAGCCGAAAACCAGACTAGCTGCCAGATCTTAGCACCTAGGGAGAATCTCGGGAAATACGTTCAATCAAAGCCATTCTTTCACGCCAGAGCCGAAAACCAGACCCTGCGTTCTTTCTTAGATCAGGCATAAAGTAATTTAACAGACCAGGCGAGATTTCTTAGATCGAAAATCACACTATTAACCGACTGCAGACGTGGTCATAGAACGAAATCGAGCGAGGTCCGTACTTTGATCTGGCAATTACCCGTGTTTAATTACCTTTCTAACGTACAGTTATCAATGAAAGGCAATAGAAATTGTCTGCTCCTTTCTACTAAATTATTCAAATTTATTTACCCCTGGTCGCTGTCTGATCTCTTCAACGATTTTACAATCGCTGGAGTCAAAATTTTACAGGTAACCGGTCCGGCGTTAGCTAATTAGTCGGCTCATGAACATTCATCAAAGGAAAACTGAACAGAAATAAATTGCGTGCTTTAAATTAGAAAAAAGAAAAGACAGATCTCTGATTATATAGGGGTTTTATGTTAAAACCAGGCGTAGATGAAAGCTAGATAAAAGAAAAGTGTAGATAAAGAAATAGATATATGAAATTTATAACATAATATGTCACACTATGAATTATCGGCCTTCAACAACTCACGCTAAACCTTTCTGTCCTGTGTGGTCAGTTCAAGGTAGTTCAGTGTTTAGGGGGGGGGGGGGGGGGACACAAATTACGTTACACGGTGCGAGGGGGTCAATTTATTTTTGACGAATGTGACGATTGGGTGAGGAAATTTGAGCGAGCAAAATGTGGCTTTAGGCAAAAGATATTATTGAGGCTCGCTTCTTTCGTTAATGATGTTGGAACTGTAGATTTTGTGACCATTATACTTTATCCGTCTTGGTTGTCGAGCTGAATTATTGCTTGGTCAATAATTGTGTTATTCTATTGAGACATTCAAAAAGTAGTCGTGTTAGTGAAAAATATCGTTGATGGGAAAGATCAGAGAGAACTTGACCTTTACTCTAAATCCAACAGCAACAAACAAACTGAAAGTTGAAGCTGACATGTGGGTATCTCTTTAGCAAACTGTACCAAGAATAAAACTATTTTTTGATCAAAAACAGAATCAAGGGTCTCACTAAAGTTGTGTGGCTGTGTTCTGATAATCATTTAACAACATAATTATTACAATAAAATTGTTTTATATGTTGAACACAGTTTTCTTTATTTTAAACAATGATTAGTGTTTATTTTCTTATGTGCATATGTGTCGTGTAACCTGTAAAAATGCTGTGTTGATTTCTACCATCTCGGGGAATCCCGTGTGTATTATTTCACTCGACCAATCAGAATATTTCGATTCACCAATCAGAGAAGAGTTCCCTGTAAACGACACGAACGCACTACAATGGCGAAATCGTGGGGGATGCAAAATGTGTAACATTTGGTTAAAAATTAAGCGTATATTTCACAAACGGAATAATGGAAAATGAATTCCCCATGATCTCAACTTAGGAGCAGATGGAAGGCAAGTATGGACATCTTCGGGTTATGCAAGAGTTTCAACTAAGGGATCAGATATACTATCAACAAAAACTGCGGACCTAAAAGTTTAACATTAATCCGACTAAATAGTTCAATATCAGGAAAAAGACGTCCAACAAGATCTAAAATGAAAAGCTAAGGCATACAACTAGTGCTCATGTACCGCAGTTAGAACAGGGTGATCATAGGCCACTATTAACTGTTGGTGCCAGGGAGGCTGGATTCGACCTATCCGAATGTATCTGCTGCTGTAGTGCTGACGTCTGTAGTGCTGACGTCTGTAGCAAATGATTTGACATGACGAGGTTGTCAGTTCCATGCACAATCTCATAGTAGTAGCCTGTAACGAAATGTATGTGGGAGCAAAAGATCTATTCTTTAATTGTCTCATCGAAGACCTGCAAGAACTGCATATCAATATTTAGTCAGTAATTATTATCTGTCACTGTGTATCAGTAACCAAAACAGCTTCAGACTTTCAGAAACCTGTGCTGGCATAGAAGAGAAGGATCGAAGTATAATGATAAAGTCATTAATGTGGAACGGATGACAAGAACCAGACAAGTGCCATTGAAACAAGCGATCAAATAGGAGCCGCTGGAGATGGTTAGCACACACTGAGAAGTCACCTGTTGACAGCATCACCAGACAATTGTTCTTCTGGTATCTCCAGGTTAAGAGAGATAAAGGTAGACAAAAACCATATCAGGGAGGATGTGTGCATTTTCAAGGTAGTTCATTAATTATCTCGCCACTATCTTCTCAAGTAATTTGCCGTAGACATGTAACCGCGTATACCGTAAGTAACCGCGTATACCGTAAGTTTTTAGATACAGGCTATATTAACATAAAATAAATTTTTATAGAAACAGAAGATTAAAAAAGTCTTGGCGCAGATGTTTAATTAAACCAGGTTAGCTTCCTAACGCCACGCATTTATTTTAGGCTAAGCTTCGCTTCCTTACGCCAAGCATTAATGAGGGTAGCTTCGCTTAAGCTAAGCATTGGTCACGTGATTTTCCACCAATGGTTAAGCTGAGTTCTTTTCCCCGGAATGAACAGGAGAGATGAAGCCATTTTTTTAGTCAGTATGAATTCAGAGCGGTGGAGACAAGACGTAAGTCTCTTTGCTCAGTGATATTCTATAGAGGAGATTGACTTCGCACAATCAATGCAAATGTGTAATTTCGAAATGTGGAATGTGATAATTTGTTTGTGAGTTCATGAAAACTGTAAGTATTGCCAAATACTGCATGAAATAACGGTTAGAGCCCACGGTCATAACTGAAACGGAGCTACGCTCGAAAACTGGGTAAAGAATTGTAAACCCAGGTATATATCTGAACCTTTTACTAAGAATGAAGGTCCTTAAGCTGAGAGAAAGTCAAACCAAGGAATACTAATGAAATAAAGAAAGTTTGGCTCTTCATTGAAATGAAGAGATAAGAAAAACGTGAAAATCTAGACCACATTAACTAACAAACGAAGGAACACTAGAAGGATAGAAGAGCCACGCCATGTTTTAGCAACTTGAAAAGATTACGAGATGCAATAAGGAATATTGCATCATTAAAATAATACATTGACTTTTTATGCTTGTTTATTGAATGTCAACATGCCATTATGCAATTTTGGTGTGGTCACCATTTGATTCAACTCAGTTCTTGTTGGAAATTGAATAAACATTTGTTTCATTGAACACAAATGCTGTTGACGAATCATATGTTTGCAGTTAGCCATCATAGTAATTATTAAAGGTTCATGCCAAAGCTAATCGTTGCAGGTGCAACACAAATAATAACCATATGCTCTAAAAATAAAACATCATAGAGGATTGTCCCCGAACCTGGTAAATTCCTGTAAGTCTGTAGAGAGAAATCATCACCTCTAGCAGGCTAGCTAGTAATCAAGATCTAATACTCTCGATTCAAAACAGCAATCCCCACTACCCTACCCGGCCACACATCTCAATTTGGTGCCGTATGACCAGTCCTCTAAAAAAAAAAAAGAGCAGAAGCGAAGATGGATCAATTAATGGAAAATTTTCAACAGCTGGGTGTGGAACAACAACAACAACCACAGAACCAACCCGTAAATACACAACCACTGCAGCCCCAGGACAGACAAAGTATGGAAGGACCAACAATAATAGCGCTACAGAAAATTACTGAAACCCTACAGAAAAATGACAACTACGCGAAATTCACACAGGTTAGATCCATTGTTCAGCCGTTCGATGGAAACAAAAAAAATTTCAGAAGATGGTTGTCCGACATGGATAAATTTGCGGCACTAGCAGAGGCAACAACGGATGAAGAGAAAAAGAAAATCGCTCTGTTAGGTTCTGATTCGTACGTGACTGATTTTTTAAGAAGGAGGTCCCAGCAGTACCCCACAGAAACCTACGAGTCCCTAAAAAAAGAGCTCACCCAGAGATATGGGAAAATCATAGACAAAATGCATGCTTGGTCCGTCCTTAGAAGCATGAAACAGGAAAGAGATGAATCGGTACAACTTTTTGGAGATCGATTCCTCAATATGGCAGAAGAGGCGTTTTGCGGAGAAATCCCTACCATACCTGATGTAGAAATACAGTTAGTGGGGATATTTGCAGATGGCCTTAGAGCGGAAAATATCAGAAGGCATCTTATTAGAAAAGACACCAAGACTATTGCTGAAACAATCCAAGCAGCAATACAGGAGGAAAATCTTCACCGAAGGTTCCAACAAAGAGCAGGTAGGGAACCCCGACCAGAATATAGGGACTATGATGAGCATGAGCCTATGGAAGTTGACCATGCCAGGAGGCAATGGACTCGCCCACGACAACAAGATGATAGGCCTCGCAATTATAGACCCCCCACACAGAGGCAAAACGAAGTCAATAATGTCAATCCGAACGGATGCTTCACATGCGGTAGGCTCGGACATGGGTACAAGTCCTGTAGAGCTAATTACAATAATGCACCATTCAGAAGAGGAGGTTACCAACCACAACAACCCGCACCACCCCCACGTGATTACACCAGAAATCAGTATACCAGAGGCGCACCTCAAACCCTCATGCGTCAGGGAAACGGCCGCGCCACTCACTAAACAGGACCGTTAGTGAGGGCAACAATCACAGAAACTGGTCCAAAACAAAAGAAACAACACAGAACAGAAATTGTCAAGTGGGCCCATCCAGTAAAATACAATATGAAGAAATGTTGCATGATGGAACTAAAATACATCCGGACCCCAGTTCCTGCATCATGTCTATACAGGGCCAACAATATAGGGCACTGGTAGATACAGGAGCATCCATCAGCCTTATTAGGTTCCAGCTGTTCAAGAGGATCCAACACGTAGTACGATTTCAACCGTCCAAAACACACCTAGCTTCAGTCACGGGACAAAGACTAAATTCAGTTGGGACAGCATGGCTAAAATTTTCCTTAGGCGAAACAAATTTTGAACACCCATTTGTCATCACTAAAGGAATGTCCAGAAATCTTATCCTAGGGAGAGATTTTTTTTAACAAACACAAAGTTCGAATATACTATGACCTCCACAAAATCAAAGTCAACAATACGTACATAGATCTCCAGGACGATATCCACATAGCGTCTTTGGTAAGGATTACAGCTCCCATAACGGTGGCTCCAAACTCCCTGGTCATAGCAAAAGGCAGAGTAAAAAATTCTGAGTACATAACACCAGGGCAATCAATTCAAGTACAGCCCCTAGCAGAAGAAAGCATTATTGATGACCCATTGTTGCAAATTACAGAGGGAATCGCTGAAGTCTCGAAGTCCAGAGATTTCCCCATCATGATATTGAATATGTCAGGAAAAACTACCACTATAAAAAGAGGCACAGTTGTAGCGCAAGTGGATACGTCAACAATAAGACAAACCAAAACCAATAGAGACCATCCACAAATTGTCTCAACCACCCCCACTGGACATAATGCACGAAATCGCAGTACAAATAACCAAAGTACACGGAAAGTAAACAGTTATAAGGCTTATGCAGAAAAAGGCAGTAACATCAGTCAGAGTTATGTTACACCACAGCATACCCTACCCAGATGGCAGAAACGAACCAGTCCACACATAAGAAGAGAAAGGCCACAGTATGAAAATGACTATAATTACTCATTCTTGCGCCCCAGCACACCAAGAGAAAAGATGAAGTGCTGTATATCACAGAGTAACAGAGAAACAGAAATTGTCTTGCCAGGAGGATATCCAAAGCGACAAGACAGTGATACATGCCCCATGGAGTATCAATATAACTCAAAAACAGGTGGATATGATAAAGTCCCAAAACCACTTGAAATTTCCGAAGAAAAGGAAGAACTCTTATATGACTATACCACAGGAGGATACTATAGCAGCAAAGTTGGAAACAGAAAGAATGAAAAATTTTCGCCCAGGGAAAGAAGACAGCCCTATAGCACAAACAGAAGAAATACAGTAACGTACGCGGATGAGCGCAGTTACGGCAGAAATAATCAAAAAAAAATGGCACAACAACGACTACCCCAGAAATATAATAAGAAATGAATATACAGTAAATGCAGTGACAAATGGAAATGCACACAGTACATGGCAGAGGAGACAGTACCAAGCACAGCCCAATGAACGGCAAAGAACTACGCAAAAGAAAGCCACATACCAGGAGCAGAGATTTTCACAAGATGCAAGAAAAATGTCCCAAAATTATGGGAATGAAACGGAGGCATCAAGACAGACCAGAGATATCATAGCAGATCATAAATACAGAGAGAGAATAGCTCAGTTACTTGCAACCCTGAATGCCACAGAAGATAATAAGCAACGTTTGAAAACGTTTGTAGAAAAGCACCAAGATGTATTCGCACTCAATGACATGGAATTAGGCAGAACTAACACTGTCACAATGGACATTCAAACAACCACAGAGGAGCCAATACATATGAAACCCTATCACACGCCCTTGAAAAATAGAGAACTCGTGGAAAGGTCTATAAATGAAATGCTACAGGCAGGAATCATCGAAAGATCCCGTTCCCAATGGTCCTCACCCATAGTGATCGTAACAAAGAAAGACGGCTCCAGTCGCTTTTGCTGCGACTACCGTGCCCTTAACAAAATCACAAAAGTCATTTCCTACCCCCTCCCCAGGATAGACGATCTACTTGCGACGTTAGGAAAGTCTACATACTTTACCACACTTGATGCAAGGTCAGGCTTTTGGTGCATCCCCATGACACCTGAGGCAAAACAGAAATCCACATTCTGTTCACATATGGGAAGTTTTTCTTGGCAGGTTATGCCATTTGGTCTAAAAGGATCTCCAGCAACATATATGTCACTCATGGATGAAGTGTTAAAGGGTCTACATCCATTTGCCCTGGCATACATAGACGATATCCTGATACATACCGCAGGCACGATGGAAGACCACCTCCGCAAGGTTGAAACAGTGTTTGATAGACTCAGGCATCACCAAATAAAGTTAAAACTGTCAAAGTGTGAGTTTCTAAAGACAGAAACAAAATATTTAGGCTTTGTCATCAATAGACATGGCGTCAGACCTGATGAAGATAAAGTCAAAGCCATAAGAGAAATGCCTAGCCCCAAGACGGTGAGACAAACACGCTCGTTTATTGGTACAATAGGGTACTATAGGCGCCACATCATCAATTTCTCCAGAGCAGCAGAGCCTTTGATAGCCCTTACCCGCAAGTATGCACGCTTCAAATGGACAGAAGACTGCCAGAGATCCTTTGAGTATCTAAAAAATGCCCTAACCACCATCCCACTGCTTGGACATCCAGATATTTCTCAGCCCATGATACTATACGCCGATGCCTCAGATAACGCAATTGGTGCTTGTTTGGTCCAACCTGTACTAGAAGATGAAACACCCATCCTACCAAACATTCCAAATGAGAAACCCATTGCATTCCTATCCCACGCATTGTCAAAGTCACAAAAACGGTGGACCACCACTGAGAAAGAAGCATATGCTATTCACTATGCAGTACAAAAGTTTGACTTTTACGTCAGAGGAACTAAACTCATTATAAGAACTGATCATCAACCTTTGGTTAACTGGCTCACCAAAAACACAAGAACAGCCAAAGAAGTTACAGACATGGGCAATGAATTTACAGTCCTACGACACCACTATCGAACATATCCCAGGCGAAATGAACACCTGTGCAGACCTCTTATCCAGGATTAAATATGATGATGAAACTGAAGTGAAAACAAATAGAGTCAAAAATGATGGCACATCCTCAGAGATTGACGATAATGCTAAAGAAATTAATGAAATTACTTCATCAAGTCGAAGAAGTACCTCAGATTCCGCCACTCAAGTAGAAGAAGAAAGCCAAGATATGTTTGACATGAGAGTAGAACAAGCGAAAGATGCAGAAATTGTCAAGCTGCTCACATACGTGAAAGAAAACCCAACAAAAAGTAAAGATTTTACAGTACACCCAACGGATGGAGCTCTATACTATATTGATCAGAAACAAGAAGGGACACTAAGAAAAGTCATTCCAGCACATCTAGTCCCAGAAGTATTGCTACAGTTTCATGATAACAACGGGCACATGGGAAGAGACAAAACAATTGATGTCATAAAGAAAAGGTATTATTGGCAAACTTTCTACAAGGACATTACAGAATATGTAGCCACCTGTAGAACATGTAAATTGAGAAACATGAAGCCACATTTAATTCCCCTTCAAGAAATGCAACCTTCCCATTATCCCATGCAAACAGTGAGCATTGACATATCAGGTCCTTACCCACTCACCCAATCAGGCAACAAATACCTCCTGCACATAGTTGACCAATACTCTGTTTGGCCAGAAAGTTACCCACTCAGTGATGCCACATCGCAGTCCATCACGCAAATTTTTTTACAAGAATTCATTCCCAGGCATGGCTGTCCAAAACGAATCATTTCAGACAACGGTAAACAGTTTATAGGTAACCCATTTAAAGCCACCTTACACCAGCTGAATATTGAGCATACTACAACCACTTATTATTGCCCAAATGCAAATGGCAGAAATGAACGCATGCACGCCACCCTACATGATATTATTAGCAAATATATCAAGGGGAACCACCAATACTGGGACCTATACATTAACCAAGCTCTTGAAGCCATCCGAGTAAACGTGAACGATACCACAGGAATGTCACCCTTTCTCATGCTATACGGAAGAGAACCAAACTTTCCGTTAGACAACCTACTTCGCCCACAAAGAAAATACATGGGAGAAGACCCCATCGAAATAATCCTTCAAGAAAAGTATAAAGCTCACCAGATTGCACAACGAAATACGCAGAAGGCATTTCACAAGAAACAGAAACAACATGATAAATCAGCCAAGCTACCAACGTACAAAATAGGAGACAGAGTATACTACAAGAAACATGTACGCAGTTCAAAATTCGATGACCGATGGTTAGATGGCTACAAAATCATGAAACAAACTACGCCTGTAAACTTCATTATTTGGAATGAAGAGAAACAACACCAAACAAAAGCTCACGTAAAACAAATAAAAATCGACAATCACCGGCCCATTCCGCCTCTGACGACAAATACAAGACCAGTCAGAAAAGCCACCCTAAATTATAATCCATCCAGCACAGATTCGTCTGACATATCAGAGTCAGAGACGACAGACTCTGAATTTTACCAAGACGACCACATACCCAGACCACCCACAGATGAAATACATCGAGCAAGACAACAACGAGACTCGTCCGAAAGCGAAGAAGATATCCCACCACTTGAATTACGTAATAGACTACAAGACAGAGACATGCGCATTAGAAATGAAGAAATCATGCCACAGACGTCACACGATGACAACACGAAAACACCTTATATCCACACTCAAACTTACTCCCGCAGTGATAAATCGTCAGCTGATACCTATCACACCCCCCAGTTCAGGCAGTTCGAGTTTTAACACTAGTGAAAACCAAACACTGCTATACCACAAGAACAAGATTGCTCGTTCAAAACAATCAGATCCTGAAGAAACTATACCCAAGCAGATTGTTGAACCATATACCAGCGATCTTTATGGAGACGAAACAGAACAAGACAGCATAGCTTTGTCAGACCCCAACGAACATAATGACAGAAAAATGGTAGAATTATACCAACAAGAAACAGACATTGATACAGCTAGTTCCATTGAAACCAGTGATGCGGATAGTACATTATTTGCACCAGTCAGCTCCAGCGTCAAACGCGCCTATAAAACAGAATCTGATGACTCAATCCCTAGCAACAAAATTCCGCGTATACAGCACAACTATATCAGACGAAAGATTCTGAAGAAACGCAATCATGTTCCAAAACAAAGCCGAGAAGTGTTAGCCTCATCTCAACTAGTCAAAAACAACAGTGTGAAAATTACTGTGCCCATTGTAACCAGTGCTAACGTTCAGCACAACCAGGTCAGAAGAAAAATCAAGGCGAAACATATACCTGCCTCAAAACCAACAGATGTTCCAGCCATACAAACCCTCACCACAGTAAAACCATCACCGCATTCGTCAATGTCCTCGGTGTCCCAACAATCAGCAAATGCAGTGTCGTCGCCTATCACACCCGTCACCACTGCTACTCAGTATGATGCTCGCCTAAGCAGTCGGGACATTGCAAGGTTAGAGATGGTGAAGGAACTAGCGAAGCTGTTCTGAAAAACACGCCCAGGTGTTTTATGTGTTCGCAAAATCCGAACACGGTCATCGCGAATGTGCACTTAATTTTTAACAATGTACTAACTCTCCCCATGTACTCTATTCGCAGCTGTTGATACCTCAAATGACTCGCTTACAGACTAAGATGTCAAAGCCTCACTGAGAAAGCTATTTTTCCAGCCTTAGAATACGGAAAAAACAAACAAAAAAAGAAATCAAGTCCAGCCCACGGAGGATTCTAGTTAGACATTTTATTTGGATTATTGAAATAAAGATGACACAGATGATACAATGTTCTTTGTTTACAGACACCCTCATTTAGTTACAGACATTTTCTAAATATTTAGAATGTTACACAACCTTACCTATAACACATGTGTCACACTATTTTGTTGTAACATGGATCTACACTTTTGTAACTGATCATATTCCACGCTTCCATTCACCAGACATGTATTATGTTTATATGCCACCCTCACACATTTTGAGAATGATAAGCCAATATTGTAAAACATTGACTGCCCTGAGGTTAGCAGCTGAAAAAAAAAAAAAAAAAAAAAGAGAAAATAAATCACCCCCATTACCAGTCATACACCCCACCAGCTTGATCCCTGATACTGCCTATCACAAATACCCCAATGACATTTGCGCATGCTGAATTTCTGCAAATGAAGAATCCCTTGAGAGCATTAGTATATGCTAACCCCTGATTGAACACATTGCACCTATTTGTTGATGATGCCTTTGCCCATGTTGAAGAAATAGCATTTGCACATGCTGACCTAGCAAATGAACCCCATTACCGCATGATAACCACTAATGACACATGAGATGAAGAAGCAACTGGTTATGTATGATGAAGATGCCATTTTATATTAATGTGAAACTTTATGTTGTCACAGATGAGATTTTGTTGAAATGTTTATGCACAAAATCCCCCACATTAACATTGGAGGGATAATCTTATTCTTTCGTGGTCACGAGATAAGACAAGGAGATAATAGAATATTGGATGAATCCCATGGAACAAATCAGAGCAGATGATTGTTGCACATACGAGGACCATATTTGAAGTCATTATTGAAGGATTATCAGTAGACAAGAGACACAAATGAATTATGATAATCCCATGGAACCACAGGTACTAAGGACACAAAATGGAGATTAAATAATGAAAAAAAAAAAATAAATAAATAATGACTGAATAATTGCTACGCCCAGAGGTAAAGGAAATAGAGATACATCCGCATTTTTGGAGATATCTTTTTTTTTGATTTTTTGCTCATTGCCTTTGTAATATGAACATTGTTGTATAACAAATGACTATTCCTTATCATGAATTACAGAATGTTGTAAGATAGTTGGAATAAATTGACAATGTACTATACTCATAACATACCCAGAATTACAGGAGAGAAAATAAATAAATGATTGATGAAATTGGACATACTGAGATTTGCTCACCCCGAGGATATTGGATAAGAAAATAACGTTATCCCAAGGACAGACATGTCACAGATATAGTACATGGACAATTAATAAGGATATATTTCCAGTACAGAATAAGAGGAATAGGAAGGATCCACATTTTAAAATATTGGAGATTCCTCACGATCAATTGAATATTTTTCTTCCTTTCTATGTCACATTTTTTGAGTGATGACCCCAAAATTTTTTTTCATCTCATATTGTCAAAAGTTCTTACATCTCAGTTAAATGTTTCCATAAATAATTGTTTGATGTGTTTTGCATAAATGTATTGCTAGATAAGGTACATAGGGAGTTACTAAGGATGAATTCTCAAGATAACAGGAGGACTAGAATAGATACAATGATATTGGAACACCAAAAATGATACATTGGTGTTATGGAAAAAAAAAAGGAGACAAATATAAATGGTATACAAGGATGCCTCGAGAGTGACAACATGGATACATATTGTCAAGAGTATAAGCAGTTGTCTTAAAAGAGAAAATAAAGTAATACGGAACCCAATGTAGAAAATTCATGATGATTTGGAAACTATATTTTTCTTTTCCCTTATGTTTCATAATATGATAGTAACACATTCGTCTGTTGGTTGCTGAATAAGGTGATGTTTGAAAATTGATGTATGGGAAGTCAAAGAAGATCTTTGAAGAATAAATATATATATAAAATAATATTTCTAGGAAAGAGTTCACAAAAAAAAAAAATACTGTATTGACAGAAAAGAAGGAATGATTAGAAATAACTGACTAATGGACAGGATCACCACCAGACGTACAGATATTGGAGACAAACATCACATATTTTGAAAAAAAAATGTAATATAGAACATTTTCTACAGTGACGGACTTAGAACGAGTTTATACACTTACCATTTGGAAAAGGTCTATAACAAGGAAACATTCAGATAGATAAATAAGGATAAGCCATGAGGTTTTAATGCTTTATTGTGAAAAATGATTACTTATAAAAATGATGCTGGTTGTATTATCGTATGATAAATATGCATATTATGTTTAGAGATGTTTTCTACATGAAATAATGAGCAAGTGGCTCATTCACTGAAAAAAAAGGAAGATGATGATGATGAGTACCCATGAAAACATTGGCTATTCTATGAAAGTGGATTACCATTACCATAGGAATTAGAGATTTTGGACATTTCTTGGAATATTGCAGAGTACTTGGGAAATAGAATAAATAAATACGCCAAAAAAAAAAAAAAAAAAAAAAAAAAAAAGATTTGTTAAGTCTTGCAGAATTATATATGGAGCAAACAACAGGAACAGAAAAGAGATAACACCCCCACCATTCCACCATATCCAAGAGAATGTAATCAACTATATTTTTGAATGAAATGTAATAGATTATGATAATCCAGCCAAGTTCTGCAAATAAGATAGTTTATTGTTCATTCCCCAGTGTTGCCACTCGTCACATTTTTTTTAGTGATGACCTTATGAGTGTTTTGCAGATTTTGTTGGGCAGTGTTGCCAATTTGTAAATTTGGTGAAAAATATTATGATGTCATGAATAAGTTACACTTTTTGAAGTTGATGTCCACTACTAGTTTTTTTTACATAGCAGACGACCTCATATAGACATAGGACCCCAGTATAGGAATTAAATTAAATTTTTTTGGAAATATTTTTGGACTTAGAAAAATTTTTGAACTTTAAAAATTTTTTTGAACTTAGAAATTTTTGGGGATGGATTTTTGTTATTGATAGTACTCAAATGTCTCCCTACGGGATACATTTGCAGGGCCCCGGGATCTGTATGTAACCGCGTATACCGTAAGTAACCGCGTATACCGTAAGTTTTTAGATACAGGCTATATTAACATAAAATAAATTTTTATAGAAACAGAAGATTAAAAAAGTCTTGGCGCAGATGTTTAATTAAACCAGGTTAGCTTCCTAACGCCACGCATTTATTTTAGGCTAAGCTTCGCTTCCTTACGCCAAGCATTAATGAGGGTAGCTTCGCTTAAGCTAAGCATTGGTCACGTGATTTTCCACCAATGGTTAAGCTGAGTTCTTTTCCCCGGAATGAACAGGAGAGATGAAGCCATTTTTTTAGTCAGTATGAATTCAGAGCGGTGGAGACAAGACGTAAGTCTCTTTGCTCAGTGATATTCTATAGAGGAGATTGACTTCGCACAATCAATGCAAATGTGTAATTTCGAAATGTGGAATGTGATAATTTGTTTGTGAGTTCATGAAAACTGTAAGTATTGCCAAATACTGCATGAAATAACGGTTAGAGCCCACGGTCATAACTGAAACGGAGCTACGCTCGAAAACTGGGTAAAGAATTGTAAACCCAGGTATATATCTGAACCTTTTACTAAGAATGAAGGTCCTTAAGCTGAGAGAAAGTCAAACCAAGGAATACTAATGAAATAAAGAAAGTTTGGCTCTTCATTGAAATGAAGAGATAAGAAAAACGTGAAAATCTAGACCACATTAACTAACAAACGAAGGAACACTAGAAGGATAGAAGAGCCACGCCATGTTTTAGCAACTTGAAAAGATTACGAGATGCAATAAGGAATATTGCATCATTAAAATAATACATTGACTTTTTATGCTTGTTTATTGAATGTCAACATGCCATTATGCAATTTTGGTGTGGTCACCATTTGATTCAACTCAGTTCTTGTTGGAAATTGAATAAACATTTGTTTCATTGAACACAAATGCTGTTGACGAATCATATGTTTGCAGTTAGCCATCATAGTAATTATTAAAGGTTCATGCCAAAGCTAATCGTTGCAGGTGCAACACAAATAATAACCATATGCTCTAAAAATAAAACATCATAGAGGATTGTCCCCGAACCTGGTAAATTCCTGTAAGTCTGTAGAGAGAAATCATCACCTCTAGCAGGCTAGCTAGTAATCAAGATCTAATACTCTCGATTCAAAACAGCAATCCCCACTACCCTACCCGGCCACAGACATTCTGTAATTTGATGATTCGATAGCTGCTAAGCAGTGTGGGATCTTTACCAAGTTTAGGAAGTGGTTGCAGGTAACTATGTATCCAGTCTTTCGGTACCTCAACATTTTGTGTGCTTGTGTTGAAATCCCACACTACATTCATAATGGCCTACGTCATCAAGCTCTTTTATGTGTTCACAAGCAACAATCCGTCAAAATTGACAGGTTTTTAATTACAGCCATCTTTTCATTTTGATCCATAAAAAAAAGTCTGCAATACTTTAAATTAAAAGAAACAATCAAAAACTTACATTTTAAGGTTATTTTTAAGAAAATGATGAGTTAAATCCGATTCCCGAATGAAACTGGACAGAAGAGTATCTTGATTGTCTGTTGATTTAATCAGCATCTCCGCACCTTCCTGTCGCCAGTTCATGTACTGTTTATCAAATGTGTTGTTGGCTTCTTTCCATAACCAAACTGTTCATGCACACCGTCATTTGCGCACTTTTCTATTTTCGAGAGAGTATATATAAGGGAAACAATACAATTATTGTCTAACTTTCAACCACAGTTGCACCCCTTAGCTGTGGTTGAAAGTTAATGCACTCTCTCGAAAAATGAAAAATGCACAAATGACGGTGTGAATGATTTGACCGACTGACGTACTTACGGCGGGAATTATAGTATTGAATACTGTTCACCATCAGGACCAGGGGCAGCGTTTCTACTGGTTTTTACAGTATGCATAACATCTTCATCAGTTATTCCAGTACACGAATCTTATTCTCTTGAAGGGCAGTTTTATCACCTTTATCCGTCTGAGTGATATACCGACTGAGTACCTTTTTCTTCATCGGTTTTTAGACTTAATCCTATGCAGCTCGGATTGTTAGTCATGGACTGGCCATATGTTTTCTATTTAATCGTTGATGTAAGGACAAGAATTTCGGTAGGGTTTTTTCCGTGCCCACCTGTATCATGAAGGCCTCCCACACTTTCCTTTGTCCTTGGCTTCTCTTGCGAAGCTCTTGATTGAACCTATTGACAGTTTTTCTGTTTTTGTTTCCCCCTCTTCAACCCTGCCTTATTTATTGTATGTCTCTTTTGTGCTTTCCTCCATTCCTTCGTCGCTCTTTCCTTTCCTATCCATGCTTTTTCCACAGCATCATTCCATCAGGGTGGTCGGGTGAAAAGCTGTCTTTTTACACAGCCTCATTCCACGTAAATTTAAAAGAAAGTGATAATGAACACAAGAATATTAGACTATCGGTACAGGATAGAAATAATTGGGCTGTATTTGTTGAATGCCTATGCTACGCTGGGAGCTAAAAGGTAATTAGAAATAATTTTTGATTGGGAAACGGCTGCATTAGAGTTTTAATGTTACTTGAAGGCACTAGTTACTAAAGAGAACATTCTAGAACAAATACGTGAGTAAAAAAACGTAAAGGTAGTCACATAGCAGATACTGGTGTAGGGGAGTGAAGGGTTAGAGACTTTACTTTACTAAACCCAGCATCTAGAGGTGGCGTGACCAATTTAACTGCTCGTTGTCTTTTCCTTATTAACTCAAGAGCAAAGTCGGGTACCCATTTACAGCTGGGTAGATTGGAACATGTCGATATCGTTAATCGAACTCGGCGCCTTTACCACAACAGAGCAGCGCTTTAACCACACTGCCAATCGGGTGAGAGTACTTGCAGATACAATTTGTAGTGGCACACATTAAAATGCAGGCAAGAGTATATTTTTAAATATATTGAACAAATGTATTATATTTCTGCCAACAGTTTTTACCTGAAACAGCAAACGGTCCACGCTCTCCTTGTACATGCTCTCTTCCAGTACACGAATGCAGGCCTCTCTCCTCCTTTTTCAGCCGGGTTTGGGACCGGCGTAGGCGCAATCATATCTATCTATCTATCTATCTATCTATCTATCTATCTATCTATCTATCTATCTATCTATCTATCTATCTAAAGTTTGACCGGCACTATAGAGTAAGGTTTATTAAATTTATTTTCGCTAAAATATCATAACATCAAGACAAGCATTACATTAATACATTTTAGTTACATCAGAGAAATGAAAATATATAAATCTAACAGGCCTTACCTCTTGTATAGGAAAATTAAGAAAGATCCCACCCGAGGTAATATACCCAAAAGATCAAATAATTAACAATGGGAATAGGGGCAGTCAGGACGGGTAAAGAATAAGTCCTTGATTTTACTATCCCGTGAGCATTCAGATTAGTGAGAGATAAATAAAAGAAGATGTTATATTAGTAGTAACTTAAGAAATAAGGGCTTTCGTTCTCTTTCACTCTCTACACACATACAGTGAGCTCACTTCAGTTATGCTTACCCCGCTGCATACATTCCATTGAATTTATCTTTTACTAGGCGGTGACACTGTCCTGAAAATTTGTAAGTTAATATAGTTTGTTTTTTTCCCGGAGTGGTCTAGCCTCCAGTGGCTGTGACTCTCTCTCTCTGTCGAAATGAATGTGTAACAAAACAAAAAAAAAAGAATGTTACTCCCAGGCTGTTCTCGGAAGGAAATAGCCGAGTATGACCCGTGAATTCTCTCTGTAGAATTTAGTGGTAGGAAAACTTTACTGTCATACGGTTTTTAAAGGAAATCAGTGCTGTAAGTTCTGCCACATCAGGCCAGTAATATTTATATGGATAAGATGGAAAAATCTTCTGGCATAGTCCCGTTCCAGTTTAACATTAAAAAAATTTTACATTGGAGTGTTCTGGTTATTTAACCACTCTCATGGATGGAGAAGGTGGACCGCGAAGGGTCTCCAACATCAGATTTTCACCGACAATGTGTGTATGTTTAGGAACATATAATTGGAATGCCATAAGACATCTGGCCATAGAACTCTAAAAAACCGCTGGAACGCAAAGGTATGATCAATCTATATAACAGAGAATACATAACAGGTAATCATACTATAATTATATTCTAACACCCGCGTTTTAGGTAAGCCCTGTAAATCACTCCCGTATTTAATTATCTATTTTTAAAAAACCACCAGTTATGAACACTAGTTACTTAAAAATTACGCATTATGAAAATAGAAATAAATGGTATCAAACAAATTATCGATCGTCTAGCGTCTTATAATATTTTAAGCCTCTCCTACTGGGGAATAGCAAGAAATTAAATTACGTTTATGGCTGGAGATAATTTAGCTATAAGTTTAATTAGTACGTTATTCTGCTTAACACAAAATCCCAGTGAAATATAATGAAGAAACTTTTAACGATTAAATCCCTCAAAACTCTAATATATTATTACCGCAGCACAAAGAATGAATTAATCTCCATGTATAAAAGAAATTCAAAATTCTTGTTTGGCTCTCATATATGAGCTAGGTACTTTCTTCAAATCTCTGGCGCTATCGATAACTGAATTTTTAAGAGATGCCTATATATATTAAATAAATGAAAATCGTTAGCTACATGCGAGATTTTTCATCTCTCCTGATTCTCGGGAACGTTTGTGGTCGAACCATGAATCAAAGCTAATTTTTACAACTTTGCCGCCAGGCTCCGAAGTTCCTGCAGAGATTTCTTCCCCGCGTAGACAGTTCTCGTTCTGGTGTTAATCAGAGGTGTTACAGAACTCGCTCTTTCTTAGTGACCACAAAATACGTCGATAACTGACCGCCGGTGCTGCCTCTGGCCCGCCTCTTTGAAGGAATGACAGTAAGATGTACAGAGATTGCTAATTATAATGGCTCGTGAGAGAAGACCGTAAGCGTGGCTAAATTAAAATTAAGACAGAGGGCGAATGACATGGCTTATAGCGCGCTCACCTGGACATGCTAATTAGGGAAGCACGTGGAACCCACGTTGGCGATTTTGATTTCAACACAATGAGGGGTGCCGGTGAGATTAAAGTGTAGCTTCAATTGTCATCTGTCACAATTGCCCATGACTCGCATCCATATGTCAAGACTGGGACATAGTTGGAGCGGTATAAAGCCATCTTCGTTTTCTTACCAACCTCTCTCTTGCTGAGGAATCCTCGATTTATGGCCTGAAAAAGTCTCCCAGCTGCTGCTTTTCGAGTGGCCAACTCTTCTTGGCCTCCCTTTCGATCTATAAAAGCTCCGAGGTATTTAAAGTGGTCGACCTGCTCCAGGACCTGTTCTCCCAGCTTATTCTGATGTCTTCTTTCTTCTCGTGATATCACCATGGATTTTGTTCTAGAGCCGCCCATGACCATCCCTCTCCGTTTATTTCTACGTGCGTCTGTCTAATGGCCGATAATTGGCAAATCAGCTAGCGTGAATTGGCAAATCAGCTAGCGTGAGAACTAGGGTAAGCAAACGTGATTCGCTCCCCTGTTATCTGGCATGTTGTGAATAATAGGTAAACAACTCGTTTTGGTCGTAATCCGCACTGGACCTCATCCAATTGTTACTCAGCTAGGCATCGGAGTCTCTGCTCTAGGATTCTAGAGTAGATTTTACCAGGGACACTGTAGTGGGTTTGATGGTATTGTATGATGGTGATATTACTAAATGTAATGTATGAGGCCAGCTGTGAAGGCTCCTGAGATAAAATGTAGTTGTGAATTGTCAGAAGGCCTTTCTTGCTACCACTACGACCTCACACTCAATTTTTTTTCTTAATGAATGTAGCTATGTAAAATGTCTAGGGTAATGATATGTAATGTGGTGTGATAGTTATAGATACACCCACAGATATTTAAGCAGACTAATAATATTTAACAAATATTATAATACACTGAACTAACTCAAGAGTGTAAAATTTTTGATAGAATTATATTACATTTATTTGTTCTGGATCAAGTTTTATGTTGACCAGAACTTTTTTTTTAAAAAAAAAAGGATTTAAAAATTATGAAAGAAATGCATGGAATGTTACATAATAAATGCAAGAGTGTACATATATAAGTACTAGACTAGTTAGTTTTATTAAAATGTTCTAGTAGTCATCTACTTGGGAGGATAGTTAATGCTTGTGCTGTTGGGGTGGCCTCATCACACCTGTCTATATTGACTACACAGTGTCCAGTAAATTACAGGAATTTTATGGGGTATTAGTAACTAAAAGGCGTTGGTGAACTTCCAGCAGACCAGAGGCTCACTCAACTTGCATATGTAGCTCTGGTGCTGAAATCTGGTGGTCCCACCTCTCCGTGCTGGCGGGCAATAATAGTGGTCTCTGTCACAACGTACTGCACAGATACACTCGAGTAAAATCACCAACTGAATGGACACCGCCTTGTTGACAACTGAAACTCACAGCTCAGATTATGAATAAAGAACACAGAAATGCTAGCAAAACTCAGCTGAGCTGCTGGCTATAGTATGGCGTCCCTGAACTTATTTCACTTTCTTTCATTTGGAAATCACCACACTTTAAAATACTGTGTCTATCATCGAACAACTATTGAGGAATGGCCCCACTTGCGCGTCTGAGCGCCGATAAAATGATTGTCTGTGGCCAATCACTGCCTAGGTTTATTTCAAATTCAAATTTCCTACCCTAAAGTCATTTCAGTCATGCTTCAGTCAAGTATGGATGTTTATCTGTTAGTCTGTCCGTCTCTACTTGTTTTTTTCAAAAACGTACTTGATTTTTGAACCAACCTTTCTCTCCCCTCCAAAATTTTGTCGTTAAAAGTTATATTTAGACACAGCTCCCACCAATGTCCCTTCGCTTCCCTACTAAGTAGATTTGAACACCTGCGTCTCAAGGTCGTGTTTTTTTTTTGTGCAAATAGCGACACTTTTTATTCCATACAGTCTGTCGCTGATGTGAACAACACTGTCTTTTGTCATTATCTTCAATATTATCTATCCGTCTGTAAAATTAAGAACATATTAGTTCACTGCTCAGAATGGGCCATCCGGCCAGCTAATTTTTATATTCCTAACATTAATATTACGAAAAAGTTACTTTTTAATTTTTGTAATATTCCAAACATCTGCGTTCTGCCGCTGAATTCAAATCAAAGGCTTGGTATCGCAAAAGCGACCAATAAATGACTGTGGCGTAACATATCCAAGGTCCCTTCTGTCGAGTTCCTTACTTTATGTCAACTTGGGAAACGTGACTTTTCTCCGTTTCCCCCCCCCCCCCCATTGCGTCTCCTTAGCCTTTCTAGTCTCACGCAATCTTTCCAGTCATATTTTTTCCTTTTTATCCGCCGTTCCCCTCCTGTCTAGCAAGTCAATTTTTATGGAGGGTGATGACCCGCGGTCTGGGCGATCATGTACTATCAGCAGCCTACGCATTATGTTTTTATCCTTACATGTTATCTTTGGAGGTATTTTACCGTTGTATCTCTGTCAATTTCACTACACATCTCCCCACTTGAAAACATGCCTATGGCAAGTTCCAAAACCAGCGATACACATAGGTAAAATTACTCCTCACGTCTGCCACTACTCTAATTTTGATCACAGGGGTGCCGACTGAGGAAATCTGCACCGACATTCAATTTGCCTGGGATATATTGGATACTGAACTGATAAGGTTGAAGCAATAAAGACCACCTCAGCAATCTTGCGTTTTCATGCTTAGCCTGAGATAAGAATACGAGAGGCTGATGGTCCGTCTCCACCACAAAAGTCCTACCATACAGATAGATTTGAAACTTCTTTATTGCCCAGATTAACGCTAAACATTCTTTTTCGCTTGTGGAGTATCCTTGTTCCGCCTTATTCAATTTACGGCTTGCATAAGCGACTGGTTTCAGTTCCCCATCAGGTGAAGATGATCTTTGCAACAAAGCCCCTCCTAGTCCTACATTACTTGCATCGGTTCTTAAGACAAAGTCCTGTGTCAAATCAGGCAGTTTGAGAATAGGCTTGCTAGTGAGTTTTTCCTTTAACTCTTGGAACGCTAGTTCACATTGTGCAGTCCAAATAATTTTATCTGGAAGTCCCTTGCGAGTCAGATCAGTCAGAGGAGCACAAATAGCGTTAAAATTCTTGATGTATTTCTGATAAAATCCGCATAACGACACAAATGATCGCACGTCCTTTTTTGTTTGCGGCCTAGGTGCTCTCTGCAGTTTTTCCAAGTTCTTAGGATCAGGGGTCATATTACCCTGATATACAGTGTGTCCCAAGAATTCCAACTCTTTGCATCCAATACAACATTTTGTTGGCCTAGCAGTTAAGTTCGCCTCCCGAAGTCTATCAAACAACATCTCCAGAGCTTCAAGGTGTTCTTCAAATGTCTCTGTGGCGACGAGAATATCATCCATGAAATTCGTGATACATGGGTTATTCAGGGGATCCAACAATTTGCGCATCATCCTTGAAAACACACTCGGAGCATTTTTCAGTCCGAATGGTAGCATATTGAATTCATAATGTCCATCCGAAGTGCTAAAAGCCAAATAAGGTCTCACTTCAGGCTTCACTGGGATCTGGTAATAGCCTTTACTAAGATCCACCTTTGAAAAGTATTTTGCCTTGTTCAGTCTGGCAAATAACTGTTTTGTGTCTGGTAATGGATCCACTTGTCCTTCTGTGACAGCATTCAGTTTCCTGTAATCTATGCACAGTCTGTGTTCCCCAGACGGTTTTCTCAACAAAACGACACTAGAACTAAAAGATGATTCACTGTGCGAAATAATCCCCTCCTTCAACAAATACTCTATTTCTTCCTTCAATGCCTTCTCCTTCGCGAACGGAATAGAATAGGCTCTCATACAGATTGGGTTTGAGTCTACCAGTTTCATGTCATACTGTAGCAAATTTGTATGGCCTGGTTTATCTGTTAATACATCTGTATGTTCCTCCAGAACCTGTTGAACTCTCTCCCTCTGGTTTTTAGTCAGGTGCTTACTGACTTTTACCTGTGCTGCGGTTTCACAAGGATGTAATGGGTATTCATGTGAGGTGAGTGGTTCTTTTTGCATCTGGGTTGCAATAGCCAAGGTCAATAAGGGGGTGCTTTCCTGGAGTGGTCTGTCCAGATACTTCTTTAACAGGTTTACATGATAAACTTTCTCCTTCCCCTTTTTGTCAATTTTATAGTTTGTTCTAGACACCTTCTCTAGAACCGTATATGGACCTTGCCAACCAATTTGTAATTTATTCTGGCTTCCGGGTAGTAGAAGCAGCACCTTCTCTCCGACTGCCAGTTCCCTGTCCTTTGCCTTCCTATTAAAATATGCTGCATGTTTCTTCCTGGTTTGCTTCAAATTATCATTTGCCAGTTTCCATCCAGCTTTCAAACGAGTGGTCAGTTCGTTCACGTATTGATACGATGAGGTAACAGTCTCTTCCGCCTTCTCATCTGTCCAGGTCCTTAATAGAGCTTCTAATGGACCTTTTATTGGCCTCCCAAATAGCAGAGTTGCGGGAGCCATCCCGGTTGAACTATGTGGTACCTCCCGGTACGCAAACAATGCGGCGGGCAGGAATTGATCCCACAGATCCGGTTTTTCGTGTGCCAGCTTTCTCAGGATAGAAATGAGAGTCCCGTTGAACCTCTCTACCTGGCCGTTCCCTTGTGGATGGTACGGACTACAATGAAAGTGTCTGGCTTGAAATAGCTTAAAAACTTCTTCCGTTAGTTTCCCCTTGAACTGAGAACCATTATCCGTCAAGATTTGATGCGGGAATCCTAATCGGGTAAATATTGTAAGTAGTGCCTCTGCTACATGTTTTGAATCAATTGATGGCAGGGCTACCGCCTCTCCCCACATAGAACAAGTGTCCACCAGAGTAAGGCTGTAACTGTTCCTCCTCTTGGTCCGAGTGAGAGGTCCTACAATATCCACTGCAACCCTCTCAAAAGGTGTTCCCACTATGGGCATTTCCCCTAGAGTTGCAGGAGCAGTCCAGTGCTTTGGAGCTACCCTTTGACATTCTGGGCAGGATTTGACATATCTTTTTATATCCTCCGTTATCCCTGGCCAGAAGTAATGACAAGCTATACGCTGTCCTGTGGCGCTGATCCCCATGTGACCACTGAAGGGAATCGCATGCCCGAGTTCCATCACTTTATCTCTATATGAAGTGGGAAGAACCAGCTGGTTGTGACCATTTGTTCCAGTTCCGGCCTTCCTGTATAAGAGTTTGTTCTTCATGAAATATTCCCCCTTGCTCGGAGGTGTGTGGCATTTGGGCAATTTTTTAAAACAGGGCTTGAGTGTCCTATCCTCAGCCTGCGCCTTCCTCATCTCCTCTGGATGAGCATTTATAGGTTCACCTTCTTCCTCCTTCTTCTGTGACCTGGTCTGCACTGTCGCCATGATCACAGGTTTCTCGGGATTCCCCAAGAAGACGTATCTACACCCCAATATCAGAGGGTAGATTGGTTCATCTATCACTGCTGCTCTGATTTCTCCCTCCACATAGCGAGTTTTCACCGTTATCCTTGCGATGGGAAGTGTCATGAGTGGTATGTCCTTAGTCGCCCCTTGTATTTCCACTGTTTCTGTGGTATACTGACTTGGGTCCACTAGGCTAGACTTCACAACTGAATCATAATCCAAACCTGTATCATAAAGGCACCTTATGGTGACCCCATTACAAATAACATCCTCACAAACTGGGGGGTGATAAGGTTCCTGTTGTCCATTAGGATTAACCTTTAATCTTCGCGTCCCCGACTTCATTGCAGCAATGTTTGAAGGTTTCCTTCTACAAAATTCGGTGTTATGGTTATCCTTCTTGCACCATTTACACCATCTTTTTCCTTGGTTCAACGGTTTTCTTTCATTGAACTTTTGGTCATTGAACTGTGAGTTTCTGTCGCGATAGTCATTTCTTGGCCGCTCAAAGTTTGTCCTACCTTTATTTCCCTGCTCTCTATTATCAAATTTATTAAATTGCTGTGGAGCTTTAAAATTGTCTATGTGCTTCTTTTTAGCACCACTTACCTCTGCCTGAGCTGCCTGATACCTCTCAGCAACATTTAAAATTTCCCCCAACTTCTCTGCACCTTGTTCCATGAGAAATTTTCTCATGTCTGGAGCCATGGACTCTCTCAATTGCTCAATCATGATCATTTCTTTAAGATCTTGGGTCTTCCCCAGAGCCGTCCATTTCTCCAAATAGGTTTCTAGTCTAGCAGAGAATTGGTGGTATGTCTCCCCAGACAACAGTTTGGCATTTCTAAATTTCTTACGATAAAATTCACCATTCTTCTCGTACCTTAATAACAAAGCCTGCTTTAACATGTCATAATTGTCTTGGTCTTCCCTGTTCATTTTGGCAAATACTTCATAAGAAGTACCTCTCAATCCCTGTGATAGCTTTAAACTCCACCTCTCTCTCTCTCTAACCCATATGTAGTAGCTAATAACTCAAAACGTCCTAGGTACCCCTCTATGTCATCGTCTTTTTCAACAAAATGGTCTAAATGAAACCCCATAGCTGAGTTTGAGGCTCCCAGACTGGGCGTAGCATCTGAGGCAAAAGGGCTGGCACCATTTTCAGGAGCCGGGCCTTGTAATTCCAGCTTCCTTAGTCGTAATTCATGCTCCCTTTGCAACCTTCTATCTTCTGCCTCCCTTTCGGCAGTCAACCTTTTTTCTTCTGCCTCCCTTTCGGCAGTCAACCTTTTTTCTTCTGCCTCCCTTTGCTGTCGTTTTTCTTCTGCCTCAATCTGCAGTCTCTTAATTTCTCTATCAGCCTCAATTTGTAACCTCTTCTCTTCAGCTACCTTTCTATCTTCCCTTTCAATATATTTATCACATTCAGCCGTTACATATTGAATTAAAATCTGACCATCCATTCCCATCTCCTTTGCGGTCAGCACAGCAGCTGATCGGAATTTTGCTAGCTCCGCCATACTTTTCAGACAATATAATAATATACAAGCTAAATCTCTAACCAGTAAATACACTAAGTACTTCTTATGACTATAGTCTAACTAATTCTAACTAACCAGTTAACTAATTAATTATCACTGGCTGTGAAGATTCACCAACTTTTATCTGCAGGGACACTTTTAATTTTAAAGGGAATTTCACAATTTTTTTTTTTTCCTAATTTTATTTCTCCAACCAGGAGATCCTAATATTACTGTTGGGCTAATTATCCCTGGACAAGACCCCAATGTATGTAGTGGGTTTGATGGTATTGTATGATGGTGATATTACTAAATGTAATGTATGAGACCAGCTGTGAAGGCTCCTGAGATAAAATGTAGTTGTGAATTGTCAGAAGGCCTTTCTTGCTACCACTACGACCTCACACTCAATTTTTTTTTGTAATGAATGTAGCTATGTAAAATGTCTAGGGTAATGATATGTAATGTGGTGTGATAGTTATAGATACACCCACAGATATTTAAGCAGACTAATAATATTTAACAAATATTATAATACACTGAACTAACTCAAGAGTGTAAAATTTTTGATAGAATTATATTACATTTATTTGTTCTGGATCAAGTTTTATGTTGACCAGAACTTTTTTTTAAAAAAAAAAAAGGATTTAAAAATTATGAAAGAAATGCATGGAATGTTACATAATAAATGCAAGAGTGTACATATATAAGTACTAGACTAGTTAGTTTTATTAAAATGTTCTAGTAGTCATCTACTTGGGAGGATAGTTAATGCTTGTGCTGTTGGGGTGGCCTCATCACACCTGTCTATATTGACTACACAGTGTCCAGTAAATTACAGGAATTTTATGGGGTATTAGTAACTAAAAGGCGTTGGTGAACTTCCAGCAGACCAGAGGCTCACTCAACTTGCATATGTAGCTCTGGTGCTGAAATCTGGTGGTCCCACCTCTCCGTGCTGGCGGGCAATAATAGTGGTCTCTGTCACAACGTACTGCACAGATACACTCGAGTAAAATCACCAACTGAATGGACACCGCCTTGTTGACAACTGAAACTCACAGCTCAGATTATGAATAAAGAACACAGAAATGCTAGCAAAACTCAGCTGAGCTGCTGGCTATAGTATGGCGTCCCTGAACTTATTTCACTTTCTTTCATTTGGAAATCACCACACTTTAAAATACTGTGTCTATCATCGAACAACTATTGAGGAATGGCCCCACTTGCGCGTCTGAGCGCCGATAAAATGATTGTCTGTGGCCAATCACTGCCTAGGTTTATTTCAAATTCAAATTTCCTACCCTAAAGTCATTTCAGTCATGCTTCAGTCAAGTATGGATGTTTATCTGTTAGTCTGTCCGTCTCTACTTGTTTTTTTTCAAAAACGTACTTGATTTTTGAACCAACCTTTCTCTCCCCTCCAAAATTTTGTCGTTAAAAGTTATATTTAGACTCAGCTCCCACCAATGTCCCTTCGC
The DNA here is from genome assembly GCA_024509875.1 of Oreohelix idahoensis. Classification (NCBI taxonomy): domain Eukaryota; kingdom Metazoa; phylum Mollusca; class Gastropoda; order Stylommatophora; family Oreohelicidae; genus Oreohelix; species Oreohelix idahoensis. The sequence continues at coordinate 686,185 of JAMPIV010022312.1, read as the reverse complement.
TTCCCTACTAAGTAGATTTGAACACCTGCGTCTCAAGGTCGTGTTTTTTTGTGCAAATAGCGACACTTTTTATTCCATACAGTCTGTCGCTGATGTGAACAACACTGTCTTTTGTCATTATCTTCAATATTATCTATCCGTCTGTAAAATTAAGAACATATTAGTTCACTGCTCAGAATGGGCCATCCGGCCAGCTAATTTTTATATTCCTAACATTAATATTACGAAAAAGTTACTTTTTAATTTTTGTAATATTCCAAACATCTGCGTTCTGCCGCTGAATTCAAATCAAAGGCTTGGTATCGCAAAAGCGACCAATAAATGACTGTGGCGTAACATATCCAAGGTCCCTTCTGTCGAGTTCCTTACTTTATGTCAACTTGGGAAACGTGACTTTTCTCCGTTCCCCCCCCAATTGCGTCTCCTTAGCCTTTCTAGTCTCACGCAATCTTTCCAGTCATATTTTTTCCTTTTTATCCGCCGTTCCCCTCCTGTCTAGCAAGTCAATTTTTATGGAGGGTGATGACCCGCGGTCTGGGCGATCATGTACTATCAGCAGCCTACGCATTATGTTTTTATCCTTACATGTTATCTTTGGAGGTATTTCACCGTTGTATCTCTGTCAATTTCACTACAGACACTAAGAAGGGATATGCCTCTATGGTTTCCACATTGTCGATTGTCACCCTTTTTGAAAATTGGTGTTATGATGGCAATCTCCCAATTCTTTGGTATGGTCTGGTTGCACCACGCTGCCTGTAAGACCCTTAAGAGCAATAGGTCACCTGATGCTCCCATGTACTTAACCATTTCTGGTGTTATACCATCATGCCCTGCTGCTTTGCCTATCCTGATTTTCTTCAGTGCTGCCTTCAGTTCTTCCGTCTTTATGTCATCTTCACCATCATTGGTTTTCTCTTCTGTACTAGTGGTTATCATTTCTGATGCTTCACCATGCTCACCATCCAGGAGTTCTGAGAAATATTCTTTCCATCTTTCCATTACTTCCTTCGGTGCAGTAAGCAATTTGCCTTGCTTGTCCTTTATAAATTTGAGAGGGCATTGTTTTTCCTTCCTCGTGTTCTTTAGGGTCTTATAGAACAATTTCTGGTTTTCTTGCGCATCTTCTTCTAGCTGTTCTCCAAATTCTTCCCAGGACTTCTGTTCTGCTGCCAGCACCTTGTTCTTTGCTTCTGTTCTGAGTGTCACATATTCTCTATATTTCTCTATTTGTCCTGTTGTGTTTTTAGCTCCTAAGTATTGTTTCCATGATATTTTCTTCTCTCTTATTTTTTTCTTTGACTTCCTCTATCCACCAATGTGTCCTCTTTCTCTTCTTCTCAAGTCGGACTTCACCACATGCTTCTGCAGCAGCTCTCTTTATGATGTCCTTGAATTTAAGCCAGAGGGTTTCCAAGTCATCAGGTTGTTCTGTGTTGCTCACCGCTGCAGCAATAAGCCCCTGATATCTGGTCTTAATTTCTGGCTCTCTCAGCTTGTAGGTCTTAATGCTCATTTCTCCCGCTCGTTTACTTAGTTTCTTGCGTGATGTTGGGCAGTTCCTTGGCTGAGCAACTCTTTCAGTTGTTCTTTTGATTGTAAGCAGGTAGTGATCACTTCCAATCTCTGGCCCCCTCCAGACTCTAGCAACCCGGACATATTTGAATGAGCTCCTCCTAACAATGGCATAGTCGATCACTGACTTCTCATTCTTGGTTGGTTCACATCTAGTGTATGCATGTATGCGCTTATGGGGGAACTTTGTGTTTGTAATGATCAGATTCTGCTCACTGCAGAATCTAAGGAGTCGCTTTCCATTGTCATTGAGAGTATCTTCTCCATATCTTCCGTTAACTCCACCCCATCTAGCATGGCTATTTCCAACTCTGGCATTGAAATCTCCTAGCATGATAATTTCATCTAGGCAGTCATCCTCTGTCCTTTGAAGAATTCCTCCTTGACCTCTGCTCTCTCATCCTCATTTGGCCCATACACTATGACCAGGTTGACTATGGTTTCTCCTTCTTTTAGTTTTACAACCATAATGCGCTCCGAGGCAAAGTTCCATCCCATGATACTGTCTTTTTGGTTTTTGGCCACAATACAACCCACGCCCCCTTTAGCTCTTTCAGATATGGGTACACCACTTGTAGCGAGATTTGGTAAACACTTGCTTGGTTGTAGCGCGACACGCCCACGCGACACCCACACACACCAGCGCAAGGTCAGCGCTGCGGTCTTTCTTTGAAGTTGGTAGACAGCGGAAATGTGACTTACGGTTAAAAGCCATACAGTATTACTGAAGAATGAGGAAATAGCTTTTAGTTTTACAACCATAATGCGCTCCGAGGCAAAGTTCCATCCCATGATACTGTCTTTTTGGTTTTTGGCCACAATACAACCCACGCCCCCTTTAGCTCTTTCAGATATGGGTACACCACTGTAGAGCAGCGTATTGCCATCGAGATCCATGTCTCGTTGTTATTTTTTCTTTGTTTCCGTTATCGCCAGGATTTCTAATTTTGCTTTCCTCATCTCTTCCATCAGCTCCTCTTCTTTCCCATTTATACTTCTTGTGTTCCAAGTTCCATAAGTCGTAGTCAGTTCCAGTTCGTCGCCTTTAGAATCAGTCCAGTTTTCTCTCTTGTAGTTCTCGTAATCAAAAGTTTAAAGCAAACAGGTGATTGGCCTGTTGTGCCTTTGCATGGTGGAGGGGTTGCCTCCTTACGGCCTCCATGCAGGCCTCTCTCCTCCTTTTTCAGCCGGGTTTGGGACCGGCGTAGGCGCAATCATATCTGTCTATCTATCTATCTATCTATCTATCTATCTATCTATCTATCTATCTATCTATCTATCTATCTATCTATCTATCTATCTATCTATCTATCTATCTATCTATCTATCTATCTATCTATCTGTCTGTCTATCTATCTATCTATCTATCTATCTATCTATCTATCTATCTATCTATCTATCTATCTATCTATCGCTCTTAGAATCTAATATCTATAGATTCTATTAATAATACTAGTATACAGTATACCATCATAATTTTAAGGCGTTTAAAAAAAAAAAAATATTAAAATTATTGCTTATTAGGTGAAGGAGGCCCAAACACCAAAAGCCTTGAGAGCCCTTCGTGGCTTAATCCGGCCCTGCATGTTGTTATATATTGATCTAGGTTAACAACAAGGCGATCGTTAGAATTAATAATACAGTTTTGTTTTTGTTTTTTTAAATTAACAATGAAATAAAACAAAACGGAAATTCCCACAACATACGACATTCTATTCCCGGAATTTGTAATTCGCCAGCCTCGTCAAGTTGTTGTGCTATTATTGTGCTACTGCGCATGTCTCGTTAAGCTGTATTTAAGTCAGCTTTTTTCCTTCGATCGCTTGCACAATTGTTCCTGTTTGACAGGCACGAACATTTGAAATTTGTGTAACGTTTCTGACAAGATTGAGTCACCGTTGCTGACGCATCGTTGCTGAGTGACACCTGTTAGAACTCACAAAGTTCTACTCTCTGTTGGTAAGTTCCAATTTGATTTCGCAGTCTTCTTGTATTTGTTAATGCTTTCTTTTCTTTGTCTTGCTTTTATTTATTTTCTTCTTTTTTTTTCATTCATGCTTGCAGCCTTTCGTTCTTTCTGTTATCCGTCTTTCTTCCATACTCTGTATCTTGCTACTACAACATATGCTGTGCGGGAATTATCAGGGCAACTACCAGCTTGGGGTATTAATTTTGACATTCTAAAAAACGTTGGCCAATAATTTATCCGCGCATGTTTCGGTAATCTGCAACAAATTAGGTCAATGTAAACTTTGCTGAGCGTACAAGACGAAAGTACTCAAATTCCTGACTTCAGTGGTGACCAACTTCACTTATCCCTGACTTCAACGGTAACTTACTTCACTTATTCCTCACTTGAGCTGTAACTTACTTCACTTATTCCTGACTTCAGCGGTAACTTACTTCACTTATTCCTGACTTCAGCGGTAACTTACTTCACTTATTCCTGACTTCAGCGGTAACTTACTTCACTTATTCCTGACTTCAGCGGTAACGTACTTCACTTATCATCATTACTTCACTTATCATCATTAAACGTATCACTACTTGTGAAACAAGGAGCTACCACTGCAGATGGCGCTATTTTCAGGAAGTCTGAACCACAACATTAATGTGCTCTTGTTGTTGTGGATTATGTAGCACTTATTTACTTAGTTATTCCTCTTGTACCCTGAGATGTAGCGGTTAGTCAGAGAGAACGCCGTAATATCGTATCGGCTGCCTTTTTACTGGCCTGGTTCGTCTAGCTCTCGTTCCTTAACAAAGTGTCTAATGTTGTCATCCTAGCGAACTCTGGGTCGTCCTTGAAGTCTGGATCTTAGTTTCCCATATTTGTCGTTGTAGCCGATCTTCTTATATTCTGTAGCAATTTGTGTTATCTCATGAGGTAGCTAATCAAAGCACACCCTTATGTTTGTCGCCACGTACGACTTGCTTGAGGGATCAGTAGTTCAATTCTTTCATTGTTTCCTCAAAAAGTTGTACACGGGACACAACTTACTACCTAGGCTATTGTTGGCAGAGTTTGTTATTGGTCGAATTATGTTCATTTGTTATGTTTACGATTTACGTCATACTTAAGGCCAGCTGGGGTGTGAATTAATAGCAAAAGGTGAATACAGTAACTCTCAACAATACAACGTTAATAATCATTCCTGAATATTATCCAGACGGTCCATAAATATTTAATATTCTATCTTCAGATTCATAAGGAATATCACAAACTGATGCAAAATGATTGATCACCGCATACTGATTGCCAATAAAACACATGAGTACTCCTGTCCAGATACTAGGACACAGAAATATTATTTTGTCTTCAACAGACTCATATCACAGAAATGATATCCAATTACTCATACCAAAGACCTCGTAACCACGCACACGCCACCCTTCACAACTTGCATATACGCCCTATTTTACCTATGCAATTAACTAAAGCGCTCTCTGATATAAAAACAATTTTGCAAAAGATTACCTGGAGTTTGTATGCGCCCTAGAGCACTCTGAATATTGTATTCCGCACCAGTTGGTGTTTCACAAGAATGACGGTGAAAAGTGGAAATAGCACGGGATCAATTGGGTCAAGTTCCATTTATGAATAATTAAAAACAAATAAAATGTACATTGTCAAAATATTTACGGTATCTTTGGCTAGTTTAGTTGTAGAATTTATCTTCTTCTTCTGCTGTCCTTGGCCGCTGACAAACAAAGCAGTCAGTGACCATCGGGTCTTGTGGCGTCTTGTAGGGCAACAACAAACCTTTCTCCAGTTTGTTCGGTAGGCTGTCAGCCCTCGTGCGGTGCCCCAGCTCTGGTTCATGATTAGCATATCTGCTTCCACCTTCCTCCGCCAGGTGGAGCTTTTGGCCGTCCTTGCTTTCGCTTTCCATCTGGAGTCCATAGCATGGTAGTTCTGGTGATGACGTCAGGGTCTCTTCTGGTGATGGTGTCAGGGTCTCTTCTGGTGATGGTGTCAGGGTCTCTTCTGGTGATGGTGTCAGGGTCTCTTCTGGTGATGGTGTCAGGGTCTCTTCTGGTGATGGTGTCAGGGTCTCTTCTGGTGATGGTGTCAGGGTCTCTCCTGGTGATGGTGTCATGTTCTCTTCTGGTGATGGTGTCAGGGTCTCTTCTGGTGATGGTGTCATGGTCTCTTCTGGTGATGGTGTCATGGTCTCTTCTGGTGATGGTGTCAAGGTCGCTTCTGGTGATGGTGTCAGGGTCTCTTCTGGTGATGGTGTCAGGGTCTCTTCTGGTGATGGTGTCAGGGTCTCTTCTGGTGATGGTGTCAGGGTCTCTTCTGGTGATGGTGTCAGGGTCTCTTCTGGTGATGGTGTCAGGGTCTCTTCTGGTGATGGTGTCATGGTCTCTTCTGGTGATTGTGTCAGGGTCTCTTCTGGTGATGGTGTCAGGGTCTCGTCTGGTGATGGTGTCAATGTCTCTTCTGGCGATGGTGTCAGGGTCTCTTCTGGTGATGGTGTCAGGGTCTCTTCTGGTGATGGTGTCAGGGTCTCTTCTGGTGATGGTGTCAGGGTCTCTTCTGGTGATTGTGTCAGGGTCTCGTCTGGTGATGGTGTCAATGTCTCTTCTGGTGACGGTGTCAGGGTCTCGTCTGGTGAAGGTGTCAATGTCTCTGCTGGTGACGGTGTCAGGGTCTCTTCTGGTGATGGTGTCAGGGTCTCTTCTCGTGATGGTGTCAATTTCTCTTCTGGTGATGGTGTCAGGGTCTCTTCTGGTGTTGGTGTCATGGTCTCGTCTGGTGAGGGTGTCAATGCTCTTCTGGTGATGGTGTCAGGGTCTCTTCTGGTGATGGTGTCCGGGTCTCTTCTGGTGATGGTGTCGTGGTCTCTTCTGGTGATGGTGTCGTGGTCTCTTCTAGTGATAGTGTCATGGTCTCTTCTGGTGATGGTGTCAGGGTCTCTTCTGGTTATGGTGTCATGGTCTCTTCTGGTGATGGTGTCAGGGTCTCTTCTGGTGATGGTGTCAGGGTCTCTTCTGGTGATGGTTTCATGTTCTCTTCTGGTGATGGTGTCATGGTCTCTTCTGGTGATGGTGTCATGGTCTCTTCTGGTGATGGTGTCAGGGTCTCTTCTGGTGATGGTGTCAGGGTCTCTTCTGGTGATGGTGTCAGGGTCTCTTCTGGTGATGTTGTCATGGTCTCTTCTTGTGATGGTGTCAGGGTCTCTTCTGGTGATGGTGTCATGGTCTCTTCTAGTGATGGTGTCATGGTCTCTTTTGGTGATGGTGTCAGTGTCTCTTCTGGTGATGGTGTCAGGGTCTCTTCTGGTGATGGTGTCATGGTCTCTTCTGGTGATGGTGTCATGGTCTCTTCTGGTGATGGTGTCAGGGTCTCTTCTGGTGATGGTGTCAATGTCTCTTCTGGTGATGGTGTCATGGTCTCTTCTGGTGATGGTGTCATGGTCTCTTCTGGTGATGGTGTCACGGTCTCATCTGGGGATAATGTCATGGTCTCTTCTGGTGATGGTGTCAGGGTCTCTTGTGGTGATGGTGTCATGGTCTCTTCTGGTGATGGTGTCAGGGTCTCTTCTGGTGATGGTGTCATTGTAGAGTCGTGTTGTTGTTGTTAAGTAATGTCAATGGGCCACCACTGATAAAGTATCAGTATTGAATGATAGAGTCTAAAGTTGGATTATATATTAAGTTGTATGTATACGCCCACACAGAGCTATAATGAATATGATATAACTGTCACTGTGACTGGAATGTTCAAAGTAAGTGTGTACTGATACATTCGTCCATCACAGTAACACACATAGGATTCATGGATCGTTGAACGATTGGTAACGTTTAAAGTACAGTTTATTTACGTTACAACACAGACGACGACATAGATGAAATACAGCATAAAGTACATAGCATCGAGCCAATAAACTCATAAAGCTCCAACACTCCACAGAGCTCAATTACAGCGCCTAGTGGTGCACACCTCATATAAGGTACACATTAACAATGTTCCTTAATAAACTGCATTCACCGCAGTTATAAATACGGCCTCCTACATATGGCCTCATCCAGAAAAGACTGCTCACATCGCAGTACTATTAAATTCATCAAAATACTGGCCTTCTCATGTTTTCTCCATAGAGCTCAATTATAGCATAATGGTGCACTTCTCATAGAAAATGACCATGACGATTTTCCTCAAAAGACTACATCTCCCCTTCTCAGCAAAGGCTGCTCCACGGCAGTTGAATAATCATCGTCAGCGCTATCTCTTCTTAGAGCTCAATTATAACATAGTGGTGCACTTCTCATAGAAGATGCACATCCACAATATTCCTCAAAGGACTGCGTATCCAGCAGTCTGCAGTAATATAGCCTGCACAATATATGGCCTCCTAATCTCCTTCACAAAAATGTCTATGGCCTACAAAGTAATGTCTTTAAATCTCAGACTCTCCATTGCGCCTAACTGTAGATTAGTGCCGCACTTCTCTTAGAACGTGCACAATAACAAAATCTCTTAAACGACTGCATCCACTACAGTTATAGATATCGAAGTAAATACTGTGTTCAGATAATCTAACACATGAAAGAATATTCAATACAGGCCTGAACAAAAGTCTCCACCGAGACACACATTGTGGAAAAACACTCTGAACATCTTCACCGAACACTCGTCGGGAACACACACTTAGAGAAAAACCCATTTTTTTTTTTTTTTTATAAAACCTTTATTTGGTCAATATTTTTACAACATTGATAATATTTACATTAATTAAAAAACCAATACAAAGGATACAATTTTAAAGTTAATAAACCGGGTACAAATCCAAATACTATATTTCATAAGATAAGTTAATTATTTGCAAACAAATTTACTTTAGATAAGATAACCCTAAATATTTCAAAACCAAAAAGGAACAAGATGCAAAAAATCTAAAGTTAATAAACCCGGCACACATTAAATCTAAGCAACAAATCAATATTATAACCCTAAATATTTCAATCCACAAAAGAACAAGTTGCAAATTTGTTACACGAGATTTAAAGTTAATACACTAGGCACAAATTATAATCCTTTGCAAACAAACAAACCAATACTTTTTAAGATAAGATACTTTAAACTTGCAGGTACAAAAAATACACTAGGCACAAATTTTTTTACAAACAAAAAACTTAAATAAGATAATAATTTTAAACCTTAAAGATAATAATTATTAAATATCCGAAGAAAGCAAGATGTAAGATTGTTCCAAAATTAAAGATACGGATGATAACAAATGTTGGTGAGAGCATGGACATGTTAGATGATTAATGATACAACGACTTAAGTGATAATGACACCTTAACATGAGATGGTTGGTGAAAGGTATTTACATAGGCACAGAAGAAATGTTTTATTCAAAGCTGCTTGCTTTGTATTCATCATTTAACGACAAAGTATTTAAAGCAGGGTGCATAAACACACCCAGAAATTTTTAAAGTTGTTTTATTGTGTCTTGTGTTATGTGTTCATATATTTGTGTAAATATTCTACTGTCGTAATGTATGCGGTCATGTACAGCTCTGTTCCTACACGTCCATACTAAGTATCTATATTCTGCTAATAGAGTTAATAATTTAAGCTCTGTCGGTCTCGGTAACGTAGGTAAAGTATTTAACATGACCGCTTGGTACATGTTAAGTGATTGCGGTGTTTTAGAAGCTATCAGTGTTCTTAGTTTTTTTAGTGTGGGGACCACTGTTTTACATGTGTAAAACAAATGGTCCTCTGTTTCTATTGCGTTCTTACTGCACAGTTTACACTTTGGTGGTGTCAGGGTCTCTTCTGGTGATGGTTTCAGTGTCTCTTCTGGTGATGGTGTCAGGGTCTCTTCTGGTGATCGTGTCAGGGTCTCTTCTGGTGATGGTGTCAAGGTTTCTTCTGGTGATGGTGTCAGGCTCTCTTCTGGTTATAGTGTCATGGTCTCTTCCGGTGATGGTGTATGGGTCTCTTCTGAGGATGTGGCCAACCCAATTCCAGTGCCTACCCGCTATTATGATGGCTCCGAGTTAGCAGTTAAGTGTAGAATGTACTGGATACCATATCTTTTTTTGATAGTTCATCTAAAAGTTCTTTAATTTGTAAACACAATGTATCAACTTTAGTTAACATGTTTCAGGTACCGATCGTTGATCAGCAGAGTGTAGCATCAGAACATTCCACTGGAGCCTGGCCGGGTCGCCTTCAAATCTCTGTGAGAGACGTACGTACTGATCCGACCGGGCAGAACGTAGTATTTTAGACGAGGTCAGATATCTCTGTTTAAAGAAAAAATTTAGGTGAATAAAATGTCTTTATTTCAATGTTTGAATACAATAGCAAAGTATTGTAGCTTATTGGAACATGGCTCCTGCTAGTTCAGACATTGTAAGCGACAACTAATATGTGTTTTCCATATAAATGTCACATCATCATGTATAACAAGTTGCTATAGAGACCACGGCTGCAAGAGCATGTACGTTGTCACAAACTTCCAGCAAGGGGCCAGCTATCATTGTGGATCCATCCTTCACATGGTCCGCACAAAGGAGATTGATGATGATGATGTTGATGATGATGATGAGGGTGAAAGTTAATTTCTTTCTTTCTTCTCAATAATACCTTTTAGCTCCTCGTAGAACAGAGTCTTACATTTCAAACGGCCGTGTCCTGTACCATCCATTTTATGTTTTTCCATATCTTTTTTATTCCTTTCAAGTCTCCAGTTCTCTTCTTTATGTTTAGTATCTTTTTATTTCTCTCACTCTGCAGATTACGGAACATGTACTACATTGTATTCTTATTATTTAGAACTTTCTTTTTCGCCTTATCCAACTGCAGCATCTTATCCTCACATCTTGCTCCACTGCTATGTATCCGATTCTCTCCAGCATCTTATCCTCACATCTTGCTCCACTGCTATGTATCCGATTCTCTCCAGCTCCCTCACTGCTCCTCTGCTATGTATCCGATTCTCTCCAGCATCTTATCCTCACATCTTGCTCCACTGCTATGTATCCGATTCTCTCCAGCATCTTATCCTCACATCTTGCTCCACTGCTATGTATCCGATTCTCTCCAGCATCTTATCCTCACATCTTGCTCCACTGCTATGTATCCGATTCTCTCCAGCATCTTATCATCACATCTTGCTCCATTGCTGTGTATCCGATTCTCTCCAGCATCTTATCCTCACATTCTTGCACCACTGTTATGTTTCCGATTCTCTCCAGCATATTATCCTCACATTCTTGCACCACTGCTATGTTTCCGATTCTCTCCAGCATCTTATCCTCACATTCTTGCTCCACTGCTATGTATTCGATTCTCTCCAGCATCTTATCATCACATTCTTGCTCCACTGCTATGTATCCGATTCTCTCCAGCATCTCCGCGTTAGTGATCTTGTCATGCCACTTCAATCCTTCAATTCTGCACAAGAATTCATTGATGAATATCTTAACTTCTTGACTGTAGGTTTTGTTTTTCTCCATGTTTAAGCACCATACAGTAGCATTGTCATCAAGTCTGACTTTACGATTTTTGTAATAGTATCGGATTTTGTATCTGTTCCTGGATGCAAGCCACATCGATTTGATCTGCTTAACGGCGGTTTTTCAGTGGGACTTAATTGGTTAAGAACTTCTTCTGCATTCCATTGCAGAATGTTGAGTGTTGTTGGTGTCTGGTCAAGAGCTATTGCCCTCTCCCTCTGTATCTTGACTCTACAATTCAGGGGAAGGTAACCAGTAACATCGGTTGGACCCAACGGAGGCTGGGGGTTAGGCATTCTCACCGCCTGGCGAATCTCCGTGGGATGAGTATCACTGCTTAATTTGCATTCGTGTCGTCTTTGTTAAGCGAAGTACGTTGCACTGTTTGGTTAAGCACGTAGCCCAGTGTTCCCCCCAAATGTTTTTGTGATGATGCCACGAGTTAGTCTGATTCCGCATCTTTTAGCGATGTATCTTCCCATGAAGTGTTGTGACAGAATGGGGCGCCCCTCTCAATCTTTGTTTCACTCCGGCAGTATATACTATGTAGCAGATAGTTTATATTTTCAAGTATTCTTCCACTACTTTCAGTATATTGTGTCTTGTCTGTTATCTGACACTCCTTGTGGATGATAAACACCTCACATTTGCAAGGAGAGGTAGAGATAATATTACGAGAAGCAGGTTGGTAAAATTCCCTTGTACCAATCTTCGCCGTGGCAGATTAACACGTACATCGCCGAATGCAATCTGCCTAATCACCGATAAGACGGGTGCGCGCATCACCAAAGCTTGGAATACGGGGAGACAACTGATGGACAGACACAGATAAGAGATTACTTTCTGATAAAGTAATAAATTGCTAATTTTAGAACACGTTGTCATATGAGGTTAACGACATGTTCGCGAATCTGTACGCAAGGCATCGTATATCTTATTGCCATATAGGGTAATACGTGATCTTTTGTTTTACGCGCCTTATTTCGCGTGGAGCGTTTATTTAACTCCATAACAAACAGATGCGTGGGAGACCGGGATTATAACCTGACACGTTTCAGTGTTATTTCACTGTAAAGATCGCTTGCCAAGATACCAGACCTTGCTAGAGTGAAGCCTAGAATTCAGAATTCCTTCTTAACATACGGGACACCTTTTATTGGAGAATTTTGGACGGATTTCCATAGCCCAGGGAATCTCTTTCATATTAAATAAGGAAACCGGGACCGAGGAAACTGAAGGACCACACACGGTCAGAGAGGGAACTTATTAAATTAACGACACCCCAGACGCGTGTAAGAGGCCGCTTCAAGTCTCTTTTATTCATCTGAGCAAAACGTATGTGAGCCAGGACTGGCGTAAGTTGTCATTTTACATTCGATATTTTATTACTAACTTGTGAACTAACATATATATGTCTATTGTCATGTAAATTTCAATATGTGAACATTGCTAGTGTATGTCCAAGTCATTTGAGGCTGGCAACCTCAGCGTATAGAATGATAATTCATGTACCACCACTGCACGAGCTGATGATTGCTTTATTGATAGTTTCCTAATTAGAACTAAGAGCAGAAAGTAGTCCCAAGTTCCATACGGAGCAGGGAGGGAATGATGAAAGAAATAATGTACATTTTAATTATAATACTTTCAATTTCAAGCAGTGTAAATGTCCATATAAACATATTCATTTTTAAATTAATGTACGTCTTCAAGCTTTAACCCAGCGTAAATGTCTATATGAAAATATTCATTTTAAAATTAATGAAAGTTTCAAACTTTTCAATCAGTGTAAACATAAATGAAAACATTTTCTATTTATATTGTGACACTTTTCAATCAATGGAAATGTAAATGTAAACATATTATATCTGTATTATTAACCTTTTCATTTAAATGTAATGTAAAGCTAAAGCTATTTAATTTAAAAGTAAACAAAGTGTTATCCCGGGGCATTAAATTTAATTATCATCGGGGTAAATCCTGAGATAAATGGGATGGTGGAATGGGAAGATAGGGATCCATAACCATGGGGTCGAAAACGCAATACTCATAAGAGCGTTTCGTTTCTATTCTTTACCATAGTTGTTGGTGGTACCAGCAGAAAGTACTTTCTCTGAAACCAAGTGAAGGTAGAAGTGGACTGACGTTGTGCGAGACACCATCATAAGAGGGTCCTATAGACAGACGCAGGACCAGCATGGCCGTTACTCCTTGACGTTCTAGGAACGTGCGGCGCCTTTAATATTGACCAGCGACGAGTGAGAGCAGTGTACACAGAACCCATCAGCGGGAGCAGAAAGTACTATTGGCAGCTAAGTGAAAATTATACGCTGCCAAATTGAATTTTTTCCCATCATCTCTACTATAAATCAATGATGAAACGTTTCTTCTAAACTATTCAATTTATTTTCAAACTGTTAAAACCTAAAGTGATTATTAAATTTTTTTATTTATAATGTTACAAATTTAACTTTGATTTAATCATTTTAAAGTTACTGCATGTTTGTCTATATTTACTACACACACTCTAAACAGAGCTGTACCAGAATAGTAAGAATTCCACTGAGTAAATCAGGGGTGGGGGGGCTTGAACGAGCTGACATTAATAAGTGCTTAATTCCTTCACAAAAGTTGTCAGCAGATTCTAGAATTAACGTGCTGAGCCAAAGCAGCATTGTTTTCGCTTATCTGAATATCTTATGAATACTCCCTTTGTAATAGAAGTGTCATTACCCTTCAATCTACATCTCTGCCAAGAGTAATCTTGTGCGAAGGTTGATAACTTTGAAGCACATATTAGATACTCTTGAGTTTTGGCAACTGTTGGACCACTACTGCAAAGCAGGGGAGGCAATACCGTCACAAATATCACAATCTTTATCTTATCTATCTGTATTTTCAAACTCAACCGTTGTGACTTCTCTTCAGTTATTCTCATTTTGTTTTACATCTGGTTATGGCTATGGGAGAGAAGCACCAAGTTGTCGGTAAAGTCTAAATCAAGGAACGGCAACCGGGCGAAACAGATCTCCGGTAGATCCCAGACGATCATTTGGTAGATCTCTAGCTCTAGGTGACTGTCACGGGATATACTCCCCTTGCTCTGCAGTGATGGTCCATTAGTGACCAAACTTTAGAGTATCTACTGAGGGTCTTCAAATGTGTCTACGTCTCGCTCAAGATTACTCTTAGAAGAGATGTGAATTGAAGAATGGTGACTCAATTCTAGGCAGCTTATTAGGAATTTAAGAAATAAACCTCTACACCTCACGGTAGAAGGGGAACGACTAAGTAAGTAAGTAAGAACTCAAGTATTACGGCTGATAGGATCCAGGCCGTGTAAACTTTTTATCTTCCCTGACTTTCTGTGAGTACGGATTTTTCTCGTTTTGATGAGCCCCCAACTGGTTTAAACCAGGAAAGTATTACTTTAATAGCTCTGTTATAGATATTTAAAATTACTGAGACGTACAGGTGCAATTCACTCAAAAGGACTAAAACGACTATAAATTTGTGTGTATACAAGTAAAAAAATGTAATAGTCAGTTATCGTTAACAAAGTAGAATAAATAAGGGTGGGGGGAATAGGATAAAGAGTCTTTAAAATTTCATTACTGGATATGATCTGGATAGGTATTTTCTATTCCCAATTTTTTTAATGAAAAAAGTTCACTTGGCAGCTTTAAGTGGGTACTTAGCTGCCTGTAAGATGTCGGTTGGTTTCTGATCCAGCCGATGTTTGTTCTTTGCAGGTATGGACTGGTTTACTCTCATCACTGGTCAAGTCTGGTGGCCGCAACACGTCCCTCGTAGTATCGTGGGGTTATTGCGAAGATGATCCAGCGTCTGTTAAGACCCGTCTGCTATTGGTGTCTAGCTTTGACTGAAGGCTACTTATACCACACACTTGTTCCACAGATAGCACTACCAATTGGTGCCACGATTAGTATCATGGAATAAGAAAGAAAGAAACACCCTCCTGGGTATTGGGTTTCCTGACAAAAAAGCAGGTGTCTCCCGTTTCATTCTACCATTCCATCTGCCTCAGAGCTTTACCCTCTCTGAGCATTAATGTTAATCCCAGTGAGAGGAAAACATCCATTACATGTATATTGAACATGTTTACATATACATATGCACTGGTTGAAAAGGTTAATATAATAAGTATTTACATCAGTTCTATCATCATCCACTCCCTGCTCCATGTGGAACTTGGGACTACCTCTGCTTTTGGCTCTATATGAGACCCGCATAAAACAGTCACCAGCTCTTGCAGTGGTTCATGAAACCATCGTTCCATATGCTGAGGTTGCCAGCCACGCATGACTTGGACATCCACTAGCGATTTTCACATGTTAATAAATTCAAAGTATAAAATATATGGTACAACTCACCCCAATAGTTGGGAAATCAACAATTCTTGCTCAGTAGAATAGTCTCGGCAACTTGATGCATATGCCTCAAACACGCATCAGGGGTATTATTTCTATTTAGAATCCCTCCGTGATTTGTGAGCGGTCCTGTAGGATTCCGGTTTTCTTACTTACTTAGTCGTTCCCCTTCTACCGTGAGGTGTAGAGGTTTTGGAGAGAGAGAGAGAGAGAGAGAGCGCCAGACTATCCATCCTATCGGCTGTCTTCCTCCTGGCCTGGTTCCATTCCAGTCCTCGGTCCTTCAAAGATTGTCTAATGTTGTCCTCCCGGCGGACTCTGGGTCGTCCTGGGGGTCTGGACCCCTGGCTCTTTGTTTCCATGCTTGTCGTGGTAGCCGATCTTCTCCCATTCTGCAGACATGGCCAAACCATCTTAGTTGGGACTGTTCTACTTGGGTCTACAGGAGGTGGCATTTTAGGGCTTGACGTATCGTATGGTTTGCGGAACATGTCTCTTCTTGTTACTTGAACCACCTTCCTCAGATACCTCATTTCTGAGGTTTAGATATGGCTTTTGTGGGTTGTAGTCATTGTCCATGATTCGCATCCATATGTCAAGACTGGGACATAGGTGAAGCAGTATACAGCCATCTTCGTTTTCTTACCAACCTCTCTCTTGCTGAGGAATCCTCGATTTATGGCCTGAAAAAGTCTCCCAGCTGCTGCTTTTCGAGTGGCCAACTCTTCTTTGATACCTCCCTTTCGGTCTATAATAGCTCCTAGGTATTTAAAGTGGTCGACCTGCTCCAGGACCTGTTCTCTCAGCTTAATCTGATGTCTTCTTTCTTCTCGTGATATCAACATGAATTTTGTTTTAGAGCTGCCTATGACCATCCCTCTCTTCTCCAGCTCTTCCTTCCAGACTTGCAGGTTGGATTGGAGATGTGCCTCTGATTTAGCAATCAGGGCAACATCATCAGCAAATGCCAGCTCTGAAATACAGACATGTCTCATCTTCCACTACCCCACTGAATACTTTCTTGTTCTCTCCTTACATGCCTTGATGACATCGTCCATGAGGATTATGAAAAGATAAGGTCTTACACCAGTCGTGGTCCTGAACTCTTCTGACTTATGGTTTGCTATCCTAACATAATTTCTGCAAGACTTGTAGATGCTCTGTAAAGCATGAGAGGTGCTGGAATGTTCCTCCTTGCCAAACAGTCCCAAAGTTTGCTCCAGGGACCCTGTCAAATGCCTTTTCCAGATCTATGAAACAAAGATGGATCTCACTCTTATACTCAAGAGTCTTTTCACTTAGCTGCCTGAGTGTGAAGATTAGGTCTTGAGTACTTCGGTTTGCTCAGAATCCGCCCTGGGTCTCATCCAATTGTGGCTCAGCTAGGCGTCGGAGTCTCTGCTCTAGGATTCTAGAGTAGATTTTACCAGGGACACTGAGAATGGATATGCCTCTATGGTTTCTACATTGTCGATTGTCACTGTAGTGGGTTTGATGGTATTGTATGATGGTGATATTACTAAATGTAATGTATGAGGCCAGCTGTGAAGGCTCCTGAGATAAAATGTAGTTGTGAATTGTCAGAAGGCCTTTCTTGCTACCACTACGACCTCACACTCAATTTTTTTTTTCTTAATGAATGTAGCTATGTAAAATGTCTAGGGTAATGATATGTAATGTGGTGTGATAGTTATAGATACACCCACAGATATTTGAGCAGACTAATAATATTTAACAAATATTATAATACACTGAACTAACTCAAGAGTGTAAAATTTTTGATAGAATTATATTACATTTATTTGTTCTGGATCAAGTTTTATGTTGACCAGAAATTTTAAAAAAAAAGGATTTAAAAATTATGAAAGAAATGCATGGAATGTTACATAATAAATGCAAGAGTGTACATATATAAGTACTAGACTAGTTAGTTTTATTAAAATGTTCTAGTAGTCATCTACTTGGGAGGATAGTGAATGCTTGTGCTGTTGGGGTGGCCTCATCACACCTGTCTATATTGACTACACAGTGTCCAGTAAATTACAGGAATTTTATGGGGTATTAGTAACTAAAAGGCGTTGGTGAACTTCCAGCAGACCAGAGGCTCACTCAACTTGCATATGTAGCTCTGGTGCTGAAATCTGGTGGTCCCACCTCTCCGTGCTGGCGGGCAATAATAGTGGTCTCTGTCACAACGTACTGCACAGATACACTCGAGTAAAATCACCAACTGAATGGACACCGCCTTGTTGACAACTGAAACTCACAGCTCTGCAATCAAAGTATTGGCTATGTGTCAAAATTCTATTCTCTACCCACGTCTGGACACAACACGGACACAACAACCACATCATACAGACAGGTCAGATCTCTCTGACCAAACAGCACATTTACCATGGTGGTTTTACATCAGATAGGTCCTCCCAGACTCTAGATTCTGAAAAATATTTATTAGTTTCCTTCCCTAAAAGTGGATAGGTAATATGTTTCATTATTCTCAACACTTGATCTGTCTTTCCTAACCCTTGCTGGAGTTTATGTATATTGTTGGTCCCTAGACCCTGACTTGGGCGGGGGTCTAGAGCAAATCCCTACTTGTTTGTAAGGCTAGATTATGATATGGCAGTATCAAATCACTCGAACATTAAACAATATTCAAAATATACAAAGAAATAATTTCAATCTTACCAGATTATGAATAAAGAACACAGAAATGCTAGCAAAACTCAGCTGAGCTGCTGGCTATAGTATGGCGTCCCTGAACTTATTTCACTTTCTTTCATTTGGAAATCACCACACTTTAAAATACTGTGTCTATCATCGAACAACTATTGAGGAATGGCCCCACTTGCGCGTCTGAGCGCCGATAAAATGATTGTCTGTGGCCAATCACTGCCTAGGTTTATTTCAAATTCAAATTTCCTACCCTAAAGTCATTTCAGTCATGCTTCAGTCAAGTATGGATGTTTATCTGTTAGTCTGTCCGTCTCTACTTGTTTTTTTCAAAAACGTACTTGATTTTTGAACCAACCTTTCTCTCCCCTCCAAAATTTTGTCGTTAAAAGTTATATTTAGACACAGCTCCCACCAATGTCCCTTCGCTTCCCTACTAAGTAGATTTGAACACCTGCGTCTCAAGGTCGTGTTTTTTTGTGCAAATAGCGACACTTTTTATTCCATACAGTCTGTCGCTGATGTGAACAACACTGTCTTTTGTCATTATCTTCAATATTATCTATACGTCTGTAAAATTAAGAACATATTAGTTCACTGCTCAGAATGGGCCATCCGGCCAGCTAATTTTTATATTCCTAACATTAATATTACGAAAAAGTTACTTTTTAATTTTTGTAATATTCCAAACATCTGCGTTCTGCCGCTGAATTCAAATCAAAGGCTTGGTATCGCAAAAGCGACCAATAAATGACTGTGGCGTAACATATCCAAGGTCCCTTCTGTCGAGTTCCTTACTTTATGTCAACTTGGGAAACGTGACTTTTCTCCGTTTCCCCCCCCCAATTGCGTCTCCTTAGCCTTTCTAGTCTCACGCAATCTTTCCAGTCATATTTTTTCCTTTTTATCCGCCGTTCCCCTCCTGTCTAGCAAGTCAATTTTTATGGAGGGTGATGACCCGCGGTCTGGGCGATCATGTACTATCAGCAGCCTACGCATTATGTTTTTATCCTTACATGTTATCTTTGGAGGTATTTCACCGTTGTATCTCTGTCAATTTCACTACACATCTCCCCACTTGAAAACATGCCTATGGCAAGTTCCAAAACCAGCGATACACATAGGTAAAATTACTCCTCACGTCTGCCACTACTCTAATTTTGATCACAGGGGTGCCGACTGAGGAAATCTGCACCGACATTCAATTTACGGCTTGCATAAGCGACTGGTTTCAGTTCCCCATCAGGTGAAGATGATCTTTGCAACAAAGCCCCTCCTAGTCCTACATTACTTGCATCGGTTCTTAAGACAAAGTCCTGTGTCAAATCAGGCAGTTTGAGAATAGGCTTGCTAGTGAGTTTTTCCTTTAACTCTTGGAACGCTAGTTCACATTGTGCAGTCCAAATAATTTTATCTGGAAGTCCCTTGCGAGTCAGATCAGTCAGAGGAGCACAAATAGCGTTAAAATTCTTGATGTATTTCTGATAAAATCCGCATAACGACACAAATGATCGCACGTCCTTTTTTGTTTGCGGCCTAGGTGCTCTCTGCAGTTTTTCCAAGTTCTTAGGATCAGGGGTCATATTACCCTGATATACAGTGTGTCCCAAGAATTCCAACTCTTTGCATCCAATACAACATTTTGTTGGCCTAGCAGTTAAGTTCGCCTCCCGAAGTCTATCAAACAACATCTCCAGAGCTTCAATGTGTTCTTCAAATGTCTCTGTGGCGACGAGAATATCATCCATGAAATTCGTGATACATGGGTTATTCAGGGGATCCAACAATTTGCGCATCATCCTTGAAAACACACTCGGAGCATTTTTCAGTCCGAATGGTAGCATATTGAATTCATAATGTCCATCCGAAGTGCTAAAAGCCAAATAAGGTCTCACTTCAGGCTTCACTGGGATCTGGTAATAGCCTTTACTAAGATCCACCTTTGAAAAGTATTTTGCCTTGTTCAGTCTGGCAAATAACTGTTTTGTGTCTGGTAATGGATCCACTTGTCCTTCTGTGACAGCATTCAGTTTCCTGTAATCTATGCACAGTCTGTGTTCCCCAGACGGTTTTCTCAACAAAACGACACTAGAACTAAAAGATGATTCACTGTGCGAAATAATCCCCTCCTTCAACAAATACTCTATTTCTTCCTTCAATGCCTTCTCCTTCGCGAACGGAATAGAATAGGCTCTCATACAGATTGGGTTTGATTCTACCAGTTTCATGTCATACTGTAGCAAATTTGTATGGCCTGGTTTATCTGTTAATACATCTGTATGTTCCTCCAGAACCTGTTGAACTCTCTCCCTCTGGTTTTTAGTCAGGTGCTTACTGACTTTTACCTGTGCTGCGGTTTCACAAGGATGTAATGGGTATTCATGTGAGGTGAGTGGTTCTTTTTGCATCTGGGTTGCAATAGCCAAGGTCAATAAGGGGGTGCTTTCCTGGAGTGGTCTGTCCAGATACTTCTTTAACAGGTTTACATGAGAAACTTTCTCCTTCCCCTTTTTGTCAATTTTATAGTTTGTTCTAGACACCTTCTCTAGAACCGTATATGGACCTTGCCAACCAATTTGTAATTTATTCTGGCTTCCGGGTAGTAGAAGCAGCACCTTCTCTCCGACTGCCAGTTCCCTGTCCTTTGCCTTCCTATTAAAATATGCTGCATGTTTCTTCCTGGTTTGCTTCAAATTATCATTTGCCAGTTTCCATCCAGCTTTCAAACGAGTGGTCAGTTCGTTCACGTATTGATACGATGAGGTAACAGTCTCTTCCGCCTTCTCATCTGTCCAGGTCCTTAATAGAGCTTCTAATGGACCTTTTATTGGCCTCCCAAATAGCAGAGTTGCGGGAGCCATCCCGGTTGAACTATGTGGTACCTCCCGGTACGCAAACAATGCGGCGGGCAGGAATTGATCCCACAGATCCGGTTTTTCGTGTGCCAGCTTTCTCAGGATAGAAATGAGAGTCCCGTTGAACCTCTCTACCTGGCCGTTCCCTTGTGGATGGTACGGACTACAATGAAAGTGTCTGGCTTGAAATAGCTTTAAAAACTTCTTCCGTTAGTTTCCCCTTGAACTGAGAACCATTATCCGTCAAGATTTGATGCGGGAATCCTAATCGGGTAAATATTGTAAGTAGTGCCTCTGCTACATGTTTTGAATCAATTGATGGCAGGGCTACCGCCTCTCCCCACATAGAACAAGTGTCCACCAGAGTAAGGATGTAACTGTTCCTCCTCTTGGTCCGAGTGAGAGGTCCTACAATATCCACTGCAACCCTCTCAAAAGGTGTTCCCACTATGGGCATTTCCCCTAGAGTTGCAGGAGCAGTCCAGTGCTTTGGAGCTACCCTTTGACATTCTGGGCAGGATTTGACATATCTTTTTATATCCTCCGTTATCCCTGGCCAGAAGTAATGACAAGCTATACGCTGTCCTGTGGCGCTGATCCCCATGTGACCACTGAAGGGAATCGCATGCCCGAGTTCCATCACTTTATCTCTATATGAAGTGGGAAGAACCAGCTGGTTGTGACCATTTGTTCCAGTTCCGGCCTTCCTGTATAAGAGTTTGTTCTTCATGAAATATTCCCCCTTGCTCGGAGGTGTGTGGCATTTGGGCAATTTTTTAAAACAGGGCTTGAGGGTCCTATCCTCAGCCTGCGCCTTCCTCATCTCCTCTGGATGAGCATTTATAGGTTCACCTTCTTCCTCCTTCTTCTGTGACCTGGTCTGCACTGTCGCCATGATCACAGGTTTCTCGGGATTCCCCAAGAAGACGTATCTACACCCCAATATCAGAGGGTAGATTGGTTCATCTATCACTGCTGCTCTGATTTCTCCCTCCACATAGCGAGTTTTCACCGTTATCCTTGCGATGGGAAGTGTCATGAGTGGTATGTCCTTAGTCGCCCCTTGTATTTCCACTGTTTCTGTGGTATACTGACTTGGGTCCACTTGGCTAGACTTCACAACTGAATCATAATCCAAACCTGTATCATAAAGGCACCTTATGGTGACCCCATTACAAATAACATCCTCACAAACTGGGGGGTGATAAGGTTCCTGTTGTCCATTAGGATTAACCTTTAATCTTCGCGTCCCCGACTTCATTGCAGCAATGTTTGAAGGTTTCCTTCTACAAAATTCGGTGTTATGGTTATCCTTCTTGCACCATTTACACCATCTTTTTCCTTGGTTCAACGGTTTTCTTTCATTGAACTTTTGGTCATTGAACTGTGAGTTTCTGTCGCGATAGTCAATTCTTGGCCGCTCAAAGTTTGTCCTACCTTTATTTCCCTGCTCTCTATTATCAAATTTATTAAATTGCTGTGGAGCTTTAAAATTGTCTATGTGCTTCTTTTTAGCACCACTTACCTCTGCCTGAGCTGCCTGATACCTCTCAGCAACATTTAAAATTTCCCCCAACTTCTCTGCACCTTGTTCCATGAGAAATTTTCTCATGTCTGGAGCCATGGACTCTCTCAATTGCTCAATCATGATCATTTCTTTAAGATCTTGGGTCTTCCCCAGAGCCGTCCATTTCTCCAAATAGGTTTCTAGTCTAGCAGAGAATTGGTGGTATGTCTCCCCAGACAACAGTTTGGCATTTCTAAATTTCTTACGATAAAATTCACCATTCTTCTCGTACCTTAATAACAAAGCCTGCTTTAACATGTCATAATTGTCTTGGTCTTCCCTGTTCATTTTGGCAAATACTTCATAAGAAGTACCTCTCAATCCCTGTGATAGCTTTAAACTCCACCTCTCTCTCTCTCTAACCCATATGTAGTAGCTAATAACTCAAAACGTCCTAGGTACCCCTCTATGTCATCGTCTTTTTCAACAAAATGGTCTAAATGAAACCCCATAGCTGAGTTTGAGGCTCCCAGACTGGGCGTAGCATCTGAGGCAAAAGGGCTGGCACCATTTTCAGGAGCCGGGCCTTGTAATTCCAGCTCCCTTAGTCGTAATTCGTGCTCCCTTTGCAACCTTCTATCTTCTGCCTCCCTTTCGGCAGTCATCCTTTTTTCTTCTGCCTCCCTTTCGGCAGTCAACCTTTTTTCTTCTGCCTCCCTTTGCTGTCGTTTTTCTTCTGCCTCCCTTTGCTGTCGTTTTTCTTCTGCCTCAATCTGCAGCCTCTTAATTTCTCTATCAGCCTCAATTTGTAACCTCTTCTCTTCAGCTACCTTTCTATCTTCCCTTTCAATATATTTATCACATTCAGCCGTTACATATTGAATTAAAATCTGACCATCCATTCCCATCTCCTTTGCGGTCAGCACAGCAGCTGATCGGAATTTTGCTAGCTCCGCCATACTTTTCAGACAATATAATAATATACAAGCTAAATCTCTAACCAGTAAATACACTAAGTACTTCTTATGACTATAGTCTAACTAATTCTAACTAACCAGTTAACTAATTAATTATCACTGGCTGTGAAGATTCACCAACTTTTATCTGCAGGGACACTTTTAATTTTAAAGGGAATTTCACAATTTTTTTCCCCTAATTTTATTTCTCCAACCAGGAGATCCTAATATTACTGTTGGGCTAATTATCCCGGACGAGCCCCCAATGTATGTAGTGGGTTTGATGGTATTGTATGATGGTGATATTACTAAATGTAATGTATGAGGCCAGCTGTGAAGGCTCCTGAGATAAAATGTAGTTGTGAATTGTCAGAAGGCCTTTCTTGCTACCACTACGACCTCACACTCAATTTTTTTTTTCTTAATGAATGTAGCTATGTAAAATGTCTAGGGTTATGATATGTAATGTGGTGTGATAGTTATAGATACACCCACAGATATTTGAGCAGACTAATAATATTTAACAAATATTATAATACACTGAACTAACTCAAGAGTGTAAAATTTTTGATAGAATTATATTACATTTATTTGTTCTGGATCAAGTTTTATGTTGACCAGAACTTTTTTTAAAAAAAGGATTTAAAAATTATGAAAGAAATGCATGGAATGTTACATAATAAATGCAAGAGTGTACATATATAAGTACTAGACTAGTTAGTTTTATTAAAATGTTCTAGTAGTCATCTACTTGGGAGGATAGTTAATGCTTGTGCTGTTGGGGTGGCCTCATCACACCTGTCTATATTGACTACACAGTGTCCAGTAAATTACAGGAATTTTATGGGGTATTAGTAACTAAAAGGCGTTGGTGAACTTCCAGCAGACCAGAGGCTCACTCAACTTGCATATGTAGCTCTGGTGCTGAAATCTGGTGGTCCCACCTCTCCGTGCTGGCGGGCAATAATAGTGGTCTCTGTCACAACGTACTGCACAGATACACTCGAGTAAAATCACCAACTGAATGGACACCGCCTTGTTGACAACTGAAACTCACAGCTCTGCAATCAAAGTATTGGCTATGTGTCAAAATTCTATTCTCTACCCACGTCTGGACACAACACGGACACAACAACCACATCATACAGACAGGTCAGATCTCTCTGACCAAACAGCACATTTACCATGGTGGTTTTACATCAGATAGGTCCTCCCAGACTCTAGATTCTGAAAAATATTTATTAGTTTCCTTCCCTAAAAGTGGATAGGTAATATGTTTCATTATTCTCAACACTTGATCTGTCTTTCCTAACCCTTGCTGGAGTTTATGTATATTGTTGGTCCCTAGACCCTGACTTGGGCGGGGGGTCTAGAGCAAATCCCTACTTGTTTGTAAGGCTAGATTATGATATGGCAGTATCAAATCACTCGAACATTAAACAATATTCAAAATATACAAAGAAATAATTTCAATCTTACCAGATTATGAATAAAGAACACAGAAATGCTAGCAAAACTCAGCTGAGCTGCTGGCTATAGTATGGCGTCCCTGAACTTATTTCACTTTCTTTCATTTGGAAATCACCACACTTTAAAATACTGTGTCTATCATCGAACAACTATTGAGGAATGGCCCCACTTGCGCGTCTGAGCGCCGATAAAATGATTGTCTGTGGCCAATCACTGCCTAGGTTTATTTCAAATTCAAATTTCCTACCCTAAAGTCATTTCAGTCATGCTTCAGTCAAGTATGGATGTTTATCTGTTAGTCTGTCCGTCTCTACTTGTTTTTTTTCAAAAACGTACTTGATTTTTGAACCAACCTTTCTCTCCCCTCCAAAATTTTGTCGTTAAAAGTTATATTTAGACACAGCTCCCACCAATGTCCCTTCGCTTCCCTACTAAGTAGATTTGAACACCTGCGTCTCAAGGTCGTGTTTTTTTGTGCAAATAGCGACACTTTTTATTCCATACAGTCTGTCGCTGATGTGAACAACACTGTCTTTTGTCATTATCTTCAATATTATCTATCCGTCTGTAAAATTAAGAACATATTAGTTCACTGCTCAGAATGGGCCATCCGGCCAGCTAATTTTTATATTCCTAACATTAATATTACGAAAAAGTTACTTTTTAATTTTTGTAATATTCCAAACATCTGCGTTCTGCCGCTGAATTCAAATCAAAGGCTTGGTATCGCAAAAGCGACCAATAAATGACTGTGGCGTAACATATCCAAGGTCCCTTCTGTCGAGTTCCTTACTTTATGTCAACTTGGGAAACGTGACTTTTCTCCGTTTCCCCCCCCCAATTGCGTCTCCTTAGCCTTTCTAGTCTCACGCAATCTTTCCAGTCATATTTTTTCCTTTTTATCCGCCGTTCCCCTCCTGTCTAGCAAGTCAATTTTTATGGAGGGTGATGACCCGCGGTCTGGGCGATCATGTACTATCAGCAGCCTACGCATTATGTTTTTATCATTACATTTTATCTTTGGAGGTATTTCACCGTTGTATCTCTGTCAATTTCATTACAGTCACCCTTTTTGAAAATTAGTGTTATGATATCAATCTCCCAATCTTTTGGTATGGTCTTGTTGCACCGCGCTGCCTGTAGGACCCTTAAGAGTAATAGGTCGCCTGATGCTCCCATATACTTAACCATTTCTGGTGTTATACCATCATGCCCTGATGCTTTGCGCATCTTGATTTTCTCCAGTGCTGCCTTCAGTTCTTCCATCTTTATGTCATCTTCACCATCATTGGTTTTCTCTTCTGTGCTAGTGGTTATCATTTCTGATGCTTCACTATGCTCACCATCCAGGAGTTCTGAGAAATATTCTTTCCATCTTTCGATTTCGGTTTTCGTATTAATAATTTTGAGTTTTTCTATATGTGTTTCAGAAGATGCTCCAATACGTGTTGTTTGGTCCTATAAGTTCAGAATCCTTACTCTGCTCTTTCCTAGCATTGTCTGGGCTGTCTACTCTGACGGTTTGGAATGCAGTGTCGTATATCTTGAATGATCAACATTATATCGCAGTTTTCCTGTCCAAGCGTAGACCTGGCTTTCTGACCGGCTTCCAAACAGAACGAATGTATATGTCTTGCTCTCAGATGATCCAATCCGAGAGCAAGAATGAAGTGGGTCGGGGCGTTAGTTATTACCTTCACCCTCGTGTTTTAAAATATCATTTTAAAAATTGAACACATGACCTGCGCATATATGGTCTGGCTCCTTCCGTTACTCTTAGATAACTTTTCAAATCAGATTTATAACCTCATTACTGCAATATAATTGTTACGGGTTCAATTGGAGTCTATTGAGATGCTGGACTCTGGTGTCCAAGGTGTCTAGGGATTCATGTACTACAGTCCGACAAGCATAGTTCTAAGAAAGGTGAGGCTAGTTTCAACAGTATAAAACACTTGAATGGTCTGTTAGACGTTTCACATACATATTGATTTAATCACAGTAAAAACGGCTCCTCAATACTTGCATCAAAGTAAATGAACATTGCCAATCACTAGCCAGTCATTAAGTGAGTCTAACGTCTTGTAGACTAATAGAACACTGTCAGGGTCATCTTGCTGAATTTATTTAATATCAAATTACTCATCCTTTCCAACTCCATTCAGCGCTGATATGTCCTTTAGAAATATAATCAGGCTTAGGCTCTACTACGTAGACAACCTAGCTGACTTACATATATGAAATCTAAGTACTCAAACTACACATCCAGGAGCAATAAAGGACACAACCTTCTCCCACGGAGACACAAAGAAAAAAAGAGAGCTATACTAAGACCGAATGTTCGATCCTGGCCCGGCAAACGACGTCTGCTTAAAATCAGGCAGACTATGATGACGTACTTCTTGAGCCGTCATAGCAACGCTTTGTAAATAAGGAAATGAGCTCAACAAACGAAGTTTGAGAGCGACTGAAACGGTGTTATGAATTTACACATAACAACCGTGTCCTCTCTAATGTGCCTATCCAAACTGGTTTATCTGTAATTATTATCACAGACAATCGCTGGACGGGAGTAATTATGTATCGCCTGTCACTCGTTTACAAGTGGGGTAATAATAAATGTGTCGCTGATGCAGATGCATCCAATCTGGCTTTCTTTGTATTCTCCGCCAAAGTGTCTATACACTGTTTGTGATGAACAACGCACCCAGTTGGACATTCTTGTCTGGTGGAAATGCATTACGTAGAAGGTCAACAAATACTTTCACGTTTCGTAAAATGGCTCGAGCGCAGTATGGACAACAGTAACTAAATCTAAGGAGTGACGGGACACAATTTTATGTGCGGAAAAAAATGAAGAAATAAGTAGATAATGTAGGAGAGAAAGAAGAGGCGTAAAAGGATGCGATCAAATATCGTCACACACGCAATGAGGAAGCTTGTTAAGAGCATTACCAGGTAGTCCCTGTTCTGAAATCCCAAAAGCAAGAGAAGTAGAATTAGACTGAAGAAAACACGGAGAAGAGAACTGGTGACAGACATGAATATGGTGAACAAGACATGGCGAAACCTAAAGGAGACGGCACAGTACAGGACGACTTGGCATACGTTTATTGAAGGTCTATGCTCCTTAAGGAGCCGTAGTGTGATGATGATGATGATGAAGATGATGATGATAGTTAAACAGTTTCATCGTCTCTCCACTTAATGTCCCAATACAATAGAAGATGCTTTACGTCAGATGTTTATTTTGTGTTCATCTCTCCTCATTGTCTGTTTGTTTGTTTTGTTTTTTTTTTGTGTTTTTTTTTTTTTTTTTGGCTGTGTTGTGTGCAGCAAAAATTAAAAGATTGTCCCGTAACCTGTGGGGAATGAAGTGTTAAAAGCACCATTTCGCTATGTCAACTTTTATGAGTTCACTTCCTCGCTACCTTTGGCTTCCAAGTCACAAGAGTCAGGTACCCATTACGTAATTATTTTATTTGGTTGAAATTCTTTAATACTTTTTAAATAAAAGGCAAGTGTCAATAAACGAATTTTTGACATCTTTCAACGCTTTCTTATCACTTCTTCAGAAATGGCCTTCAGTGGTCGGATAAATCTGGTACTGATTGGACGAACAGGAAGTGGTAAGAGCGCTACAGGGAACTCTATTCTAGGGCGCCCAGCTTTCTTGAGTGCTCCAAGTGCTACGGCTGTCACCAAGGAAGCTAGTGTTGCTAGAGGAAATATTGACGATCTAGATATAGTAGTGGTTGACGGGCCTGGATTAGGAGACGCAGACTTGACCAATGAAGACGAGATCCAACAAACTGTTAAATCTATGAAATCGGCATTAAAAATTTGTCCAGAAGGCTTTGACGCCATTTTGTATGTTGCCAAGTACGGAATCCGCTTCACAAAAGAACATCTACAAGAACTCCATGTTCTGAAGTGTATATTAGGGAACGGCGTTCTAGAAAAATTTGGACTTTTCGTGATGACCTGTGGAGATAAGTATAACACAGACGAAAATGATATGACGTTCACAGAATGGTATCATAAGGAAATGTCCAATAACAATTTTCGCGAAATTGTAAAGTCTTGTGGGTATCGAGTAATTTTAGTCAACAACAAAACTAAAGATGAGTGTGAAAAGAAATATCAAGTTCGTCACCTGCTGTCCAAAATTCTATATCGAAAGGTTCAGCAGCAGCGCTACACCAGAACGAACTTTGAACAAGCAGAAGTTAGTCGCACGCGAATCATCGTCCAAGCATACGAGCCTGTTGTCCTAGCAAAGGTGAACTCTGAACTTACGGAACTAAATAATCTTTTGGCAGATGTAGCACAGTTTGAACCCAAAGCGCAGTTGGACTCATTGACTTGTTTAAGTCATCAGGTTGATTTTCTGTTCGAGTTTATTCATGAACGAGACCTGGGAACTGGAGTTTTGTGTGACATTAAAAACACTGTTGAAAATTTTAGAGACACGCTGAGTCAAATGAAGGAGCGAACTTCCCTAGAGATTGAAAGCAGAAAGAGAGCTGAACAACGGGATCGTGAACAAAGAGAAAGACAGACTCGGCAAAGACGTCAAGCAGAGATGATGTGTGCTTTGCTGAAAAGACAGCAAGAGGAGACAAGGCGCGCAATGCTGCAGCACGAGGCGCAGTTAGCCCAGAGAAGAAGGCAGATGGAGCACAAGAGACAAATGTTACAGCAACAGCGAGATCAAGAGATGCATGCAGGATTTGGGAACATTGTTGGAGGTGCATTCCAGTTAAGCCTGCGTATTTTACGGACAATTTTGTGATCTATTCCTCCAAGTTTATCTGGAACAGCTTAATCACAGTAGTGATTAAGAACTTCAGTGATGCATAAAACTATAAGATTATCATCACGATCATCAGTTAACATCATCATTATAATCATCAGTTAACATTGTCATCACCATCATCATTTAACATCATCACTATCATCATTTAACATCGTCATCAGGATCATTAGTTAACATCATCATCACGATCGTCAGTTAAATTCATCATGACTATCATCAGTTAACATCATTATTACGATCATCAGTTAACATCATCACTACGATCTTCAGTTAACATCGTCATTACGATCATCAGTTAAAATCATCATCACCATCATCAGTTAACATCATTATTACAATCATCGGCTAACATTGTCATTATGATAATCAGTTAACATAGTCATTACAATTTTCAGTTAACATCATCATTGCAATCATTAGTTAACATCATCATCACGATCATCAGGTACTATCGTCATTACGATCATCAGTTAACATCGTCATTGCGATCATCAGTTAACATTATCATCAAGATCATCAGTTAACATAGTTATTACGATCCTCAATTAACATCGCTATAAAGATGATCAGTTAACATAGTGTTTACAATCATTAGTTAACATCATCACTACCATTATCAGTTAACATCCTCATCACGTCCATCACTTCACGTCGTCCTTACGATCATCAGTTAACATCGTCATCACGATCATCAGTTAACAACATCATCAAGATCATCAGTTAACATCATCATCAAGATCATCGGTTAACATCGTCATCACGACCATCAGTTAGCATCGTCATCGGAATCATCAATGAACATCATCATCAAGATAATCAGTTAACATCGTCATCACGATCATCGGTTAACATCATTATCAAGATCATCAGTTAATATCATCATCAAGATCATCAGTTAACATCGTCATTACGATCATCAGTTAACATCGTCATCACGAACATCAGTTAACATCGTCATCACGATCATCAGTTAATATCGTCATCAAGATCATCGGTTAACATCATCGTCAAGATCATTAGTTGACATGGTCATAACGATGATCAGTTAACATCATCATTATGATCCTCAGTTAACATCATCATTACGATCATCAGTTACCATCATCATGAAGATCATCAGTTAACATCATCATCACGATCATCAGCTAACATCATCATCACGATCATTAGTTAACATCATCATCAAGGTCATCAGTTAACATCATCATTACGATCCTCAGTTAACATCATCATCAAGATACTCAGATAATATCATCATTACGATCCTCAGTTAACATCATCATTACGATCCTCAGTTAACATCATCATCAAGATCATCAGTTAACATCGTCATTACGATCATCGGTTAACATCGTCATCGCGAACATCAGTTAACATCGTCATCAAGATCATCAGTTAATATCGTCATCAAGATCATCGGTTAATATCATCATCAAGATCGTTAGTTAACGTGATCATT
>JAMPIV010022311.1:0-183364 GCA_024509875.1 Oreohelix idahoensis | reverse complement strand
GGAACAATTGTCAAATTGCCCAAGAAGGGCGACCTTGCAGACTGCAACAACTGGAGAGGAATTACCCTCCTCTCAGTTCCCAGCAAAATACTAGGCAGGATAATCATCCAGAGAATTTCGAAAGCAGTTGACCATAAACTGAGGAAAGAACAAGCGGGCTTCAGAAAGAACAGAAGATGTGCAGATCATATATTTGCCCTCAGGAACATTATAGAGCAGTGCTCAGAATGGCAGAGACAGCTGTACATTAACTTTGTTGATTTTGAAAAGGCTTTCGACAGCATACACAGGGACAGCCTATGGAAAATTCTGAGGGCTTATGGAATTCCCAGCCGCATTGTTTCCATTATAAAAAGCCTCTATTCTAACTTTACGTGCAGTGTTGGATCGAGTAATGTAACTTTCGAAGTGAAAACAGGAGTACGACAGGGATGCCCCTTATCAACAACATTATTTTTGACAGTCATAGATTGGGTGATGCGCCAGACAACAGAGGGCAGTCCAAGGGGAATTAGATGGACAACGTTTTCTACACTGGAAGATTTGGAATATGCAGATGACATTGCACTGCTCGCGCATTCACACCAACACATTCAAGACAAAACTGATAGACTGAATAAGTATGGCCAGCAGGTTGGCCTGAACATCAATCTGAAGAAGACAGAGGTCATGACACTAAATGTGGGCAATCCTGAGCCAATAACAGTAAGGAACCAGAAGTTAGAACAGACAGACACATTTACTTACCTAGGAAGCATAGTAACACCTGACGGCGGAACAAGCAAGGACATTAACAACAGAATGAATAAAGCGAGAACAGTCTTTGCTATTCTCAACAACATTTGGAAGTCTTCCCAGTACAGCACAAACACCAAATTAAGACTGTATGAGAGCTGCGTACTTTCTGTGCTTCTCTATGGTGCGGAATGTTGGAGAGTAACAGAGAAGGAAATGTCGAAACTGTCCTCCTTCCACACAATCTGCCTAAGGAAAATTCTCCGAATCTTTTGGCCAAACACCATCAGCAACCAAGAACTACTTATTCGGAGTAACCAGGAGGACATGCACACCATCATAGCTGGCAGACGCTGGAGTTGGGTTGGCCATGTCCTCAGAAGGGACCCTGATACCATCGCAAGAACAGCTATGCTATGGACCCCCGAGGGAAAGCGAAAGAGAGGCCGACCAAAAACAACTTGGCGGAGAACTGTGGAAGCTGAGATGCAAAGAATGAACCACAGTTGGGGCACTGTACGAAGGATGGCCGCCGACCGAGCAAAGTGGAATCAATTTGTTGCTGCCCTACAAGACGCCACCAGGCGTGATGGCCGCTGACTGCTTTGACGGTTGGCGGTTATGGATCAAAGAAGAAGAAGAAGAAGAGAGTTTAAGATAGAAATTATAATTTATTTTGCTATCCACTGAAACACGTCAACTAGAGAATATAACAGACTTACAATTTAATCTCTCTGCACAGAAATCTAACTAGTAAAATGAAATAAGCGGTTATCACTGAATCACTCAACACTGCTAGATATATAATATATTTACCTCAACACAGAACTACTAAGAACTAAATCCACTTCGACCAACTAAATGATGCTTCTATTAACAGAGATCTTTAGGAATCGAACGCTAGATCGTTCTAGTCTTGACTGCGGAGTACTGAGTGAATGAAGTCTAAAACTCTGGTTTATATCTTAAACAGACAAAGGATGCGCGCTATTTTCAAAAACCCCCGTCTCCCCCTCTCCTCTTAACACTTCACATACTTAGACGCTGGCCATAACTGCCAAAACGCGTCTTCACACCTACTACGACATGTCTCATTTCTGAGCAATGCAGATTGGTGCCTTCCACACCTCACGCCGAGAAACTAGCCGAAGAAAAACTCGTGTCAGATGAAAATGTAGACAAATGTCTGCTCTCTATATCTGACTAGACGAATTCTCACACTATTACGTTCACATCCAGGGACTGACATATTATGCAATAAAATGCGTTACTAGTATGAGAAAAGAAACGGCAAAAGTCAGAATGGGAAAGCAATATTTTGTCGCAAACGAACGAATGCGAACAACAGGAAAAGGATAAAAGAGCGATAATAAAGTAGAGGACACGGGTAGAAAAGAAAAGAATATAGAAAATTTATTGATCATAAATCTCTATGCGAAAAATATGTTACGCATTGGCGTAATACTGCGTTCTTAGCTTCTTAAAAGTTGCATTTGTTCTTATTTAACAATATGTTACGCATCGGCGTAATACTGCGTTCTAAGCTTCTTACAAGTTGCATGTGTTTTTATTTAACAATATGTTACGCATCGGCGTAATACTGGGTTCTTAGCTTCTTACAAGTTGCATTTGTTCTTATTTAACAATATGTTACGCATCGGCGTAATATTGCGTTCTTAGTTTCTTACAAGTTGCATTTGTTCTTATTTAACAATATGTTACGCATCGGCGTAATACTGGGTTCTTAGCTTCTTACAAGTTGCATTTGTTCTGTTCTAACAATAGTTTACGCAGCGGCATATTACGGGGCTCTGGGACCTAAGAATTAAACAAATGATTTTTCATGAACGTCGTTTGCTAGATAAACAGCGTACATGACTATCTTATCGACACAATTAAACACACTGGGCCCTGTAAGTTGTCGAATATTTGCTATAGTAAGGTAAAACAAAACAGCCAGCACTGTGTAAGACAGCGAGGGAGAGAGAGAAAGTGAGAGTGAAAGAGAGACAAAGAAGGGGGTGGGGGGCAAAGAGCTACCTTTTTCTTAATGGCTAGACTATATTGGTCCGCATCCTTCAGCCTGCTATTTCTCATGGCAGTAACATAGTTATTCTTTAATAGAAGGTTTATAGTATTTTGAAAACATCATAATTCACCAGTCTGATCCTGTGACCGGAGGTAGGAAATCAAATTTCTGACCAACAACAGGTGCCTAGGTTTATATTTTTATGTTGACAATTAAGAACCGTTGTTTGAACGGAAGATAAGTGGAAAGTCACCGGTACACCTAATCAAATACTGAAAATTCAAAAATCTGAACCAGGTGAAGTAAAGCAGAGAGTTCATTGAATGCTCATGTCTTTGTTTACTTTACTTACCCATGTTCCAATGTTTGTTTACTTTACTTAACCTTGTTCCGATGTCTGTTTACTTGCCTTAACCATGTTCCAATGTTTGTTTACTTTACTTAATCTTGTTCCGCTGTTTGTTTACTTTACTTAACCTTGTTCCGATGTTTGTTTACTTTACTTAACCTTGTTCAGATGTTTGTTTACTTTACTTAACCTTGTTCCGATGTCTGTTTACTTTACTTAACCTTGTTCCGATGTCTGTTTACTTTACTTAACCTTGTTCCGATGTTTGTTTACTTTATTTAACCTTGTTCGGATGTTTGTTTACATTACTTAACCTTGTTCCGATGTTTGTTTACTTTACTTAACCTTGTTCCGATATTTGTTTACTTTACTTAACCTTGTTCCGATGCCTGTTTACTTTACTTAACCTTGTTCCGATGTTTGTCTACTGTACTTAACCTTGTTCCGATGTCTGTTTACTTTACTTACCCTTGTTCCGATGTTTATTTACTTTACTTAACCTTGTTCCGATGTTTGTCTACTGTACTTAACCTTGTTCCGATGTCTGTTTACTTTACTTACCCTTATTCCGATGTTTGTTTACTTTAATTAACCTTGTTCAGATGTTTATAACACATAAGGAACGGAAACCCGAGGCCTGTAAACAGTAAATTAATATGAGACAAACATAAAGGTATGTTATCAGGCACTCGTAGGAAATAAAGAAGTAGAACACTTCAGATGTTTGTTTGCTTTACTTAACCCTGTTTAAGACGGTGCATTAAAGAGGAAAAAAAAGTATTTGAGCAAGCGTACTGGCGTATAAGTGGTATGTGACACTTTCCTAAGACTGACGTCCGCAAAATAGTAACGACTCTATGTAAGAACAAAGATTTTCTCTAACTTCCACGAATTTCTTTTCTTTTCTTTCTTTTTGTTTTTTTTTTTTTTGTTTTCCTTTCTACTTCGCCATATGAAGGTATGTACATGAGGCTGGCAACCTCATCATGTAGAATAAATTGCTACAGAAACCACCACTGCATAATCACATGAACGTTTTAGTGTAGACTTCCGGCAATGGTGTGACGATACTGTGGGTGTCTTTTTACATTTTTTCTTTCTCTCCTACATTATCCATTTATTTCTTCATTTTTAGCACATGAATTCGTGCCATTGACACTCCTTAAATTTCTATACACTTTCTCAGACTGCAGTACTGTAGTTTTATTTCACGGTTAATTGACTATCTTGAGGATTAATTGTAATCGCTTAAGTGGGCGTGACAGCTTGAATGCAGAAGGTAAACATGAAATAGCGGTTGACTTTGACGTAACTCATTTCCGACCCAGACGGAGCAGGCGAGTGACAACCTGTGTTTCGCGGTTGGTCACTGCGCCTCCCGACACCTGGGCGGGAGGGGATAAAGAAAGCCAAATTGTTTGTCTGAGGCAGCCGGCTATGGTCTGCGTATGTCAGGGATTATCTGTCTGGAGGAAGATTTGAGTACGCGCTATAACCCACTTTATCATTTGGCCTGACATTATCGGCGTCTTTATTACCGATAAAACATGTCTGAAGAGACATTATGAGCAAAGTAATAATTAGGGATGAGATCACAGATGTGTTGGCAAGTCCGTGTAATAGCAACGAATGTGTTCATGCCATATTTGAAAGATAGGTCATGGGATTAAATTTTAACGTGATAACTTTAAACACGCGGGGAAGAATTAAAATTAACACCCCGACGCCCTAGTTCTAAGAGCAGGATTGGTTCAATCGAGAGCAGGAAAATAACAATAGCTCTGATTGGCAAGTTTGTCAGAAACCACGTGTGGAAGTTTAGAGGAAGAAATGAGAATAAAACCTAGCAAATTCGGAGACCAAGACAGACTGCATTTCAACGTCAAAAGAGCAACTCCAGGAGCCAGAGAAGAATCGAACAGAATTCAAAATTAATTGGACAGGACCGAAGTATCTGGGCATCTTTGAAACTTAAAAGAAAACCCGCATTTTTAAAAAACCAAGACTGTATACCTACGAATCAAAGCACCCGTCATAAGAGGGATTCTAAATTTACCCCCAGACCAAGTGTTCGAAGCATCTAATATAAGTTGCTGTGTCCATTTATCCGTGCCAGAAGATTGTAGATCCCAAGTTGGGTTCGTGGTACGAGACCAGTTGGTAGTAAGAGTTTCTACGCCACTAGTTTGTAACTCAAGAGCTGGGATTCGACACTAACTACCTACATTGGACGAGATGTGTATAGAAGTGTCCTCATCACAAAAGACTTAACGAAACACATGCGGCAGTACTCAATCATTTAAAGAGCTATGTGCTTATTAAAAGGCGAACGCAACGGACTTTTATAAATCCCCTATCAAGTCTCTATGAAAACACTTTTTTATCTAAATTTCACCCATCATTCACATTTATTTTAGACTGTTAAACAATAATTGATTATTAAATTTGTTACGTGTTATTTTACAAACTCATAGTTGATTCAATTATTATAGTTATGAGAGCGTACGTATATATCAGACTCTTTAAAATATATTTACGTATATATCAGACTCTTTAATATATATCTTTACATCTATAGAGCTGTTACGCCTCCTTTGTCACACAGCTTTGCGTTCATTAGTGAAACATTGCTGCGCTAAAAGGGAGCAGCACTAAAACGCGGCGCTATTGAAACAGCACCACTAAATTGGTTTATAACGTACAGTTAAAATATTAGATTACATAGATGCGCGTGCATGAGCAGAAGTAACGGTCACTTTTGGTTCTCTTTCGATTGTGTATTCCAATGTGTCAAGACGTGTATTTTGTGAGCTCCTGTATTGAGTGTTTGATGTCCGATATTTGTGCATGCTTATGGACGTATCAATCAATCAATCAATACCCTTTAGCTCCCCAACGAGAGAGCATAGGCCTTCAACAAACACATGCCAAGTCTACCTGTCCTGTGCCATCCGCTCAAGTTCTTTACATGTTTTCCTCATAATTTTCACCTCTGTTTCCAGTTCTCTTATCTATGTGTTTTTTTGGTCTACCTCTGCCTCTCTTTCCCTGTGGATTCCAGAACAAGGACTGCCTTGTAATGCTATCAACAGGTTTCCTCAATTTGTGTTTTATCCATCGCCAGCGTCTTCTTCTCAAACTCGTGTTCCACTGGCACTTGTCTGGTTCTTGTCATCAATTCCACATTTGTGACTTTGTCATACCATTTCAGTCGTTCTATTCTACGCAAGCACCCGTTTATAAAAGTCTGTAGCTTTTGTTGTTCTCCATGTCTCAGAGCCATACAATAGGACTGACTTCACATTTGAGTTGAAGATTCGTATTTTCGTGTTGGACGTGATTTCTCTTGTTCTCCATATGTTTCCCAATACAATAAAAGCTCCTCTAGCTATTTGTATTCTTATTTTGATATCACTGTATGTACCTCCAACTTTGTCTATATTACTTCCAAGATATGTGTGCGATTCTACATCTTTTAGTGGTGTTTCTTCAAGTTCAACCTTGTTATCATTTCTTGCATTTATTCTCATACTCTGTCTTTTCCCTGTGTATTTTCAGGCCCACTTGTTGTGACCTCTCATCGAGAATTTTCATTTTCTCTTGCATCTGATTATGGTTATGGGAATGAAGAGCCAAGTCATCTGCAATATCCAGATCATCAATCTGTTTAGTCAGATTCCACTGGATTCCATTTCTGGTGTGTGATGTCGATGTTTTCATAACCTAATCTATTGCTAGTAAGAAAAGAAATGGAGACAAGAGGCATCCCTGTCTCACTCCATTCTAATCCTAAACGGTTCTGTAAGTTGTCCTTCATGAAGAACTATGCATGTCATGTCTTCATAGGCTTCTTTATTAAGTTAATGATCTTCATGGGAACTCCATAATGCCTCATACATTTCCAAAGCGATTCTCTGTCTAACATTGTCAAATGCCTTTTCATAGTCCACGAATCCGATGTATAGCGGTGAATTCCATTGCAGACTTCGTTCAACTATTATTCTCAATGTGGCTATCTGGTCTGGACAGGATCTATTATGTCGACAAGCTGCTTGTTCATCTCTCAGTTGCTTGTCTATGGACTCTTTTAATCTCTCAAGGATGATTCTGTTTTTAATACATTTCCTGGCACTGATAGTAACATTATTCCTCTATAATGTGTGCACTCTTGTACATTTCCCTTCTTAGGCAACTTGTCCAGATAATCTTCCTTCCATTCTGCTGGTATTTCCTCTCTCTCTCCCAGACTTTGCCAAGTAGTTTATATAATATCTCTGTAGATGTATCAATATCATTTTTGATGGCCTCTGCTGGAATGCAATCTGGACAGCTGCTTTTCCATCTTTCAGAAGCTTTATGGCTTTCTTTATGTCTTCTCTACTTGGTCGTTCCCAGCTGTTTTGTAGCTCCTCTTCTGCTGGTTGGATGTCTGGGGGATTAGTTGGAGATGGTCTATTGGGAAGTTCCTCAAAATGTTCTGTCCACCTCTTCATTTGTTCTTGAATATTACTAAGCAATTTTCCATTCTTATCTTTTATGAGGCCATTTGCTTGCTTATATTTCCCCTGTTAGCTTCTTTGTGTTGTTGTACAGGTCACTCACATTTCCTTTGGCTGCAGCTTCCTCTGCTTCCCTTGCGAAATCTTCAATATATTTCATCTTGTCTCTTTTGATGTTTCTTCTTACTTCTTTGTTTGCTTCTATGTACACTTCAGGAGCCTTGGCTTTGGAGCTTCTGGTTTTGCTTCTGTTTAAATCTGCTTTCTTGTTTTTCCTGTCTTCTATCTTACTAATGGTTTCTGTTGTTATCCATGCTTTGTGCTGATGTTCTCTTTTTTCAGTACTTCTTCACATGTCTCGTTCCATAATAATTTTACTTGTTGCCAGTGGTCTTCCGTATCTGTTTCATCTTCCAGCTGTTGGGGCACTTGGTATTTGTTGGATACTGTGATTGAAAATTTTTCTCTTATTTCCTGATTTCTTAGATATCCCACTGATATGAGTAAATATCATATCATGTCGATCACTTCCTGATAATGATTGTTTACACACGGTATCCCGTGGTTGCAGGAAGTGACGTCTTGACTTCTGCCTTGAATTATCGGCAGACGGCAGTTTCGATGTGGGACAAGCTAGCGTCTCTAACAAGGAGTCTGCTTGTGTCGTTTGACCAGTACGCATGGAATGTGTCCAGTAGGACCTGCTTTTAAAATGTGTTAATTGCCTTTGGGCATTTTGATATTTCACCTGCAAGATCGATTACCATCACTGCCTTATGCTTTCATCTAACAGTATAATGTCAGTTTAGTCTTAGCAGTGTGTATTGGAAATTCTTGAGCACGTAAGTTGACTGTTCCATTAAAACTGAGAGTAGCAAAATCAAGGACAGTAGAGACATGTGCTAGTAAAAGTTAAGATGTCATATCATACTCAAATGGAGTAAAATGTATAATAAATGGATGTGAATTGTGCCAAGAAGTTGGGCCTTGTTATTGAGTACCTGAGGTGCGGGCCAGGGAGATTATGTGTGACTGGCCAAACATAAAAATATATATATTAATTCCTGAAACGGAATATGCAAGGACAACCCTGGAAGGTATTCAGCAGGCCATTGTATTAAGGAGTGTCAAGCCTGAAGTCTAATGCACTCTTACCACAGGACGTCGGGAGGACGGTTCCTGAAAGAATAATCATTCTTAAAATTTACCCGCACCAGTTTCTGGGGGCCAAAGCCATTGGATGCCTAACAGCGCCTAACGAATCGGGGACTATTTTTGCAAAATGGCGGCACGCATCGTCTGCCAGACTGTTTTAATAAATGGAAGGGATTTCCATCATTATAAATGTGCCTCAAGTTGTCACTAAGTTATTAAAGTGACCTATTATTACACAGAAGTCATAGGAACTGACTATCTTCATTCAAGAAGCAAGCATTTTATCAAAAATCATGGACCATATCGATGTCCTTCGATGTCAGCATGAAGCCATTCTAGCCTAACCAGATACTAGGCTTCAATCATCGCTACCTCCTTTGCTTGTCGAAGTCTCAAGAAGGAGTGTTTTCTTGGCAACAGATAAGTCTATTTACTGTTACATACAGCTTGGCTGTGAATATAATCTGTTTGCTTGATATCTGACTTCGCCATATATGTGTTTTCATTACGTGTTTTTGATTTTGTAACTAGCGGGCTGGTTGGAAGGGACTTGGTTTGTGATCATTCAATACCGCGAAAGCTAGGTCGAATGAGCAAATCAAGCGTTGTATAGGGCAGTATCTGTGTGATTCAGATAGAGGACCCAGCATACTCTGCTGGTTGTATAAAAGTTTGCCTCTATTGAATTTAATAGATCCATTTTTGTTAGCTGTGTAGTCATGGTTATCTATTGTTTGTTCTCATAAGTACTGTCATTGTTATATTTTATTTAGTTCGTTGCATTATTGTTTGTAATATTGTCTAGCCTCATCTTACTATCATTTATTTCATAGATGTCATAATTGTTGTGATATGCGTCTTGTCTTGTCTATGTGTAATAGAGCATTAGTTTAAATTAATTCATATATATTTTATAGTTATTCCTTTGTTTTCCCATTTGTATTTCCTTTAGTTGCTCTAACCCTGTCTTGCTGTTCTCACTTGTTGTGGTTCTATTTTTTTTCATTACTCCATATTGTTTAGCTGGATACATCTACTATTGCAATTATAAATTGATCTGAGATTGGTGGAGTGAATATTGAATATAGCTGACATATTCATATATATAAAAGTTAAAATATTGTGTATTATTGATAAACACAAAAATAAGCAACCATGACTTCATTAAAGGATTTATTGAAGATTGGAAAGGAACTTAATTTGGAAGGTCCAGCTTTACAAGCTTATATTGATAAAGAAGTAAACAGACAAGAAGAACATCGCAAAGAGGAATTGGCAGAAAAAAGGAGACAAGAAGAGCTCCATAAGGAAGAATTAAGGAGACAAGAAGAGCTCCGTGAAAAAGAATTGGAGGAAAAAAGGAGATCAGAAGAGTTGGCTCTTGAAAGAGAAAAATTAGCCTATGCTAGAGCTCAAGAAGAGAGTAAATCTCAACAAGCTATAAGGTTAGCTGAGATTGAACTGGAAAAATTAAAATTACAACAACCACTGTTGCATCCTGGGGTAGGTGAAGATAAAAATAAAGATCATACTACTGCCATAAGGATTAATTTGCCAAAATTTAACGCATCCATAGATGACATTTCATGCTTCCTAAATAGGTTCGAAACTTATTGTGAAGAATATAAGATTGACAAATCTACATGGACATGTAGACTTATGAACTTATTGGTTGGTGAACAATTAACTGTAGTCTCCACTTTGGATGACTGTAGCGTAGCAAATGTTGCGTAAGTATTATATGTGTTGATAAATGTTCTGTGGAGGATGTCGCATTTGCCACACAACGTTGAGGGTGTTGTAATTCATCTGCTCCTCTCAAGGTATGATAATCCTGGCCTTTGCGGAGTAGTGTGCCACCCTCAGACACCAGGGATGATGAGGCGTAGTAACTTGGTGTCTGTAGTCTGGTTTAAGTGTGATGTAGATGTGTATACAGACAGTGAGCATTACGAACAAGTCAATCCACACAATGACGTCACGTTAACTCACGATGTGAAAAGTCAATGATGCTTGCAACAGCCAGTGACGGTTTTGTATAATTTATTATAAACGCCACAATGACGAAGTGTGTAGACATAAACAAGCAGGTACATCATAGGTACGATCAAACAGTCATTATTACATATGTCGTCAATTCAACAGGCACAGCAGACAGCA
This sequence comes from Oreohelix idahoensis, assembly GCA_024509875.1. Taxonomy (NCBI): domain Eukaryota; kingdom Metazoa; phylum Mollusca; class Gastropoda; order Stylommatophora; family Oreohelicidae; genus Oreohelix; species Oreohelix idahoensis. The sequence continues at coordinate 172,437 of JAMPIV010022311.1, read as the reverse complement.
TCAAAATAATGTGCATCATCTGCCTTTTAGGATATCGTAAAGCCGCTGTACATGTAGTCAGGTAGTAAACTTCCCCCTTTCCATAAGAGCTAGAAGATATCAACTAGGAGATTAAAGATGGTCTCCTCGATTTGACCTCAACAAGACAGGCATGTCTTTTGAGCGCCACATTATCGTCCTCTATTGTCCAGCAAACAGCAAAGGTATCAAACCTAGATCCATCAACAAAGTTCAGGAAGCAAATAGTCCGTAGGACAGGCATCAATCGATGCGTGACAATCTAAGTGGATCATGAGCTGAGCAAACCAGTCATATCGTAGACTTTAGAATAAGGCAGGCTAAGCAAAAGTCAACATCACAAGATGGCGATAAAGTTACTCAGCCAAAAAAAAGGGATTTAATTACCTGTTCATAAGGAATTAAATGAATAATCACATATGCCTCCAGGCATTAGGAATAACACAGAGATATATCATCTCAAGATAGGAACAACAATCATGAGGACTCCTTCCTGAATAAACTAAGCGAAGACTAGCACATAGCTACGTCTCGCCTTCACAGCTTCTCAGCACAGACTGACCTGGGCGGAAATCGTTTTACCAACGCCACAAAAAGGGACATGCGCAGAAAACGCGAATCGAATACAACTCAGGCCAATTTACGAAACGAAGAATGTTCTACAATGTTTGACTTAAGACCTATTACCTTAAAAGGAAATGAATCTTGAAACATTGCGATTGCCAACTGTTTTCAAAGAACTGACGATCTGAGCGCTCCATATATGGTCGTGACTCAAAATCGTTCACACAGCTATCGGCAACCCTAGCTATCAAGATAAGACAACTTCTTAACGATAGCTATCAAGATTAGACGACTGTAGAAATAAAAGTGACTACAATTCCATGAGTTCCCTCCCATGCATTAAAAAATGAATATAGTCAAAATGCATGGTCAGAATAAGTTGCTACAAGTTTTTAGCAGCAACATTACCGCCACCTCCCGATAAAAAAAAAATGTGCAACATTTTTTTTTTTTTTTTTTTTTAATATCCAAGAGTAAAACCAAAAAACGGTTTAACAACGCACGAATTATGCGGGGATAAGTAATTGCACTGCCTAATATGAGGCTAAATTGACACATAAAGTGTCTGGTGAGAATATTTCTCAACAGATAAAAAATCTGATTTAAAAAATATATCGGGGAGGTGCCACCAACACACACTACGCTTGCATGAAAATACAATATAAATATGCAAGTTCATATCATTATAATCAAATAGCAGTGTCATAATCTAATACCGCTTAGAATGGATGTACACATCTGATCTTGAATGTTAAATATTACATTATCTAAATGTTTAATATTACCATTACACAATGAAATTAAATATAAATGAAGATCGAGGACACATCTCCTGTCGTTCCAAAGAAACTGTACAATGTGGAACTCTCCATGTTTGACAATAGAAAGGTAGCTTCTCAGATCAACAATAACGTGCTGAGAAAAAACAAACAATATATTTCTATTTAATAGCCATTAAGTTTCATACTATACAATACATTATTATTAATAATTGTGGCCTTTGGAACTTTCGGCCCTTATATTAACTACTCAGTCTTCTTCTTATATTAAAGATGGGAACAGAAGAAGATGATAACAAAGCACAATAGTATGTGTTCACCTAAAGTGAGGACAGATGTGCTAATGTATTGTAGTAATATAGGTGTGTTATGGCTCTGTCGTATATCTAGAAATAGAACAGAAGTATTAGTTGGAATCATGTGGGCATCTAGACAGAATGTCAGCCATCACATTATCCGACCCACGGATAGCTCGTACCGTGAAGTGAAAAGGTTGAAGAGCAATAGCATATCGAGTGGATCTCGAACTCTTCAAGTTCTTAGTCTGAATAGCTGTAAGAGCTTTCTGATCAGTTTCTAGAATGAAATGTGCGCCCAGGAGGAATCTTTGTAGTTTGAGAATAGACCAAACCATAGCTAACAATTCACGGTCTAAAACCGAGTAGTTCCTCTCTGCCGCATTTAGTTTTCTAGAAATGTACATGACAGGATGCAGAGTTTCAGCATATTCCTGCATAAGTGCTGCTCCGATCCCAGTGGATGAAGCATCACTTCGAAGAACAAAAGTTCTATCAAGAGTAGGTAATCTTAGGATGGGAGGAAAAGAAATATACTTTTAATCTGGTCTAAGGAAGATTGACATTCCTGAGACCAACGAATCAGATTAGGTGACCCTTTCTTCAACAACGTTGACAGAGGTGCCATTATCGAAGATAGATTCGGAATAAATCTCCCATAGAATTGGATTAACCCCAAGAGACTCCGGACTTGTTTCTTCGTTTTAGGTACAGAGATGTTCAATATTTTCGAAGTATTGTGGTCTTCTGTCTTCAAGAGACCATGACCAACACGATGACCCAAGAAAGAAATTTCACCAAAACCAATATAAGCTTTAGAAGGTTTTGCTGTCAGATTATACTCACGTAGAGTAGACAGTAGGTCATATAAACCCAGATAGTGATCTTCCCAAGAATCACTGAAGAGACAGATATCATCTAAGTAAGCGATGACATCTGAACGATGAGAAAGAATTCGACGCATCATGCGAACGAAAGTAGCAGGGGCGTTCATAAGACCGAAAGGCATTACATTCCATTGAAATAACCCCTAGGTGTAGAGAAAGCAGTCAGAGGTTTGGCATGATCTGCTAAAGGCACTTGCCAATAACCTTTTGACAAGTCAAGTTTAGTGAAGAATCTAGAATTAGAAAGTCTACTAAGTAGATCCTCTAGTAAAGGCATAGGTTCAGCATCGAACTTTGTGACTTGATTTAATTTGCGATAATCAACGCAAATTCGTATGTTCTTATCTTTCTTCCGAACAATAACCATGGAAGAAGAATATGGAGAAGTCGATGGTTCAATTATGTTTAATTGGATCATTTCATCCAATTCCTTTTCCACTTGTGACTGAAAGTGTATAGGGATAGGATACGGCCTAACCCTAATAGGATTACTGTCGGTAAGAATTATGTCATGTTCTATGACATTCGTGTGACCAGGGATGTCGGTTAGAACATCCTTAAATGTCTGTAACATCGACGAGACTTGACGATGTTCATCAACAGAAAGATTAGGAGAAATGGACACATCTTTCCAAGATTCCATAGAATGTAGTGGAACCACTGGAAGAGGGAGATCGACATCAGAAAAAACAGATTCCTCATCCTGTATGACAGACAGGGATGAGTAATGACCATGAGGTACCGAAGATTCGTCCGTTGCCTGAAAAATAGGCAGCAAATAGTCTGGACGCTCATGAAATTCCGTCAGCATGTTGATATGGAAAGTCTTATGCTTTCCATCTATATCGACCACATAGTCAACATCGGAAATTCGTGAGACTATTGCATATGGACCTTTCCATGCAATCAGAAGTCTATTTTCCCTACTGGGGAGTAGGACGAATGCTTTGTCACCTGGACAAAGTTGTCGTAGACATCTGTTCTTGTTAGCAAACTGCCTTGCTTTTTCTTTAGCAATTTCTGACGAAGCAGTCGCTAGTTTGCATGCCTCAATGATCTTTTGCCTCAGAGCAATGACATACTCATATGAAGATTGAGTGTCATCACTAATATCATCGGCAGTGATGAGATCGTGTAATAAAGACATAGGGCCGCGCGGACGCGCGCCAAAGACAAGTTCAAAGGGAGAAAATCCTGTGTGCTCATTTGGGACCTCTCTATAGGCAAAGAGAGCCGCAGGTAAAACCCTGTCCCAATCTTGAGGATGGTCTTCAGTTATCTTACCAAGTAAAGTCTTGAGCGTTCTATTCAGACGCTCAACTAACCCATTAGACATAGGATGATAGATGCTACTGAGAGATCTTTTAATGTGTAAGGTAGACATTACTTGAGACATAGTATCAGATATGAGTTGAGTTCCATGGTCTGACAGTATTTCTCTGGGGAACCCCAAGCGAGAAAATATCAGCCAAAGAGCATCTGCGATATCTGTAGTAGATATGCTCTTTAGAGGGATAGCCTCTGGCCAACGTGTGCACATATCGACACATGTAAGAATAAACTGATGTCCTCTGGCCGACTTTATCTTAAAAGGGCCAATAATATCTATGGCCATTTTCTGGAATGGCCGAATAGGGATGTCAGCAGCCTGGATAGGCGCAGCATGTCGTGGTCCTCTAGATTTGACCTCCTGACATACCTGACATGATCGGCAGTATATACGGATGTCCTTGTTAACAAAGGGCCAAAAGAAAGCCGCAAGGACTCTCGACTTTGTACGGGAAAATCCCATGTGTCCAGCACATTGCGAGTCATGAGCATGCTGCAATATTTGCACTCTCATACTCTTGGGAACAAGAATTTGCGAATGTGCTGACGTAGCCGAGTCTTGTACCATACGTACAAGTACGCCGTTTTTCATTTCTATCCAAGATTTTTCTTTGTGTATCCTTATTTGGATCACCTTTCTTCGCAAGAATGAAGAATTTCTTTAGCGTAGGATCTTCTTCTTGTAATTTTATGAACGAGTCACGAGAAATAACCAAGGTACTATCTTGGCTATGAACTTCATTATCATTATTCAACGAAGTTTGCGGTGTTTGTAGAGCTTGTGCTCTTGTAACCACTGCATTGGTAGCTTGCATATTATCATCTTCCCAAGCAGCAATCTGCTGTGGGGTACATTCCCTAACTCCGTGGATACGACCAATAATAAGGTCCGCAATAGGATTAGGTAAGAGACAGGCATGCACATCTCCCGTAAAGAAAGGAGTGGCAATGTGAATTATAGCAGTAGGATATTTCTCTAGAGTGCCGCCAAATGTGACACATTTGATAACCCTTCCTGTCGCACAGGATGGATCTACAAGCGATTGTCTAACACCAATAGTGGTGCATCCGGAATCGAAAAGTAGTGAGACCGGAGTATTATTAACAAGACCCTTATGTAGGATTAGAGAACCTCTCCCGTCATGTGCAACCGAAGCAGGAAGAGCGGGGAGAGGGTGACCACAACTCAAAGTCGATATTGTAGTCGGTTCGAACAAAGTACTGCATTGGGGGCACTTGTTTGCTCTCCCAAAGTCAAATGAAGAACAAGTGACAGTCAGAGTTTTTATTATCAGAAACCTGATTACAGGCTCCCTGAGATTCTTGTTGAACCGAGTTAGCCTGCTGATATCTCTTTTTTTTGTATTGAGATCTACCGCGACTACTATTACCTCTGAAGTTATCACTGTTGTTATTGTCTCTGTAGTTATTATTGTCTCTATTATAACTGTTATCATGTTTCGAACTACAGTTTCCATGATTATTATCATGTCCACATTGATGTGAACATCTATTTGTTTGGTTTTGAGGTCTACGCGAGGAAAAACCTCTGTTACCATATCCTCTTCTGAAATGCCTAAAATTATTATGTTGGAAGTAACGAGGACTGTCAGCTCGTCTCCAATTCTTCGACGAAGAATCACCCTGAAATTGATTTCCATAGTTTTGACCGTAACTACGGTTACTTTTCTTATCAAAATTTTGTTGGAATCTATTACTAGTGTTTTGACTATAAGGTGCTGCGTGAGGATGAGCAGTTATGTATTGGCTACAGAAATCTTCCATTTCTTTTATTGTTTTAGGTTTACGTTCATGAAGGAAAGCAAGGAAAGACTCATTAACAGAAGACATGACTTTGTCTCTAAGTATTAAGTCCATAAGTCCTTCATAAGTTTTTTTCTGTCTTAGACAGCTCCACCCAACGTAAAAAAGTAAGACGTGTCTTTGAAATGAATTCAGAGAATTGCACACCAGTTTCTGGTAACATATTTTTAAATTGAAGACGATAGCCGTCTTCGTCAAGTTGGTATTTTTTTAACAATATAGCCCTGACAACATCATAGTTGTTCTTGTCAGGCTCATCTACCATGCTTAACATACTCAAAGCATCACCTCTAAGTATTTTGGACAAATGATAAACCTGCAATGATTTATCTATGTTATGTACTTTACATGAAGTTTCAAATCTGTCCAAATAGAATGTTATATCGTCGATGGAAGCATTGAATGGTGGTAGGTTAAGTTTGAAAGTGCTTGCATTAGTCTTATCTGAGACCTTATTTGCATCATTAGCATTACCTATGTTCATCACCCTTAATTTCTCAACTTCCAAAGCTAAGAGTTTTTCTTCATGCTCCATTTTTGCTTTTGTCTCTTCAGACTCTCTTTGTAACTTCCTTTCTTCATCTTCAGCTTGCTTTCCTAACCTTTTATTTTCAGCCTCTATTTCAAATCTTTTATTTTCAGCCTCAAGTCTTTTCTCTTCAGCATTTGCTTCTGCTTCTCTTTTTTGTTTTTCCATTTCCATTTGGAATCTTTTTTCATCCACCTGCATTTGCAGTTTCTTTTGTTCAGCTTCCATTGCTTTATCATATTGAGCAGTTGCAAATTCTTCTAACTTATCACCAGTCTTCCCAAGCAATTTACCCTGCTCAATAAAGTGCTCAAATGTAGCCATGATGTGTAATAATATGAGTCCACAACCTGAAATAATTAATTATCTTATTTCAAATTTAATTATAACAAGTCTTAAATGAAGCACTTGTTTACTCACAACACCATATTATTATCCCAATCTCTGTGGGAAACAAGTCTTATATCAAAGAACTTGTGTATAGACCTTTTTGAAATATCATCAATCAACTCTTGATCATAGGTGCACTTCCCATTCAATAGTGCACAATACTATTCATCATTTATTAATCATCAGTGTAGTAGTAATGCATAAGCATAACCCACTATTAAATGTGAATTAACTACTATAAGTGTAACCAATGACTATGTAAACACAATCACAATGTAAACAATAACAATGTAAACATTACACTGTAAACAATACAATGTAAACAATACAATGTAAACAATACAAAGATTTAGCAACAATACGAATACATTCGTAGAAATCAACAAAAAATAAAGCGAAAATTAAAGAAATATCACAAAAAATGTGATGATATCTACGAGAAGATAACACAAATACAAGACACCACAGTGTATAAACAAAAAATGTTGTATGAAACTAAACTATAGTAAAGAGGAGGCTAGCAAGTACAAACAAATCAAAACAGAACTAAAGAATGCAGAAAAATAACGAAAACAATACTAACACATGGCATCACAACTAACAAAAAATTAGCAACAGAAGTCGCTTTGCAAATTCCAGTATCGGAAATTGCACACCCTACAGAAAACGCTCACAATAGATGACCTCTATGACGTGGTATAATCTAAGGGAGACTCCGCCCAACCGAAAACCCGCAGAAACATAAACATATAAATATAAATATACAAATAACACATAAACATATAACATGTAAACAAAAGAATGAGATGAAACACAGAAGACTCAGTAGAAGTATAAGGGCACAGTTCACAAACAAACAGGCCACTTAACTTATGGAACTCCAATCGTCAGTACAGCAAACAGGATGTAATCAGCATTCTGAGATCAAAGATCCAACGTTGATTGCCATCTGTACTTGCATCAAAACAGCTACGACGATGGTTGAGACTTGAGTTTTCAAACGGTACATGCAGTGTACAAGAAGTGTAGAACTCGTCAGCGATGGAACTTGGCCTTCTCCAAAGCAGAACAGCAACAAATCGATTCTCCCGTATGTAACAAAAACTGGGAAATGTCACTTTCTTGACTTGGAACAGCAATTGTTGAAAATTCCAAAAAAGTTCCTGGGCAACGCCGAGTAATTTCGTAACTCTGCACTTCTGTTGTTGTCTTGTAGATGTTGTCTGTAGACTGTTGTAGAGTGCTGAATGAAGCGGGTAAGGGACCCCGAGTATGCTGGTACCAGATCAAACCAGCTTATGGCCACCAAATGTAGCGTAGCAAATGTTGCGTAAGTATTATATGTGTTGATAAATGTTCTGTGGAGGATGTCGCATTTGCCACACAACGTTGAGGGTGTTGTAATTCATCTGCTCCTCTCAAGGTATGATAATCCTGGCCTTTGCGGAGTAGTGTGCCACCCTCAGACACCAGGGATGATGAGGCGTAGTAACTTGGTGTCTGTAGTCTGGTTTAAGTGTGATGTAGATGTGTATACAGACAGTGAGCATTACGAACAAGTCAATCCACACAATGACGTCACGTTAACTCACGATGTGAAAAGTCAATGATGCTTGCAACAGCTAGTGACGGTTTTGTATAATTTATTATAAAACGCCACAATGACGAAGTGTGTAGACATAAACAAGCAGGTACATCATAGGTACGATCAAACAGTCATTATTACATATGTCGTCAATTCAACAGGCACAGCAGACAGCATCAAAATAATGTGCATCATCTGCCTTTTAGGATATCGTAAAGCCGCTGTACATGTAGTCAGGTAGTAAACTTCCCCCTTTCCATAAGAGCTAGAAGATATCAACTAGGAGATTAAAGATGGTCTCCTCGATTTGACCTCAACAAGACAGGCATGTCTTTTGAGCGCCACATTATCGTCCTCTATTGTCCAGCAAACAGCAAAGGTATCAAACCTAGATCCATCAACAAAGTTCAGGAAGCAAATAGTCCGTAGGACAGGCATCAATCGATGCGTGACAATCTAAGTGGATCATGAGCTGAGCAAACCAGTCATATCGTAGACTTTAGAATAAGGCAGGCTAAGCAAAAGTCAACATCACAAGATGGCGATAAAGTTACTCAGCCAAAAAAGGGATTTAATTACCTGTTCATAAGGAATTAAATGAATAATCACATATGCCTCCAGGCATTAGGAATAACACAGAGATATATCATCTCAAGATAGGAACAACAATCATGAGGACTCCTTCCTGAATAAACTAAGCGAAGACTAGCACATAGCTACGTCTCGCCTTCACAGCTTCTCAGCACAGACTGACCTGGGCGGAAATCGTTTTACCAACGCCACAAAAAGGGACATGCGCAGAAAACGCGAATCGAATACAACTCAGGCCAATTTACGAAACGAAGAATGTTCTACAATGTTTGACTTAAGACCTATTACCTTAAAAGGAAATGAATCTTGAAACATTGCGATTGCCAACTGTTTTCAAAGAACTGACGATCTGAGCGCTCCATATATGGTCGTGACTAAAAATCGTTCACACAGCTATCGGCAACCCTAGCTATCAAGATAAGACAACTTCTTAACGATAGCTATCAAGATTAGACGACTGTAGAAATAAAAGTGACTACAATTCCATGAGTTCCCTCCCATGCATTAAAAAATGAATATAGTCAAAATGCATGGTCAGAATAAGTTGCTACAAGTTTTTAGCAGCAACAATGACCAGACTAGAAAGGATTATGAAGCTGTTAAGGTCATTTTATTGCAGAGGTATCAATTGGATGATGAGGGATATCGTCAGAAATTTCGATCTTTGTACCCTGATTCTGGAAAAGATTTCACTGAATTTATTTCAGCTGTTAAACTGAATTTTTCTAGATGGATTGAACTATCCAAAACTGAAAAAACTTTTGAGGGTTTGTCAGATTTGATTCTAAGAGACAAGGTTTTGTCATCTATTAGTTCTGATTTTCTTGCGTTCCTGCAGGAAAGAAAACCAGAGAACCTGACTAAATTACAAACCTTAGGGCGTCAATATCAAGTTGCTCATCCTAATAGAGTACTGAGCAAAAACAATGTAAGAGACTCATTACCAGCTGCATCGGCCAGATCATTCCAGGACAATGCACCTAGGTATAGATCTAACAGCATAGATAGAAATCAAAGATTTAAACCATCACATAATTACAGTCAAAATAGAGGTAGATACAATTTTAACAAATACCAACCTCAAAGACATTGGAATTCATATCAGGAGGATAACTTTTATCCACAAACCTCATTTAAGTCCAATAACTGGCAAAATAAAGGAGATTATAACTCAAAAGCAAATAGAGGTCAGAAATCATTTTATAGAGGAAATGATCAAAATACAAATAAAAGATCTTATCATAACAATACTTCCAGACAATCAAGAAACACTGAAAGTACCAATGCCATTGTTCATGATAATAATCAGAACCATAATGATATGCAAATTCATGCAGTGTAGATTTAGCAAATAGTGATAACTGCACTAATTGCAATTCTTTATTTCAGCCTCAAGGAGTGCCAAGATTATTATGCGGACACCCTCTCCCAGTCATGTCATCTTTTGAAAGTACTGGTTCATTGATCTTGAACAAAGGTTTTGTCAATAATAAGTTAGCATCTTTACTCAGAGACACGGGGGCAACCACCGTTGGGGTGCGCAAGGCCTTGGTTGATAAGGTGGATTATAAAGGAAAACAAGTGAAATGCATAACTTTTGGTGGAACTGTGGAATATTACCCCACAGCAGAGGTATTTTTGGACACACCTTATTTTACAGGACGAACACTGGTATGCCTCTTGGACAATCCAATTGCTGGAATTATTTTGGGAAACATACCTAAATTGCATGAATGTACACAAGAAGATATTGAGATATGGGAAAGACAACACTTATTATGTTCAAATGCTGTGACTACCAGAGCTCAGTCTCGCATGGACAATGATCATCACAAACCAGTCATTGATGTGTTACCTGAAGATATAACTGAAGATATCACTTCAGAAAATGAAGTAGAAAAGGAAAATAATGATGATGATATAAGTCATTATCAACAGGAAAATAATGATGATATTAAGGTAATGAATGTTGAGAATGATGATGATGACAATTTATTTCAGATGGAGCTCATTGATAAGGAAACCTTTATTCAAAGACAGAAAGATGATATTTCCTTAAAAAAATATTTTCATATTGCTCATTTGAATGATGTAATCATAGATGACTGTGCAAAACACTGGTATACTATCAAAAATGGGATTTTAGTAAGAAACTATCAATTTGCTAATTCCTTAAAGAAACAGATTATGGTACCAGCTTGTTTTCGACCATTCATTTTACGACAAGCACATGACATTGAATGTGCAGGACACTTAGGTGTTGCTAGAACAAAACAAAGAGTTTTGTCATATTTTTTTGGCCCGGAATTACGAAAGACGTCAAATTATTTTGTCGTACATGTACCATCTGCCAAAGTGTGGCAACCAGAAAACCAAAACATGATGCGCCCATTCAAGCATCTGATATTTCTTTGCGTCCCTTCGCAAAGATGGCCATTGACATTATTGGCCCTTTAAAGGTGACATCAGCCAGAGGTCATCAATATGTGTTGACCTGCATTGATATGTGCACACGCTGGCCAGAAGCTATTCCTTTAAAAACCATCACCACAGTAGATATTGCTGATGCATTATTTTTGATTTTCAGTAGAATAGGCTTTCCTGAAAACATCCTATCTGATAGAGGAACTCAGTTAGTTTCAGACGCTATGAAACAAGTTATGGATATGTTTGGGATTCAAAGATCCCTTAGTTCAATATACCATCCTCAGTCTAATGGGAAAATAGAAGTCCTCAACAGATCCTTAAAGCAAATGCTACATAAGGTTACAATTAAATATCCTCAAAATTGGGACAGAGTCCTGCCAGCTATTTTATTTGCTTATCGAGAGATAAAAAACGAACATACAGGCTTTAGTCCATTTGAATTGGATTTTGGCGCCCGACCACGCGGCCCAATGTCTATATTAAAACAACTTTTAATTGGTGCTGAGATGAACAAGGAGGTTCAGACCTCATATCAGTATGTGGTCAATTTGAGGAAAAAAATAATAGACGCATGCCAGATAGCAGTGGGTTCATCTGAAAAGGCAAAGCTTAGGGCGAGGTTATTTATTAACCAAAACCGTAAATTACGCCAACTTTGGCCTGGTGATGAAGCTTACGTATTATTACCCAGGAGAGATAACAAATTATTAGTCTCATGGAGAGGACCTTACAGGATTGTGGAGAAACTGTCTGATGTTGATTATATTGTCTCAGTAGAGGGAAAAGAGAAAACTTTTCATATCAATATGTTACAGCAGTTTCATACACGTCCACCATATCTGAGACCAGTCTTTGAGGCTCTTGATCAATCTGTCTGTCGTCATTCTTCTTTGGCTGTCATACAAGAAGAAAATTCGGATTTGACTGATGGTAATGACTCACTATTAGTATTACCTAGTCTTCACTACTTGTCTACTGAAAGTTGGAAAGATGTTGATATATCACCAACTCTATCTCCTTCCCAGAAAGAACAGGTTACTTCTATCTTACGTTCTTTTACTGATGTCCTTACTGATGTCCCAGGACACACTGATATCATCGAACATGATATCATTCTGACAGACTTTCAACCCATTAAGTTGAAACCTTACCCTATTCCTATACATTTACAATGTCAGGTTAAAGAGGAACTAGAACAGATGGTGAAATTAAATGTCATTTCTCCATCTCATTCCCCTTATAGTTTTCCTATGGTTTTGATCAGGAAAAAAAGACAAATCTATACGTATATGCATAGATTTTAGACGTCTAAATTCGGTCACCATCCAAGACGCGGAACCAATGCCCGTGTTGGAATCTTTATTAGATAGACTAGCTACAGCTACATTCTTTTCTAAATTTGATCTATCTAAAGGCTATTTTCAAGTACTATTAACGGAACGATCCAAGCCTTATACTGCTTTCGCAACTCCATTAGGACTCTTTCAATTTAACTATATGTCTTTTGGTTTAGTTAACGCACCTGCGACCTTCGTTCGCATGATGAGACGACTCTTCTCTGACAGAGACGACCTTATTACTTACATTGACGACATTTGTCTGTTTCATCAATCATGGGATGAACATTTGAAGGGTATTCAATCCTTACTTACCACTCTACGTCGTCATAATCTATCTGCACGTCCATCTAAGACTAAAATTGGATTTCAGGAGATTTCATTTTTAGGTTATAAAGTAGGAGGAGGTTTTTTGAAAACAGAGGATACTACTATCTCTAGGATTCTAAACCTTGATATGCCTAAGACCAAAAAACAGGTTAGAAGTATTCTAGGGCTCCTAAACTTTTATCGTAAGTTTATCCCTAATTTTGCAGAGTATACGTCTGTGTTGTCATCACTGGTGAAGAAGGAGTCACCAAATAGGTGTATTTATAGTCATGATGTTAATGTGGCTTTAAATAGATTAAAATGTCTGTTTTCCAAGTTGCCTATATTGAGATTGCCTGATCCATCTAAACATTTTACTCTTACAGTAGACGCTTCCAACACGTCAATTGGGGGTGTGCTTTTGCAAGAATGGAAAGGCTGTTTACATCCAACACTTTATGTTAGCAGGAAGCTAACGCCGACGGAGCAACGTTACTCGGTCATCGAGAGAGAGCTACTGGCTCTTGTGTTCTGCTTTTCCAAACTTCAACGCTACCTGCTTGGTGCAAGTTTCACACTCGAGACAGACCAGAGGGCACTGTCTTACCTGAAGACAGCGAGATTCAAGAATGCTAAAGCAGCTCGTGCCTCACTGGCCCTTCAACCCTATAATTACCAGATTAAACCCATCGCAGGAAAGTTGAACGTCATGGCTGATGTTCTATCCAGATGTATGAAGCATCCGATATCGCCAGTTGTATCCGCAAATGCTGCTTCAATCCAACTTTGATGCTCAATAATAACACTACTTCCTTTAGGACAAGTCAGGAATTATTTCGCAAAGGTAGCATCATGAACTAAGGAACATACCTTCTTTTAACTCATATTGCATACTTCAGATATTACAGCCACATTGCTTCATCATGCACTTAAACCGTTTGAAAAACTAGAGACACTATGCCAAGCAACATGATGATGATGAATTTCTGTCCATCCAAAATCAAGATATATATTCAAGCGTTCGTCACATGATGTCTAATGCAATTGCTCAAGAACAATACTTGGTTACTTCATGCACAGTGTACAATGACTTTTGGCAGTATAACAACCCAAGTCGGTGCAATTCAGATACTTTCCTACATTTTCAAAAAACTTTTTGCACTAATTGACTATCTCAAACATTGTGTAGAAAGGGAAGTAACTAAAATTACTGACTACAAAGTTCAAAAAGGGACATAACCAACAAATGACACGTCATCACATACGTATGAAATTCTCAGGTACAGAATGAACAATAGTATCGGTGCTGCATATGATATTGCATGGAAGACAAACATCGACAACCAACTAGATGGAAATTGGATTTTTCCTTCAATGAACTATTTCTTTCCGGCATAATATATCACTAATGTGCAAACTAATGACTCACTGAAACTTTTATTCTTTTAAATACTTCTACAGGAAGAACTGTGTTTGGTCTAACATGACCAGTTTTATTATCACTTGAGACATTACATTAGTTCATTAATGTATCATTATATCAAGTGAATTACAGTGGTGCTTCCACTTATTATAACTTATATCCTTCATATGTATAGATATTAAGTAATATATCTTCATATGACATCTCACTAACATTGTCATTCACCACATGACATTGCATACATACAAATGTTAATAACTATTTTGACATATTGTCACAGTCACCACTTATATTTTAACTTGTCTGCCTCATATGTTCTATTCTATCTTTGATTGCTATTATGCATCTCATTTGATAGATAGGTAGACTTACATACCGACACGACTTAGGGCGTTTGTTGACATGGTATGCTGTGTGAGTGCCATGACTGACATATTGACTTTTCTTCACTGCCTTCTATTTAATGTAGTTACCTCACATTTGTGTCAAAAGAGCGTCTGCTAACGATAATGGGTTTAGTTATGTTATTACTAAATACCACACCTTGTGTGTTAAATTGTCGATTATGGAGCACGCCTCTAGGTGCTATCATAATGATGACAGTTGAGTGTTTGGATATTGTCACATGGTTTCTCCAGTGACCTTGTAAGATTGTACTATGAAAATAATGAAAAGTTCCTTTTCATTATTTTAATCCGGGGGGGGGGGGGGGGTAAATGATATGAGTAAATATCATATCATGTCGATCACTTCCTGATAATGATTGTTTACACACGGTATCCCGTGGTTGCAGGAAGTGACGTCTTGACTTCTGCCTTGAATTATCGGCAGACGGCAGTTTCGATGTGGGACAAGCTAGCGTCTCTAACAAGGAGTCTGCTTGTGTCGTTTGACCAGTACGCATGGAATGTGTCCAGTAGGACCTGCTTTTAAAATGTGTTAATTGCCTTTGGGCATTTTGATATTTCACCTGCAAGATCGATTACCATCACTGCCTTATGCTTTCATCTAACAGTATAATGTCAGTTTAGTCTTAGCAGTGTGTATTGGAAATTCTTGGGCACGTAAGTTGACTGTTCCATTAAAACTGAGAGTAGCAAAATCAAGGACAGTAGAGACATGTGCTAGTAAAAGTTAAGATGTCATATCATACTCAAATGGAGTAAAATGTATAATAAATGGATGTGAATTGTGCCAAGAAGTTGGGCCTTGTTATTGAGTACCTGAGGTGCGGGCCAGGGAGATTATGTGTGACTGGCCAAACATAAAAATATATATATTAATTCCTGAAACGGAATATGCAAGGACAACCCTGGAAGGTATTCAGCAGGCCATTGTATTAAGGAGTGTCAAGCCTGAAGTCTAATGCACTCTTACCACAGGACGTCGGGAGGACGGTTCCTGAAAGAATAATCATTCTTAAAATTTACCCGCACCACCCACATTATACTGTTGTCTATAGCTATATGCTGATGTAAATTTCTTGAGTTTTAATTTTGTTTTAGTCAACAGAAGATGGGGGTCTGATACAACATCTGCTCCTCTTCATACTTTCACATCGTGCAATGATGACCTAAACTTTTTACTTATGCATATGTGATCAATCCGATTCTCAGTTCTGTGGTCTGGTGATATCCATGTTGCTTCATGTATTCTTTTATGTGGAAATATGCTTCCTACTATAGCTAGTTGATTTGAAGCACAGAAGTTTGCTAATAGTTCCCCATTCTCGTTCATTATACCTAATCCATGCTTTCCCATGATTTCTTCAAAGCCAGTGTTGTCTGTTCCTATTTTCGCATTTAAGTCCCCCATTAAAATTGTGATGTCCTTTCTTTTCTTATTGTCCAAGACATTTTGTAGTCTGATGTAAAGTCTTCTTTCACATATTCTTCTTTATCGTTTGTTGGTGCATAACACTGGATGATGTTTATATTTACTTTCTTTTTGGCTGATTTAAACCTTGCTGTTATAATTCGGGGTCCCATTGCTTCCCATTCTATAAGTGCCTTCTGTGCTTTCTTGGACAACATTAGAGCCACCCCTTCACTGTAGTGGGCTCTTTCTTCCTCATGTCCTGAGGACAACACCATTTCTCCTGTGATCAATCTCCTCTTCTCTATGTCTTACCACCATGTCTTGCAGAGACCCAGGATATCAATCCTGTAATTTGTCATTTCTGCTGCTACCTGTGCATCTTTCCCTTGTTCACACAGAGTGCGAACATTGCAGGTGCCAAAACCTGGAGATTTTTCTAGACGAAAAAAGGTTAATCGGCAACCCAGACTCCTTTTGGCTTTCTCTAGGTCGCGTCATGCGCCTCCTTTCCAGAGGACCTTCTTCTGTCTTGGGCGGCTGAGTTGATTTATATTCTTTATTTGACTTGTCCATGTTTGTTGAAGTTTTTATGGTAAACAGTTTTTATACGGGAAGGGGTAACCAGCCCCAGGCCCCTCTCCTTAGTCGCTTTTAACGACATGTCTGGTAGGGTACAGTTTTACTATTCTTTGCTCCTCTTTCGGGCCCCGGTAACACACGGGTGGAATCGACGGAGAAGTATCATGAATTATTATTAACATTTTGACGATCAAGTCAAGTTATACTGTAGCGGACAGTTGGACTTAAACGGACGGCACATTTGCCTACCATTCATGTATTAAGATGGCCTAGTACATTTGGCATATGAAAGACGGCTTGCTTTTATTATATCAAAATGTGGAGCTTCAATGTTGCATGATGTCAATAAATTATGAAAACGTTAACCAGGAGTGATCTACATTCCTTCGTTGATTTAGCTGTTGTGAGTTCATTTGGACATTTGCTAACTATACAGAATTCTGATCAACACATCATTAGAATGGACCGCAACAGTTAACCGCAACAAGAGCCAATAAATAATAATAGGGGATTTCGCTGAATTAACTCAGCGGGGGACTTGAACGAGCTAATCATTGCATAACCCATCTTCACGAAAGGTGGCGGGTCAGATACTAAAGTTAACATTGCTTCGCCTCATGCAGCTTTGTTCTTGACGTGAAATTTCTTGTGGATACTCCCTTGAGGTAGAAGCATCAATATCCTTCTAACTACAACTCTGCCAAGAGTAATCTTGTGCGAAGGTAGACACCTTTGAAGACCCACATCGGATACTCTAAGTTTTGGCCACTGTTGGTCCACTACTGCAGAGAAAAGGGGAGGTAACCCGTGACAAAGGGGACCAGCTGCAGTTGTTGCTCCTTGGGAAGCGAAAAGGAAAATGATGATAATTATATCTTTGCGTGGGCCATTTTGTATTCTCTCTCTCTCTCTCTCTCTCTCTCTCTCTCTCTCTCTCTATGTATATATATATATATATATATATATATATATATATATATATATATATATATATATATATATATATATATATATATATATATCACGACACACAGAAAATACATCTCATTTACAAGAAGTGGGAAGGCGAGGAAGTAAAGACCACATAGTTCCATTAATATACAAACAGCAATTTCCGCATCTCCCGTCAGGACAACAATACCTCCTCTCATACCAGTTTCTCTAATTCATTCCCGTGCCACCTCACCCTCTGCTTCCTCGCTTTAAAACAGCACTATATACAGGGGAATGACTGGCCCGCGGTGAATTATTTATTGTTGAGAGGAGCGCCCAACTCAAAGGAGTCTCTCGTGAAGAAAGAGCGATGATCACTGGCAGGAAATGAAACCGAGAAATTCGCGGAAGTCCCTGTATCTTCCTGTTGTCAGATATAGATTTCGCATAAACATTTAAAAAGAAAAACAATTCTGATTCACTTTAGAAGTGGTGTGATTTCAGATACCAAGTAATTAATATCTAATATTGAAATGATCCGTGTTTCAGTAAACCCACGAACATATGACCGACCAAAGCTGGATATTCTACAAATATCTTAGAATAGGGGGTCTGTGACGATACGATTGTGCGATCTCAAGTCCACTCCCGCTGGATTGCATTACATTCCCGTGCGAATGATATTTTCTGATTTTTCTCTCCCCTGTCATTATTATGTGGCATATTTTATGCACCATTATTTTACTCTCTATGCTGAATTCAGTAGGTGAAAGTCTCTAATACTCCACTCCGCTACGGAAGTATTTCCTATGGGACTGTCTTTATCTTGTTTACCACTCCTCAGACTTATTTACGTTCCGCCAGGTGAACTGCGGTATTATCTAACAATACCCGGTCATTATCACCGGTCAGCGAGCGATATTCTTATCATGAAAAAAGACGGTCTCGCCCGATCAACATCCATAGAAGCCAATATTGTCTGTCTGAGATAGCCGTCTGAGGTGGGCAGATTACACAGGTGATAGATACGTTTATCGTTTCACGGGACTATCCCTGTGTGTGAATATTACGATAATTTGTCTGGAGAGACAATATTGGCGATAGGTAGCATCTGGACATCAAATAAGTTCAAAGATGGTGTTTATGAGTTGTGCACAAGATGCCGGCATAAGTCTGACGCAACGATATGAAGAGGTCACGCGTGGATATTAAATTTATTATTTTGAAAAACGTGAGGGTATTTTTTTAATTTGAAAACCCCTACCCACGTAGTGCTGAACGAGTTTCGATTGCATTGGTTTGAGAGGCCGGAATATACAATGTATCTCATTGGAAAATTAGGTGGAAACACAGCTGGAATTTGAACTGAGGATTGTGAGATATAATGTAGTGAAATCAAAGTCAGTAAACACACTGCAGTGCAAACGTCAGACTAGCGACTCCTAAAAGCCAGAAACAAAAAGGAGATAATGGAGTTAGAAATTCCACAACTATAATCGAGTACTGGGCAACTTAGGAATTTACAAGTAAACCCGCATTTTTAATACAAGACTGGAAACCTAGGAATATGATCACAAGTCATAGAGGAATTAAACAAACGTTTTCCCAGGCCAGGATTTCGCAGAACACCCGCCTTCAGAGGAATTAACTCTAATTTCCAGACCTAAGTGATGTCGAAGCATCTAATATTGAGCTGTGTCCAGTCTAAATCTGTGCAAGGAGATTGTGTATTCCCAAAATTTTGGGGTAAGTGTAAAAAATGTATTTACTAATGTAAATTTTACAGGTTTCTTGCTAAGTGGTTATATATATGAGGCTGGCAACCTCAACATATGAAAACAGTATATGCATAAACCACTACTGCAGGAAATGGTGATTGTTTCTGACTAGTCGTGCGGAAACCCGACAGCAGAGGTGACCCCAGACTCCGGCTGGAGCAGTGATGACTACATCATATGTGCCTCAAATGTAGCATATCATTTTGTGAGATTTATGTAACTTGTTAATGTTAGTTCAGGCACAAATCACATTCTCACTATTTAGACACATTTTACCCGTTAATCATCAGAGTAATATTGGTGAATTTTAACCATCTTCTCGGAGTTACGATGTGCGTGCTCGAGAATTAAATTATTCTGAGAGTTTAACATTGGTGGGTGGACAACGGGAACGTGAGCCTTTTAGAGTACTCCAAACAAATGTACTTAGCAGAGGGCATTTGTTTTTCTATTTTTCTAAAGTTCATGGTTACAAGCTATCAGACGATTTGTGGTACTAACGCAGATAGTGTGAGAGAAAAGCATCCACCCTAACCACCTACGTGGAAGAGAGTGTGGAGAAGGCTTTCGTCATCACAGAATTGAGGAACCACAGCTGCAGGACTCAGCTAGAGTTAAGTTTCTTGAAAAATAGGCGAAAGCAACGGACTTTTGATAAATCCTCATCTACGTCTCCGTGACAAAAACTTTTACCTAAATTTCACCAATCTTTCCATATTTATTTTAACTGTTAAAGACTAAATCGTTATTAAAACTGTTACATGTTGTTTTAAAACCAAACAATCATAGTCGCTTCAGTTTTATATGTATGAAAGCAAACGTTTGAGCCATAATATTATATATACCTTATAAGAGGGATTTCGTTGGATTACACCAACTGGGAGCTTGAACGGGCTAAACCATTGCTTAAATTCTTCACGAAAGGCGACGAACCAGATATAATGCGTTAACAATTGTTCAGCCCAATGCAACATTGTTCGTGACTTGTGGAAATATCTTGTGAAATCTCCCTTAAGGTAGAACTGTCATAAATCTTCTATCTACATCTCTGCCAAGAGTAATCTTGCGCGCAGGTAGATACCTTGGAAGCCAGTATTAGATACTCTTGAGTTTTGGTCACTGTTGGACCACTACTGCAAAGCAGGGGAGGCAATCCGTGACAGACCGGAAGATATTACCACTTTATCATAACAAATAAAAAAGTGCAGCAAAGTCAATAAAACTCTGAACAAGATCAAGAGAACGAAAAAAAATGTTATTTAATGACAATGTCGCCTAAACTGAAAAAAAAACTAACTATAGATACCTCCAGTCAATCTTGGAAAAGCTACGGAAGATTCTATGAAAGAAAACAAACAAGAATTAACAAAACTCATTCCTAGGGAAAACTACGTAAGACTTATGAAAGAAAACGAACATTATTGGGAAAAAAGCCACGGAAGACAGCACAAGTCAAGGCTTATACTACATACCAAATACTACTAGCAGTGCATGCACATCGTCGCAGATCCGCCAGCTCGTTCTGAGTCGTCAAAGCAGGACCACTAAACATTCAATGTTAATTTAAGTGTTATAAAGTCAATATCAATAATATGTTTGCTATGTGAACCATGCCCCATGCAGTTCCCGGTGGTCTCTGAAGAGACAACGAAAGAATAGTACGACTACACCCTCAGGCATGTCGTACAAGGCTGCTAATATAAGGTTGTGCATAGCGCTGTCAACCTCATCATGTAAAACAAGTTGCTACAGAAATTACTGCTACAAGATCGTGTGACTGCTTGGTGCAAGCTTTTTATAATGGGACCAGCTGTATCACTGGCCACATGTTCTGTCAGGAGCGCAAAGGGAAATGATGATATGAACCATGTCTGAGTATATGTGGTAGCTATGGGAACATGTGCTTGATGGAAAACTGAGATAATACTGATTAATATTTTTTTCTTTTAAAGGTGACAGGTACACTTTTGAGTAGGCTAGTGTTCAGAATTGCCGAGAGGTCCGAACTTCTTAAAATCGAGAAGCACATCGTATTTAGACCCCGCCTTCAACAGCATGTCCCCGGAACGTACAACAGGATAAGTAAACAAATTATTTTTGTTGTAAAGAGGTCGCAGTAATCAACAAAATATGTAACAAGAGGGGAGAAATAAAACAAAGAATAAACAATAACGAACACATGATGAAGCAAACTGTATGAATTTAATTACCGCCTGCCACAGATTGAAGCCATAATAATGATGTATGTCTAGCTTCAGATTACAACAATCTGATTCTCTTCCCATCGTAGATTAACCTACACGAGATGTACACGTTTCGCAATATCCAGGCTACTGAAGTTTCCGAGTCTCACTACCGATACCATCTCTTCCATTCACTTGCGTTGTTTTGTTACCAATTTGGAAACAAAGTATAAGATGTTCGTATAACGTCTTGTTATCATGCACTGACTTTGATGCCTTATCGTCATGAGTATAAAGAACAACCCCCGTAACACTCAGTGGACGTTGTCTGTTTGAAATGTTTCTGCTTTCAAATGTGATTATTCAGATGAATTTTACCAGGACAGTGGTCGTGTGGCTTACTCTCTGTCACTTTCCACATTCAGATACCAAAGAATTTTTGCATTCGCGACGTGCAAACAAAAATTAAACCAGATATATGTGTGTGTGTTTGTGCGTGTGACCTAGTGTGCGTGAGTGTTTGTGCGTGTGACGTCGTGTGCGTGTGTGTTTGTGCGTGTGACCTCGTGTGCGTGTGTGTTTGTGCGTGTGACCTCGTGTGCGTGTGTGTGTGGAGTGGTGGAACCATGCTCCACAAGGAACAAAAACGAAATGAATGCACAAAGACACCAATTTTGAAGCTCAATCTCGTGAGAGTGGGGTATCGGCTGCGGGAAGTGCATCAATGGTCATTTTTGAATAGTTACATGTGGGCAAAACCAGACGATACGGCAAGGCCTCAAAACCCAGCCCCTGCAGACCCAAATAGAAGAATCCCAACTACGGTGGTTTGGCCATGTCTGCAGAATGGAAGAAGATCGGCTACCACGACAAATGTGGGAAACTAAGAGCCAGGGATCCAGATTTTTAGGGCGACACAGAGTTCGCTGGGAGGACAACATTAGGCAATCCTTGAAGGACCGAAGACTAGATTGGAACCAAACCAGGAGGAAGATAGGACAGTATATCGTTCTCGCTGGTAAACCTCTACACCCTATGGTAAAAGATGAACGACTAAGAAAGTCAGCAAGTAAGTACATTTGGTCAAGCATGCCGTAATGTAAGATAGCTTAGGGCTATACAATAAGGACATACTTCCTTAGGTCTGCAGCGCGACAGAATGATAGATCAAAATAATCTCTATCTGTGAAAACTTCTACACAGAAACTCGACAATATTCTTATCTGTTTCATTAATTAACGTGTTAAATGTAATACTTCTCATTCACTCAGCCAAATACTTTTTATCGCAGACAACTCAACATTTCAAGAAAATCATACAGACGCACCCAATCTTAGGCATGGGGCTAATACCACAGGAAAATAAAAGTTAAAGGTTAACATAAACCCAGACTCACTAAACAGGCACGTCAAGAAAACCTTGATAAATCAAGTCTGACAAATCACATACCTAAAAGCAATCTAACATAGGATGATTCATTGATGCCGAAAATATAAATAAAATATCAATACAATGGCGTATGAAGAGATCCCAATGTTCATGGGGGAAAGAAGACGTGCATGGGAAGCAAGTGACATCTGATAAATAGCAACATTGTGCTATCAATGCCACACACGTTCACAATCTCTAAAAAAAACTGACATGAAGAATACAACATGTGCGATGAAATTAGTAAAGCTGAAGCGGTCACCAGAAGAAACAGAATGAATATCGATGGCATCACGAAGATGGTGTGACCACAGCGATGTATCAAGACCACCAGATAGAAATTAAAATGAGTTGTGATAGCTGGTCAGAGGGCAAGCAAAGCTACCAGAACAAAACTTGTACTTCAGTCAAGCTATGTATTTCCCCAATATGTATATTTATTGCAGCAGCAGGCAACCGTGGAGCTGTCCCTAAACATCAACTTTCAAAACACCATGTCTTTTTTCCAGTTTGTCGTAGATTTTAGATAGGGAAATTACGACTAGGTTGGTCCCTTCTGAATAGAAATAGAACAGATGATAGCTCAGTGAGAGATAATAATAGAAATAGATTTTCACGAGTGAGATGGTGGAAATTAATAGAGTCTGTCCCTGAAACGCGAGAAGATTCTCTCGGTCAGCCTATCTTCTACAACAGATCTAGATTAGTCAGACAGTCTATAAAAATATATATTAAATATATATACCAGTCACATACACACACACATAAGTGACGACAGTTAGACGCACAGAAGTGAAAACTATAACAATGGAATATAGATATTTGGGACGAGCTGACTGACACACTGGTATAAGTTTATGTAAATTTTATTATCATAAGACAATTTACCCACGCCATAAATTTGAATATCAATCACATATAAATACACATAAGTTAATGCATTACAAAACACAGATAATAGACTCATAGGTGTAATCCTTTCCCCCTCTGTTTAGCTCACGATCCCGTTAGAAGAAAAGTTAAGCCCCCAAACAGTCACAGATTTATACGCTATGGTCTAAGATTTCCCTTTATAGTTAAGAACAGAGTTAACACATTAGTCTATACTAAGAGGAAATCTGCATTAGCAACAAACTTGCATAAAGAAATTTCAAAGTGGGTGCATGAATATAAAATGAAAGAATCACTCGTTCTGCTTTCTCTCTGTTCATTCAGCCGGGGCCCCTGACATACTTTCTTACCTATAAACGTGATGTTTTTCGCCTTCTGGCGCTAACTTCAGGACACTTCTCTACAGTGAATCTGTTTTTTTTTTCTTTTGATAAAGAGAATCCCAGCTCTGCAGATACAGGTTTCTTACAATGTTCCGGGGAGCATTCGCTTTATAACTATATTTTAAGATTACTGGTAATGTCACTTGAATCCGTTCAGGTAAGAAATTATAAAACGGGCTCACAAGGTCTGAATTTTGGGGTTTCCCGTACTTAGGAAAAAGGCAGGTTGGTAACGTCTCTCAAAGGTAAAATTCTTGATCACACCACAATTAGTTTAAAAAAATGTTACTGTTTGTAATTTCTCTCGCCACAGGGGCTGAATGTACACTGAGATTGTTGGAAAGAATTATAATCTGGCTCGATAGGCCCAGTTATTGCATTTAGTCTTAAAGTTCGTGAAAATGGGTACTCTGTTTCTTTCTGGATGCAAATACAGTTCCAGACAGGTGGTAACTTGTAACCCCACGTAGTTTAAAGACATAACATGTTTCTTCTGTGATTTATTCTCATATACTGAAACCGCTGGTAGATGTTGGGCTTTGACCCAGATACTCTATAAAGAAATAGAAACATACAGAATACTAAATCATAATATTATACACACATCCTATCCTACTCTCGCGTAAAAATATAATATTCACTTCGGTTATTAACGTTAAGTTAGAGACTATAAGCTTAGCGCTTTTCTCATCGTTTAAACTTCCATGAAATAAATTCTAGTCATTAAAAGAATCAATCATCATGAATTAGAAATACGTAAGTATCTCATCAATACTCAATGATGAATCAGTGCATTTACTAGTTAGTTAAAATATTCTCGGACTGGTTACTAGCAATTTAATTAACTTTATTTATAGCTGTATGAGTTTTAGCTAGAAATTTTAATTTATTTTGCTATCCACTGTAACACCGTAACTTAAAGAAAATTAACTGACTTTCATTTAATCACTCTACACATAAATCTAGTGAAGATATAATAGGCGATTTACCACTTAAATCACTCACAAATACTATCAATATATTTACCTCACACAGTACTACTTAAAACTATCCTCCAAAGCAACTAAGAAATTCTACTTAAATAAAAGTGATTTCTAGAACGTAGCTAGGTTGTCTAGCGAGACTGTGGATGTCTGAATGAATGAAGTCTAAAACTACTCTGGTATAAATATATCTCTGATGAAAGGAAAATCATTACATTATCGAAACCCCAGACTTTCTCTGCCACATGTTCGCATCTAGAGGAAAATCTACATAAATTCTTGCTCATTCTACAAATGAAACGAATTTCTCACACTGAAGCCGAAACAGACTCGCAAATCGAGCGGACCGTCTCTCTTAGATCTTGCGTAACATGATTTACCAGACCGTGTAAGAGATTTCTGCTCTCGAGAATTCACACTATTACTGCCTGCCGACTATGGTCATAAACGAAATACACGCACGCTCGTTTTTCATCTCAAATCTTTCACCTTGAATAATTAACTTATAGGCGAGCAGATTAGAGAAAAGTGATAGACGATCGTCTTACTTCTTATCCCTGTCGAGAACGAATTACCACGATTCGGTCTCATCAAAGAACTTAGCTTAACAGCAATAAAATGCGTTGCTAAATTAGCAAGGAAAAACAAAGGTATGAATGGGAGAGTTTATCTTAACAATCGAGCGTATGCGAAAAGAAGGGTAAAAGAGCGGAAGAAGGGTAAAAGAGCGGAAGAAAAAGGAAAAGACAAGTGTAGAATAAAGAATACATATCTGAAATTTATTAATCATAATATCTCTGCCACACAGTTTCAGAGCATTTGGCAGGGCTGTGGAGTCGGAAGTCAGAGTAGTGGAGTCGGTCGTTTTCTAGTGGAGTCGGGAAAAAATATCCAGAGTCCGACTCCCAATTTTATGCCATAGGATTATTAAAAAAAACTGGAGTCGGAGTCGGAAGTCGAAGTCAGACTTCTATCAATGGAGCGGTGGAAAATTTCTTGCAACTATATCAACGGAGCAGTAGAAAATTTCTCGCAACTACATCAACAGAGCAGTGGAAAATGTCTTGCAACTACATCAAAGGAGCCGCGGTAGCATAGTGGTTAGTGCACTGGCTTCCTAGTGCAGTGGTCTATGGTTCGATCCCCAGATGAGGTGGGATTTTTTAGGCCACAAACGGCTCCTGGGTCGACCCAGCCCCAATTGGGTACCAGAGCAACTTCTGGGAAGGTTAAGGCGGCCGGCGTGATGCCGACCACATCACCCCTAGTGTGCCGACGGTCAAGATAATATGGGCCTAACACCATATTCCCAATATGCCTCAATGGGCGTGTAACGGGTTCCTTTACCTTTTTTTTTTTTTTTTTAAATATCAAAGGAGCGGTGGAAAATTTCTTGCAACTACATCAACGGAGCGGTGGAAAGTTTATTGCAACTTGTCGCAGATTGAAGACAATTTGTCTATATGTAATTTTCTGTCCATCCTGTATATTTCTTTATTTTCTGTCTATCCTTAGTTGTTCTGAAAAAAATGTTTCTCACGCACTTTCATTTCCCACCCGAACTCAGGCAAAGCTTCGGTCAAGCCAGCGTTAACTCGGCTTTCTAGATATTTATGACCTGTCTTCTTTCCCATATACCTCAAGACGCATTTCTTAGTCTTGTAAAGAAAAACTTTGCATAGGAGACTTGATTTTAAACAAAGTGCCCTCATGTTTAATAACTACAGACTATAAATTCCTGTGCGGGTATGTATTCGCTTTTCCAGTGTACAGGAAATTAGCTCAAATATATAGGTTTGAAATATATTACTATTATAATGAAAGTCTAAGTGTGTTTACTTTAATATGCATGTTTCATAAATGATTACAAAAAGTTCATTTATTTTCCCTGCTTGTATTTTAAAGGGATATTACTTTACAATGATTGTAACATAAATAATTACAATGATCATTTTACTTTTCAATGTTTGTAACATTAATGTATGAGCATATTATTATGAACGGTGAAAGGAAAGGAGGAGTAACCGCGAGTAGCAGACAACATAAACCCCACTTTCGGTAGCGGACCCTCATGTGACCTTTCCTCGGCTGACCGGGACGGGAGCAAAACGGCGGTCTTGTTATTGTGTATGTACGCGGCCTGGCCAGCTGAGTTCATTCATAGCAGTCAGGAATGTTTAACTATGGTCTAACCTATTGTAGGAACGAGACGGAGAGACGCATGCATGAATAACAACAGGCCTACGCTGAGGACACTGCTTAAATTGTTACGGTAGTAATCTGCATGTTGCAGCAGGAGAGTAGTTACACATGTATTTTTGTATTGTCCAACAGATATATGCAGTGCAAACTGCCACGTCTTGTCTCTTTTTGCTGAAAAGAGATTACCTAGCCCTCCAGTGGCCATATGTCCTCGTCCAACAGTCACCATAATTCCCTTCAATTATTTCTAAGATTTTCAACACCAAACATCACCCCTCCCATTATAACCCTCCATCCCACCTTTGGAAGCAAATTCGTTATCTGTGGATATCTCATCAATTGTGGATATGTTACACCAATCTTGGATTTATAAAATCGTGTTCAGATTCTGTGCCCCTTTTGTGGATACCTTTCTCGAGCACTAAAGTTAATTTCAAAGCATTGGATTACGTTATTTTTCCAAGAGAACACCAGGATATGTTATTTCCAACATTCACACTAAAGGAACAAACATTCATTTTCCCACAAACAGTATTTCACATATTTCCAGCAAAGCCTAGGATGTTATCAGGCCTGTCGGGAACTGTACTCACACAATTCATTTATTATTATTTGTGTCACTATTTGTGTAATATTTTTCTTCTTAACAATCATCAAATTGGTGTTTGTTTTCTAGTGATAATTATTTTTGCTGTAAAATCTTGTATTGATTTATTTACATTTCTAAACTGAAATAAATTGAGTTAGACTTGATAGGATTGTTCGTTCTGTTCAGCCTACCAAATCCTCAATCTAACTTTACTTCTTTTCCCTACTATTTGTGAGTGACACAGTGTGTGCGAAAGAGTAATATTGTCGCCAGAAAAAACAAGAACAGCGGTGTGTGTGGTTTTCTTAGTGAAAAACTCATTGACTCAGCCTGTGCCTTCTGTCTATCTCTCTTGTGCATGACTATCACACGTCCGTGTGCACTAAAGTCCCTCACCTCTCTGCAGCTGTCAAGCTTTACAAAAAAGGGCAAAGTATTTTACGAATTAATACTTCACCAAGGAAGTGAAATTCAAGGAAAGAAAAATTGCAGGAAATACCATATTAAAATAATTAAAACAATTTCAACTGAGTACACTGTTTGGAGTATATAAAAATTGTCACAAAACAATCAAGCATACAACATATCACACCAGAACTGCTCAACGCAACAAATTGAAGTTAAACGAGAGATGGAAGAAATTAAAATTGTCACACGTCAGACAAGTATACAACACTTTACACCTTAACACCGTTACTTCTAACAAATTAAAGCTACGCGTGATAAAAAGAAATTGAAATTGTAACAAAATAAGCAATCAAAGAAAAATTCGTCCATAACTGATATCTCTGCCTGGCATATAATAGGGATGACGTTGGGCAGACATCATTAATACTTGTCTAAGTGACGCAGGACTGAATTGCATCAGATAGACAAGTTCAGGGTTCCACTGAGGACGATGTGATGGGTCTGAGATTTTTAAATTGGGTTTTCGGGCACTTGAACGTTGTCTGCTAGGGATGCTGATACCTGCTCATTTTCTGTAATCAAAAAGAACTTGAAATCTGTTGGTAATTTTGACTTCAATAGGATATGTTGTGTTTGTGAGTGTCTCTTCGTGTTTTTGTGTGTACAGTTTGGCGGTGACCTTTTTGTTGATTTGGCGTATGTTTATTTATGGATTCTTCGCAATCTTCTACCATTGTTTGAGGATGATCTGGTTGTCTTATCTTATAGAGTGAGAAGTCTCTCTGCAGTTTTTCGATGATGTCTTTCATGCTAGAATTTTCATCCCTCAGAGATACTATCTCACTTTTAAGAAGTTTGTTTTCGGCCTTGAGCGATGTCTGTATACTAGACATGAGATCACCAATTAAACTTCGTAAAGTGTCCTCCATATTGTGCATTAGCTCTTGGCAGCACGGCACAGGTAACTTCGTGGTGTCTTCTTTATGTTGTTCAAGAGATACAGTTTCAGCTTTTCGTATATTTTCATGGTCCATGGGGTATTCGATGTCCAACAAAGGTTTAGAAATTGTAGGAGTGTCTGTTATTTTATCGAATACCGCAGAAGGTAAATTTTATGATTCTGTGTAAGAAATTGGGCTGCAGCTGATGTTGAGGATGTCGTTGTCGGTAGTAAAGTCATTGTTGTCTGAAATCGTTGTGTCTACTGCCAAGTGGGGCATAGATACAGCAAAGTCCACTTTAGTGTGTTCTAACTCAACATCAGTTACAATTTTTGCAGATTCTTTTAATTCGACAAATTCTGTTTCTAACCATGATTCGATTGCTGCGGCAGTCCTCTGGGCCATTAATTTGTTCTTTGTGTGATAAAGGTGTACTTTGAGATGTGGTGTTGTTATAGCATCTTCTACTAGTGCACTATTTATGTCTGTTCTTGACTCTACAAGTCCTGTTTCGTAGTATTTAATGACAATTATACGAAATGCCTCGTACTGAAAGGTGCTCTGGAATGTTATAGTTACACATTTTCCATGACTTGACAGCTTCAAGGTTATACCGGACCCGGTTCTACAACCTTTACGTTTTACACGAACAGCTTTCTCTTTGTTCAAAGCATAGCTTTTTATGCTTGTTGGTCTTAAACGAGCGTCCCTGTAGCCTACTGTTAGCTGCGAACTAACGCCTTCCTCCAAGCATGACATAGTTACATTCCACAGGGGGTTTTATTACCGGTGAGGAACATTGTATACCGGGAAAATTTTATGATGCTCGGACAGCAACGCTTGACCAACTGACCTCTTGCTTTGGCGAAGGTCACAATCGAATGGGTCGTGTGGTCATTGTTGCAAATATCCTCCATTAACATAGAGAAAAACTGATACACATTTATTTCACTGGTATTCTAGAAAATATTACACAGTAAAAAGAGAGACAGTGAGAGGGAGACACACGCAGAGAGAGGAGGGAAGGGAAGAATGTTAGTCGGACCTACACGCCTGTGACGGACGGCTGTAGCTGACCTGAATTATTAAGATGACAGGGTATTTCCCTCTCTATAACATTAGAACCCCTGAACATTTGTTGTAACTTTTCATCAGCCTGGAACGTTGCACCTGGGCTAATTAAGCATGCCGCATTTCCACGAGGATTCTACACGTTGGATCATTAATATGTGAACTGCTACCTTCTGTGCATTTTGAGATCGCATGGCCTTTGATGGGAGGTTAAATCACGCCCACGACCATCTCTGAGAACGATTTATAGCAATCTTTTCCTTAAACGCCGGCCCAAAGTGGACGTGGCCAGAGACTCACCCCGGTTTTTAGCGCAATTAACAGCAGTTCATTTTCCTTACCTTGCTGTCACCTCGCCTAGTGGGAGTTGCCAAAGCTTCTCGGGGAAAGCGATCCCATCAAAGCCAGGCTGGTCTTCAGAATCAACGTAGAAGCGGTATACGATCTGAGGAATCAGGAAACTCCCAGCTAACAAAGTTAGTTTCTCGCAGAGATTTCGCACCCTCATGCGAGCAGCCTGAGACGAACGGAGATCGGAAGCCATGGGGGCATCGCGGTTAACATAACGGCGTAGAACCTCGATTTTTCTCAAGATGAAGAAAGGTGTTAGAATCTAACATGTCCCACTCATCTTGCATTCCAATTAAATATATAGAGAACCTGAGAAACTGCATTTTATCATTCGTTCTGGCAGAATTCTAAGATTCACTAGCATATAGTTGGATTCCTGCTAGATTTCATCTAAATTGTTGGCTATTGGAGTGAATTCTTTTCTGTGCAGACGGTAATTTATACATTAGCTTCGAGTGATCAGTGGTCTAGTTATTTCATTTTTATTTCACTGGATTGTGGTGTAAATTTAACCTTATTAAATAAACCCATTTTCAAAGTTCTAGTGCAAACTAAATGTTACATCTATAAGTTAATTTCCTAATACAATAGTCGCGTAAATTAATTTTGCAGTCGTTAAGGGAATTATAACTTTAATACAGTTTAGTTCTGTATAGATAGATGTGCTTTTAACTATTAACTTCACGGGGAACTTTTCTTGAATTTTATTAATTGAAGACGCGAGTGCAGAAAATAGTCTAACTGTAAATGTATCGCGCGGTAGATTTTAATATGATTTCATTGCATTTCATGTTTTTCTATTTGCATCCAGAATGATCTTTCGAACCTAGCATCCCAGCAATTAAGCAGCAATTAAGCAGCCATTACGCAGCAATAAAATATATACAGAGTCCTGCCGACTCAGTTCGATTACTCCAGTGACTTATGAACATATTTAAAATTTAATCTTTGTGGCGATCCTGTTGGGATTCAGCTATCTGAAGTTTACAGAAATAAAGCAAACCCAAAGACTGTTTTAAGATCCCAATTCATAAAGTCGTTTTAAAGTTAACAAACTGGAAGAAGAACAGTTGCCAGTAGCAATATTTTACTCACTGCTCTATTTGTGAAGAAGAACATAGATTTACCTGAACACTGTCTGTCAAGTATATTCAGTGGATTTCACACCCCCCCCCCCTCCCCCCGAAGAAGAACTTACCTCAGTGTTTTGTAGTTTGTGACATTACGGCAAAAGAAAGTTATCTCCACCAGCTGTGCCAATCTTAGAAACCACACCATACCTCACACCTAGCCAAGTGCCTGTGCCATTCTTTAGGAACTTTATCTAATAAACAAACAGTACCGTTAAACTTCAACGTCCAGCGATTTCGGGACACTTTGTTAACTTCAAAAACCCGCTAATTTGGGCTGTATACGGAAGAAAATACATTTACCTATGCCAAGGTCTAGTGCTGTTTTTGGTGAAATTTCTATGAAGGGTCAGAATCCATGATTCGGTAAGTCTGTGAGCGTGACTGTGTGTAGGCCTTCACAAGCGTGTTTTTTTTTTAATGAAAGGAGATTTGATCTTGCTACCATTTAATTAGTTCGATCTAGCATTGATTTTGTACTGTATTCATTGAACGGGATTTCTCCTAGCGGGATTGCTTAACTGTGTGCATTCCCCCTCCCGTAAAATTTGTTGAATAAAGGGAAACATTTTAGAACCCCTAGCTTTTCCTCTACCCCTTATTACTGTAACCCCTTGTCTCAGAGTAATAAATTTACCGTTGGGTTAAATTGCCTATCTCTGATCATCATCACCCTCCCCCCCCCCCACCCTGTCTTTGGGACCGGGTCTTTTCTGTTAGTAAATACAAGCGGGAAAGGTGTATTGGATACTTCTCCTCAAAACCCCCTCCCCCCTTGTCATTTTGTATTTTGTAACATTTGATTTCTTCATGTAAATTGATAATTATTTGTGATCTGATTTTATGATAATAAAGGTATTAAAAACTTTATTAGCATTGGTGTCGGCTGGCCAAACCCAACAATTCCCATATTCGTTATTGTAGTCTGTATTCATGTACGTTGTGCGTCAGAATCACCAAATCGGTGTGTGCGCCTGAGTGACTGGAACTGACAAACAATTGTTTGTACAGAAGGGTGGTAGGAGTAGTTTTTAGAGACAAATATTGTCGTAATAAGAGACTGTCCTTACTCTTCCCAGCACTTGTGAATCTACTACCTCACTTTCCTAAATCCTTATTCGCACAGAGCCTTCACTATCATTCTACACTCTAAAGGGACCAATATCCATCAGAACTCTCTCAGATAAAATTACGACAACGCCCAATTCTTAACCCTGTGGAAATAAAGTTCTTTCGTTCTCTATGTACGTCTATACTCTAGCCAAAGCATTACAAAACACGATAATTCATTTTCATCAGCGAATACAATGTATTTGTGGAAAGAAAAAGATTTTAAAAAGAAAACAACAACAATGAAATATCTATCTCTGGTAAGCTTCAATGTATTTTCACTGCTTTGATGCTGAAGATGTCTATATTTTTTTTGGGAGGGGGGGGGGGGGGGGGGGGGGGGGGGGGGAAAAGAAGGGGGGGGGGGGGGTGGGCAAACAGTTATTTGTAGTGAAACAAAACTGTTGCTTTATTTCTGTGATGAGTTTATTTCTTTACTTTCAAATAATCTCCAGCGCAAAGTTTAACTTTATCCTACTCGCGTCATCCATTATGTGTTTCAGAGCGCTTAATTTCTTGCTATGTGGACAAATGGCTTTCATATGTTCTGTATCATATAAGCTTGGGCGCACATATTTCAACATAACTACTCCTGCGTCTATTACGGTTTTCAGAAGTTGTTTTCATCACTTTTATTCATTTAGTTCTGAAGACGTCATCTGTCTGCATCCTTCTTCTCTATACCCCCTGCCTTTTCAGCTTGTTCTTATCTATCACCAGTGCACATTCAATTTCATTTTATATTATGTCTTCTCTCCAGCGCGTCTAGATATTGACTGAATCTTCACAGTTCTCTTGCACGATTCCAGTGATATTGTGTTCACATCAATTCCATATTACGGTCTTGTGTGAAAACTATTTAACTCATTCGCTTTTGTCCAGGCCTTCTGAATTTTACTTTTTTAAAGCATCTCTTATTCTTTAAGCAACAAGTGTGTTACCGGTTCGGTTCCTCTAATTCTCATTACTTTTTCTTCAGGCTGAGTTATTTTTCGTAAATTTTTAATTACCAAAAAGCAAAATCCGCGTTTGAATCACTGCATTTATTTTAAGTTTCTTTTTAAAAAATCACTTTTTATTTTCTTTCTGCACCCGTTAAACCGCTGTTAATTCCTCATTTCTTTCATCTCGATCCTGGCTTTCGAACTTTTATTAAATGGATTTAAAGCTCTCTTGTTTCACTGAAGTTATTACATCGCATTACTGCTTCTGTTATATTATGTTCTCACTGATAATTTTCTTTATAACTCTTGCTGAAGTTTATTGCCGCTGTCTTGTTTCCATGTTACATGTAAATCATGAGCATTGTCATCTTGATTTTGATATCTGCCTTAAGTTCGGGCATGTAGCGGAACTGGTATCAATTTGAAGTCTGCATCGATTAATTTCTGGTGGTAATATTTTGTTGCCCGGTGACATTTAATGAGTTGGGCAAAGGAGATCTAAAACAAAGGAGCAGTTTGTTCAGCGACCTGGTTCTCTGTAACCAATGGCGAGTACCTTTGTTATCAGGCGACCTGATACGGTGCACTGTCGTGTTGGGAATGTTTAGATAAAACCAAACGTAAAAGTTGACCCTGCATAAATGAATAAAACAACCAGACCACAAGGTCTTTTATATTTGGACATGCACCCTAATATAACCGACTGAACCTGTGTCTAGGTCTTGCCAAAACGAGCCAAATTTGTATGTAAAAAAAAAACCCATCACATTTTCCCTTTTCGCTTCCCACGCAGCATGGAGTCAACACCACAGCTGCTCCACTGAAGCATTCTTGTGCTGTTGTAGCGGTGATTCCTGTAGTGATAAGCTTGCCAGCCCCAAGCAAAACCTCACAGTAGACGTCTGTCTCTTACAACATGCCAGAGGGCGCAGTGCTCGTATTATTTCTTTGTTTCATAAGCCGCACCCAGGGATTAAACGGGGCGTAACGGTAGATACGAGACCATAAATAAGTAGATACTAGGTCATAAATAAGTAGATACGAGACCAGAAATAAGTAGATACTAGGTCATAAATAAGTAGATACGAGACCATAAATAAGTAGATACTAGGTCATAAATAAGTAGATACGAGACCAGAAATAAGTAGATACTAGGTCATAAATAAGTAGATACGAGACCAGAAATAAGTAGATACTAGGTCATAAATAAGTAGATACTAGGTCATAAATAAGTAGATACTAGGTCATAAATAAGTAGATACTAGGTCATAAATAAGTAGATACGAGACCAGAAATAAGTAGATACTAGGTCATAAATAAGTAGATACGAGACCAGAAATAAAAGACACGAGACTATAAATAAGTAGATGCGAGACCAGAAATAAATAGACACGACTATAAATAAGTAGATACGAGACCAGAAGTAGTTAGACACGAGACTATAAATAAGGAGATACGAGACCAGTAATAAATAGACATAAGACTATAACTAAGTAGATACGAGATCAGAAATAAATAAACACCAGACTATAAATAAGTAGATACGAGACCAGAAATAAATAGACATGAGACCATAAATATAGAGAATATGTGACACTCAGAAGCAAAGAACAAGGTGCTAGCAGCAAAACAGAAGTCCTAGGAAGAATTTGGAGAAAAGCTAGAACAAGATGCGCAAGAAAACCAGAAATTGTTCTATAAGACCCTAAAGAAAACGAGGAAGGAAAAATAATGCCCTCTCAAATTAATAA
The DNA here is from genome assembly GCA_024509875.1 of Oreohelix idahoensis. NCBI lineage: Eukaryota > Metazoa > Mollusca > Gastropoda > Stylommatophora > Oreohelicidae > Oreohelix > Oreohelix idahoensis. The sequence goes on along the minus strand of JAMPIV010022311.1, from coordinate 136,676 downwards.
AGGACAAGCAAGACAAACTGCTTACTGCCCCGAAGGAAGTAATGGAAAGATGGAAAGAATATTTCTCAGAACTCCTGGATGATGAGCAAGGTCAAGCATCAGAAATGATAACCACTAGCACAGAAGAGAAAACCAATGGTGGTGAAGATGACATAAAGATGGAAGAACTGAAGGCAGCACTGGAGAAAATCAAGATGGGCAAAGCAGCAGGGCCTGATGGTGTAACACCAGCAATGGTTAAGTACATGGGAGCATCAGGCGACCTATTACTCACTTAAGCGTAAGGGTCCACAGGCAGCGTGGTGCAACAAGACCATACCAAAGGATTGGGAGATTGCCATCATAAAACCAATTTTCAAAAAGGGTGACAATCGACAATGTGGAAACCATAGAGGCATATCCCTTCTCAGTGTCCCTGGTAAACTCTACTCTAGAATCCTAGAGCAGAGACTCCAACGCCTAGCTGAGCCACAATTGGATGAGGTCCAGTGCGGATTCCGAGCAAACCGAAGTACTCAAGACCTAATCTTCACACTCAGACAGCTGAGTGAAAAGGCCCTTGAGTATAAGAGTGAGATCCATCTTTGTTTCATAGATCTGGAAAAGGCGTTTGACAGGGTCCCCTGGAGCAAACTTTGGGACTGTTTGGCAAGGAAGAACATTCCAGCACCTCTGATTCATGCTATACGGAGCTTCTACAAGTCTTGCAGAAATTATGTGAGGACAGCAAACCCTAAGTCAGAAGAGTTCAGGACCACCACTTGTGTAAGACAAGCTGATATCCTGTCACCTTATCTTTTCATACTCCTCATGGACGATGTCATCAAGGCATGTATGGAGAGAACAAGAAAGTATTCAGTGGGGTACTGGAAAATGAAACAGGTCTGTATTTCAGAGCTGGCATTTGCTGATGATGTTGCCCTGATTGCTAAATCAAAGGCACGTCTCCAATCCAACCTGCAAGTCTGGAAGGATGAGCTGGAGAAGAGAGGGATGGTCATAAGCTGCTCTAAAACAAAATCCATGGTGATATCACGAGAAGAAAGAAGACATCAGATTAAGCTGGGAGAACAGGTCCTGGAGCAGGTCGACCACTTTAAATACCTCGGAGCTATTATAGGCCGAAAGGGAGGCATCAAAGAAGAGTTGGCCACTCGAAAAGCAGCAGCTGGGAGACTTTTTCAGGCCATAAATCGAGGATTCCGCAGCAAGAGAAAGGTTGGTAAGAAAACGAAGATGGCTGTATACCGCTCCATCTTTGTCCCAGTCTTGACATATGGATGCGAGTCATGGGCAATGACTACAAACCACAAAAGCCAGATCAAAACCTCAGAAATGCGGTATCTGAGGAAGGCGGTTGAAGTAACAAGAAGAAACATAGTCCGCAACCAGACGATACGTCAAGGCCTAAAATCCCACCCCCTGCAGACCCAAGTAGAACAGTGCCAACTAAGATGGTTTGACCATGTTTGCAGAATGGGAGAAGATCGGCTACTACGACAAGCATGGGAAACAAAAAGCCAGGGATCTAGACCCCCAGGACGACCCAGAGTCCGCTGGGAGGACAACATTAGACAATCTTTGAAGGACCGAGGACTAGAATGGAACCAGGCCAGGAGGAAGACAGCCGATAGGATAGTCTGGCGCTCTCTCTTCCAAACCTCTACACCTCACGGTAGAAGGGGAACGACTAAGTAAGGAAGTAAGAGACCATAAATAAGTAGATACGAGGTCATAAATAAGTATATACGAGACCAGAAATAAATAGACACGAGACTATAAATCAATAGAAACAAGACCATAAATAAATAGATACAAGGCCATAAATAAGTAGATACGGGATCATAAATAAGTAGATTGCAGAAAAAAGTAGATATGATGCCATAAATAAGTAGATACGAGACCATAAATAAATAGACACGAGACCATAAATAAGTAGATGCGACACCATAAATCAGCTGATCTAAATAACCAAGAAGCCAATGCAGCACAAAGTAAATAGAAAAATAAATAAACAAAAAGTGGGGATGGGTGCAGCGGCAGAGAGTAATAAACAAAAAGGATAAAAAACGATGAACAGGGAGACATATTTGTCATCTTCAATTGGGAAATGTCAACTCAGTAACAGGGCGAAGAACAAGTCTGATGAGTTCGAGAAAGAGAAGAAGAAGAAGATAAAATCATGGTTATGAGGGCGAGATGATGATTAAGATGATGCCGAAGACGACAATGATGATGATTATGATGGTCTTAAGTAAGGCTGTTAGTAATCATTCCTCACAAGAAAGTTGTAACATTCGAATAAACAACAATATTGTGATGGAGGGACAACATCTTTTTGATGAGATTTAGCACCAGAACCGGGCTTCTTGGAAACTGCTTTCAGTATTAAGATAAAAGACTACAGCAGCTGGAGGAAAACGTCAGAAAACGTTTTTTTTTTTTTTTTTTGAAGGCTTAAACGTGACTGCCCAATGCATTTTAATAAATCCCTCTCCGGAGAAGAACCTTAAAAAAACAGGAGAGAGAAAGATTATGTATGTAAAAGACAAGTGAAAAGACGGGTAGCAGGGAAGAAATGAGGAGAAAGCAAGAAGATAATAAGTGTTAGTAAACGACAGCTATTTAAAAACCTGACAAGAAAATATATAATCCAGCGTCGAAAGGTAAAGTTACCGGGTTCTAAAAAACCACATAGCGTCCCTACTCTCCACAGTCTACCCAGCTGTAAATGGGTATCTGGCTCTTGGTTTACAGAAGGCAAAGGCTGTAACTAAGGAATCGGACTAGCAAAGTCAAAATTATTTTTTCTTCACAGGAGTTGTGCCTTGTTTTTGGCGAGGCAAGTCCCGTTAAACCTAGACACATGGTCCGTCTGTAATATTAAAGTGTATGTCCAAATAGTTGTTTATTAACAGTGATTATATAATCTAAAATGTGACTTAGTACAAATTGTTTTTATTTACAAATTTCATTTTCTTCAGAAACAAGCTGAAACAGTTAACAACAATTCATTGGGATCGTTGATGTCGCTTCACAGCCACAGGCTTTGAATGCCTGGCTCTAAATACGATATTTTAAGTCTCGGATCTAGTTCCACATTAAGTCTGTTCAAGTATTTACTTTTCATACGGACTAGACCTATAATACAGCGATTGCGTCTGTTGCTGCTGTTCAGTAATTTTTTTTTAAATGATTTTATTTTCAATAAGTGTGATAAAATATTTTTTTTTCTTCCCGCAGTACATTGCAGACCCCATCGATCCTTGTTGCGACACTCTGGACGTCCGCGTACCGCAAGCTGAAAACCACTGATCTACTTCCTTTACTTGCGTTTCTCTCTTCTCCCCCCCATCCAAACCGGTTTCTCATGTTCAAATAATCAATGTCATTAGTTTTACGATACATGATATCTTGTCGATAGTTTTCTGTCTCAGTGTTTTTGTTGTGGCTGGCGATTTTTTCCCCTAAAAATATTTCTGCCAGGGCTTCTAGTCTATTTGTATAACTGAAATTTATACATAGCCTACCGTTGTGCATTTATTCTAAATGATACCAGGATGTACAACGGAACGAAACAGTTTTATAAGCGCTTGTAATTTGATATTATTCTCTAGAACCACCATATTCGTCATCACTATAATCCTTGAGCTCCCCAGGGAGCATAGGCCTTCAACAAACTTACGTCAAATCGTTGTCCGGTGCATTAGCTACAGGTTTTTCCTTGTCTTCCTGTCATGCCTGTCATCAATTCTCTTCTCCTTGTGTTCTCTGGTCGCCCTCAATGTTTCATACATTCTCTAGAATTCTGGCATATTATTCTTGACATGTTCATATACTAATTTCAACGTAATGTTGTCACATTAGTAACCAGTATCACAAGACAGCAGAAGAAAATGAGCTGTAAACAAAACCTATAATAGATTTAGTGACATCACATAGAGAAACGATATCCAAAGTTTCAAAACCCAATATACTGATGCCATGGTTACAATAAAAGAAAAACCCATATTCGTCAACTGATGTTGGTTACAATATTAGCTACCAGTGCATTTCCTAAGTCAACTCTACTTTGAGTCTCTGGTCGCCCTGCGTATGACCATAAATTAATAAACACTACCATAACAAATACAGATGGATGTAGGATGGAAAGAAGGGAGGGCTGAAAATCAGGAACGCATGCAACACTAAACACGCGTCTCGCTATTAATGCCACCCCCAACATTCCACAACACATTAAAACGGGTATTGCATTTCTAAGAAAAAACATTGAGAGGCACACTATGACAAATTACACTACGAATACTGGATCACAGGAACGCATGCAACACTAAACACGCCACCACCCCCAACAAGCGTGCACTAACTTTAAGGCCACATGCACTAACTTTTTTTCAGACGGACAGTGATAAAAACACTACCCTTCCCAGAGTTAGGTTTTAAAAAACCTGGAAATTGCTTATTAGGAAAGATGACATTAGATGGATTTACGTTTGAAAACATGACAGTACCCAGACACCACATGGGGATTGAAGTGAACAGGAGGTGGTAGAAAATGCACATTTTGAACGCAGCCACCTAGCTCCCTTAGATTGAGATATTTGGATTCCTTAGGGCTTGCTGACACAGAATATGATAAGTGTTACGCAAATAGTCCAGGAATTAATAAATTATAGGCAAAAGAAAATAATGAGGGTGTCAGACAACCTAAAAACTCGGAGTCGCTCAGTGGCAGAATTTTAAACCACCATTGTACGGAAATAGGCCACAAGTTACATTTGAATTGATTGGATGGAATGATATGTAAGGCTAAACACGATTAGTCGGACTATAAATGCTATCTTTTGTTGTCAAGGGAGACGGAAGTAAGAGTACTTTTTTTTCAAACGATGGGGTAGAAATGGCCTGATTGGTTAGGTCTGTTAATATAGTTAATTGATAGCGTTAGTTCGAGACCACTAGTTCAAATAAGCTTGATAAAGCAACAGTGCGTTGAAGCCAGCTCATATTTTTGCTAAATAAAAGCCTGGAACATAAGCAGATGGGAATTTGTGCCAGTATTTGTGCCTACATTCAGTGCTAGTCAACGTATCTGTGTTTATTTCCTTAAATTTTGGTAGGTTGAAATATTTGATCTCTTTTTAATGAAAATTGAATGTACATTGATAATTTATGTCTGTATATATGTGCAGTTCAGTAGCGAACATGAGACAAGGCCTATATCTATATATATATATTGCTCCAACCTGAACAGAAGGTGTCGGAGAAAAGTCAAACTACATGGAATTACCACATAGTACACTGACCCTTACCTTATGACATGGAAGGAATTATAGCTGAAAGTGCAGAGGCGTAGTAACCGTTAGGGAGGTTAATACTGGAGTAAGCTGCTTCAGAAGAAGATAGCAGTTAAACTAAAGCTCTGAACTCTGTGTTTGTGATGTATTGTGCTCAGTCTAGCCAGATAGTATAAATTGGTTCTGAAGTAGGAGGTACATCCTTCTTGTTTCAGGGACTGTGGTCCTAGTTATTGAAGCCGCACCTGGTCTGAGCGTTTGCTGAATCCAGAGGCTACAACATACTCTTTGGTCCCTGTAGTAACCAGTGAGGTGTCTTCAGAACCAGTGAAGAAGTCTAGCAGAGGAGTCTTTGCCTGCCGCCATCACGAAAGTTAAGCCCACTGTGGCCAACAGAGCTCAACACTATGTACCCCTCGTAAATGACACTAACTTAATTAAAGAGGGGCAATTAATTGTTTTAATGTTCGGAACTGAGACCATCTCCAATACTAGTTCCAAACATACACAAGCACATGCAGTCATGATGTCTAATAAGAATCTATCTTGAAGAACAAAACCAGTATTACCTCATATTACCACATCACAACTCACACACATAGATTACTAATATTGTATGTCAATGCAAAGACCACATTTATATCTGTGTACATAATATTTGTAATTACATGTTATAATATTGCCTGGTTCACTGTGTAGTTGAATCAGGATCACTATTGTAGAAACAATCAATACATCTGTATATATCTGAAATTTATCATTGAATCTTTTAAGATAGTCTTCTAGAGTGTTGACTGTTTGTGAGTGTCACAGTATTGTCAAGTATGGTGGAATAATTAAATTGTTTATCTGTTTGTTGTTATGGTGACTTACACTTCATCATTTGCATAACCCTAGACATATAACGTTGCCAACACAATATTCCAGAATAATTCTGACTGAGATATAAATATGTGGCAGTAAGTAAGGTTATCTGTAAAACACTACACATATTAGATACAGATACCTTCACAGCTGATCTCAGTCAGTACACTAAGTCCCTATAAATATTTATATCATCCCACTTTACCACAGTAACACATTTCAAAATCGTACATTTTTTTGGGAGGGGGGGGGGGGGGGAAAGAAAGAGAGGGGAGGGAAAAGAAGAGAGGTTGGTTGGGGGAGGGGAGGAGAGAAAGAAAAATAAAGATCCGACAATTTCTCTAAAACAGTGTTCGGCAACCCAGGGGCTGTGGAGTCCTGCTTTAGAAACACATGAGCTCTCTAAAGATGTACTGTGAAAATATCAAGGTATATTATATTTTACCGAACGTTAACTTCATTTCGAAGAATAGATTGTGTTTGCAGTTCACAAATAAAGTCCATTTTATTAAGCTAGCTGCCGAGTTCTCACTGCTAGCGCGCAGTGGCTGGCCTCGTCGGCTTCGCGCAGGTGTCTCAGTGTGTGTCCTTAGTTGTGATGTGCGACGGAACGAACGGAATAATTTGTCTTCTCTTTGTTACTTTCACAATTGCCTCCACGGCTGGCGGAGGTGTGGATTTTAAAGTTGCTACCATAAGTGAAATGGGTTCATTTTCGATACAAGACAACAGGAGGCTGAGACGCTTGGGAGTCATGACCCAAGTGGGCCCGCCCCCCTTAGAGTGTAAAGGAGTATACTGGGCCGAAACACTTGTCGGATGGGGGGACTTCTGATGATGATCAGATTGCCTCCTGTTGTATCGCTCTGTGAAGAGTTTCCTATCATGGGAACGCACAAAAAAATATCCATTAATCCTGAAGATACCGGCATTTTTATTTTATTTTATTTTGTTGTTGCTCCTAGCCATTAAAATAAAATAAAAAACCGACCGACCAAAGAGGAAGCAATTAGTTGCTGCCCTACAAGACGACACCAGGCGTGATGGCCACTGATTTCTTTGACAGTTGCCGGCTTAGCATCAAAGAAGAAGAAGAAGACGTCAATCAAAGGTCGACCAAATCGTTTCATGCTCTAAAACATCGTGTTTCCACTGTTTGTACTTTTCGTTTCAGTTCGTCGAATAGTATGCGCCGTGCGTTACTTACTCGTGCGACGTGGGTTATGAGAGTTATCTTTTATAATACTCAAAACCAGAATTTAATAAAAGCAGAATAAAGACAACAAAGATTCTGATACTGAAGGTATACTATCTCAATCGCATCGTCTACTAAGCATTTTAGGATAAGTCTATCAACTCTTAGAGTTACTGCACCCCATATGTAAATCAGGAAGTATACAAAATCGATAGAACAGACATAACACCAGTATTCTTTTATGAACCGCCGTTGTGAGTTTCTAAAATTTCCAATTCCCTCTTTCGGACCCCTTGGAGGAAGAATTCCTGGTTGCCTACTTCATGCCCACCAATAACATACCATAATGTCAGCTTTCTAGGCCGTCAGGAAGTACTCAGAATGGACTGGATAGACATACACCACTAGCCTTGTATACCTGCAGAGAGAACATGTTGTGCTCTTTTTGCTGCATATCCTCATGACGAGACTAATTATCTTGTGGTCATTTCATTCAATTGCATTTTCCTTCAGAAGTAAATCAATGGCGCGCAAAAGAGTGGCTCGAAAGCATACAAGCTTCATCAACGATGAGCAATAATGCTACCCTGGCTAAATAATATAAATATATAGATGAAGATACGTATTCATACTTAATATAAATGGGGAAAATTCCAGAATGTTGTCATCCAAAAGGAAAAAAAAAAAATCATGAATATTTCTGAAACATCTGCCAGGAAGAAATGGAAAGAAGTGCGCGTTATTTTAATAGGCACGCAATTTATTTTCCACGCCATAATGCAAGCGGCTTTTCCGTAATTTTCAGAAAATGCACCATGAAAAGATTGTAGGTTGGTGGGAATCCGTTACGGGACAGGATTCTAAGAAAATCAGGATAACTGAATGAATATCTACTTTATTTCATGCGTAATAACACAACCACTTTCGGACGAATAGGCAAAGGTCAAGAATTAGGTAACGGTTACATCAAACCCAAGGATCATTTAACACCCCTGTTATTAAGCCGTTTACGTGGCGCCTGCAATATTCAAAACTATAACTGAAGTTTCACTATTGACAGCACAATCCAATGGTTCCCCTTTTCACTCACTGATCGATTAGAAGCAGCCAAGAGCCGTACTGTTTATAAACGGTCGAGACGACGGGCCAGAGTTTAGCAAAGCGCAAAAAAGGGCACGGAATACTCCTCGACGACAATGTTCTGGAACATGCTCCGGCTTAAGATGGGATACTAGACCATTGATTACAGTTTGCACGGGCATTGATGCCGTGGACTCAAGACCAATGTTTGTGCTCCTTATAAATAATCTCGTTGATGGGAGGTTCACCTGCACGCACTGACAATTTTCTGACGGTTCCAAATAGACACGGTTAGTTGTCTAGCCGTGTTTCTATTCAAGAATAATCTCACTGTATGGCACACGACGTGGGACGGATAGCGACGCCACATAATGCCCATGAAAAGGTAAAGGTTTCAATCTCGGCAGGGGGAAAAAAAATGGGAGAGCGTGAAAGGGGAAAATGATTAGCTATTTTTGGTGGGTTCTCCGAACAAAGCTTTAACATTTAACATAAGAAGGCATAAACTTGATTTCGCAAATACGCAAGTATTAAAACGTTTCAGTGTAGACAATAGAGGGCACAGGTCAAGAAATGGCATGGCAATCAGAAGAGTCAACTGCATGTGCTAACCCAAATACCAGGATGAAGAGTGATGATACATCGCGACCGCAGCAGATGAGCTTGTGGTAGAAATGAGAGCCATATTGAATCCACAGTTCAAGGCCACGAAAAAGTGTTGTTGACGATTCAACTTTCCCAAAACGCATAGTGGTAACTGTTAATTTAAAAACAAAATAAAGAAAGAATCCAAGGAAAGGATGAAGAAAGGAACGAAGAGAGAGAGAGAGAGAGAGAGAGAGAGAGAGAGAGAGAGAGAGAGAGAGAGAGAGAGAGAATTTGTAATATTTAACAACTAAATTTTTTTTCCAAGGAAAAAAGAAGAAAAAAAACTGTAATGTTTAAAAAGCCAAGATACCTGTTCCTGGTGGTGCGAACAGATACTACCTGTGACTTTCACCTGGGTCAAATGTTGCGTAACCTGCTAATAAATAAGATCACCAAAGTTTTCACCCTATTTAATAAGCTGTCAATTTTTTCGGTTCTTGAAGTCATTTTAATCTCTAACAGTAGCTGTAATGAGGATAAACTGGCTAAAAGAAAGCCACAGACGAAATAAAAAAGCACTGTCAGTTCGAATCAGCTGACAAGTACTTCAATAGTGTCACGGTGACAGATAATTTATTTTACCATCACGTCCAATTTCTTTTAATGTTCTGGTTTCCTCGACTTTTTGTATTTTCTTTTCTTTCGGATTTTACCTACGTAGCCCATTATTCCCCTCTCAGACCCCACCCCGCGGTTTGTTTTCGTTCTGGTTTCATTATAAATTCCCCACTGGTCAGTAGCGGTCAGCTCAGCTTACGATAATATTACCTAAGCTGCACCTGGCGTTTGTCTGACCAGAGGAATGTCTCTTGCTGGTAACAGGTTTGATCTCCAGCAAGCAAGAGTTTCTTTGAAGCGAACCGCTAGCCTAATACAGTGGGTAGCGAGATCAAGGGGAGACAAAACTCTCGTTCGTTCTGAGAGATTTTGTTGCGGCCCCTGACAGCTCTCGGAAATATTACGTCTTATATATGAAACTTGCTCGCGGTTGTTGCTTGTGATGTAGATTTTAGAATAACATTTGTCTTACCTATGATTACGTTATACGCCGTGCATCTGTGGGAAACAGGCTATGCCAGTCCTGGGGTAGCGTCACTTGTAGACTATAAATCTAGAGGGTTTTAATCAGTAAGCACACTCGTAAAATTTTCCTGCCCGTGATGAACAAATGAGACTAAGGCAGAGTTAGCACAGCAGAACTAGATTGTGTTTGCCTATTTTTTCTTCATCTCGGGGTAAGTAGACATCTCTTATAATATATATATATTCATGTTAGCTTTCATATATACCTGATAAGAGTGTGATTTGAATTCATTTAGAGGATTTCTCCCGGTAATTAATTCAGTGATAATGTAGCGCCGCCTATCGCCTTAGTTAACGGGTGACGAAGCAGTCAGGTGTCAGTGTTATCAATGAGTTAATGGTAAACTTACGATAACAGATACTTACTAGGCGAAGAATCAGAGTAGTCCATTCAGTGCTTACCATTGGGTTAAGAGTAGGCTAAAATAACTGTCATTACTGTAAGGAAATGTCAGCGGTGTGGGTTATTCACTTAAAAACTGAATAGTGATGTGCAGGCACCATAACACTGAATTATAAGAGTTAGTCATTTATTTATTTCTGATAGAAACTTCTAATGGTTGTGTGGAAATTGTATATGCCTACTTGTGTAGTTAGACACTAGTTTATAACTTTCACAGAAAGCAGTCACCAGCCATAGATAACATTATATCTTAGGTTTCAGTCAGAACTGTATTATTATAGCAAAAACATTGCATTTTCCATGTATTCAATTTTGGGAGGTTAATACTTTTTCCCTTTTTGTGTATCGACCCCAAGGGGCGCATACCATTTATTATGTAATGTCAAATGCTGCATTTATATGTAAATTCACTTAATGTTGTAAGATGAATAGCATATCCACTCAGCTATAACTACAGCTGTTAAGGGGTAGAGAAATTGTCCGAATTCTTTCATTGTCTAGGGTCCATTGGTGTTAATAAAGATGTGAAAGTTCATTTATCTTGATTTGGTTTATATTGTTGAATATTATGGAAGCCACCCTTCGTCTCTAAACCTTTTCATGTCAAAACTTGAAATACTGAATAAGGTTATCAACTGTTTGAACGAACCTTGATTGATTGGATAAACCTCTGGGCTTAGACAATTTGACAACAGTTTAATAATCAATAAGTACAAATTCACAACGTCACAATCACAATATGGCATGAATGCTCCCTCTCTGTTTTACAGTCTTGCTTTCTTGATTCGATTTTTATACAGTGTCATTCAACTTTTCCATTATTTATATCTTTATAATATCATTCATTATTTGCATTTTTCATCGGGGTATTTAGCGCCCCGGCATAATAAATATTCATTTACTTTACTCCTTTGACTTTGGGGTATGTGGCGTCTCGGTATAATCTTTAATAATCCTTTTTACCTCGGGGAATGGGGCGTCCCGGTATAACGAATGTTCAATTATATTTACTCATATAATTTGATTGTAACTTTTGAGGAGGCAAAGAGTTTTATCAGAATCAGTTACAGAAACAAATGGAATGTAGAACATCCAGGGCACACACAGAATGATGCTTACTACCAGCTCCACAGAAGAGAACAAGTGGTAATCTTCAGACTCCGCACTGGCCACAACAGATTGAGATACCATCTATTCAACAAGCTAAAGATAGGAACTACCGATCAGTGTAACTGTGGCACTGATAAAATGACTGCTGAGCATCTGCTTCAAAGTAGCCCCTTATATGTGGTATAGAGAAAGTGCATATGGCCGACGCCAGCTCCTTTCGTGGAAAAGCTTTACGGGGATTCAAATAGCCTCAAACTGACTACTGCTTTCTTTGAGAACATTCAAGTGGACGTCTGAGAGTGTACGAAGAAGATTGTAACCCATTTCTTGCTCGTGGGAAGTATCATCCCGTATTAACTTCATTTACAATTCCGGCATCATCTTATGCCTGTCATTAAAAGCACATAGCTTACCAACATCCTCTGAATATTTGTTGAATACACAATCTTGTACAATGGCTGACACACAAGCCATTTAGACACAGCTTGACGATCTGGCGTCACATCCAACTCTCTCTTTTACGTCATACCTAGATACTCATCTCACAGCGACCGCTTTCATGTATCTCTTGCATTCAGTTGAGGTACGACATGGTGTGACAAAAATCCGGTACTAATAATAATTGCCGCGATAAAAATCACATCATGAAGTAGCCTCAACACAGCGTTAGGTTTCATGTATGTTGAGTGGAAGAAGATGGAGTAGATTTTGCTGTCAGAACATTTACTGACAGGTACATGTATGTACAAAATATATTAGCCTATGCGGGCGCATGCTGATAACTGATAGAGTGGAAGGAACAGGAGGGTGACTTATATGGATAAAGAACAGCCCAAGACTATCATAGCAATGATTAAAATAATTCTAAATACCATAGTGGAGCATAACTGTTTAGTATAAAGTTATTGTAATTTTATTGTTTGCTTGATGTAAAGGTCGCCTTTTTTTGGGTCTCAGTTTCAGGATACACTGCATTGCTATCGCAAGATTCCAGTCAGGCGAAGAACGTCACATTCTCTTCGATCTAGCGGTTTCTGAAAGCAACTAGCACCATGAGTTGTCACCCCTACCTGAAATACAACCATTTGTCAACGCCAATCCCTCTAACGGGAAATAAGCTCACGCAGTGTGTAACGAGCCAAAGCAAAATCTGAAATTGAATTTGGCAGTAGTGGTTTCCTACTCGCCTCTTGATCACCAGTCAGAGCATTGTGGCTTCCAACAAATCTATCAACCCAGCGTCCTCAGCAGAATTAAATATACCAGGTGTGCGCGCTTAAACGGAGCACCCCAGTTACCAATAATAGTTCAAGCCAGCCCAACCGGATTTACCACCAAGTACGCAAGCCAAATTTCATGCGCCGGGATAATAGCGCAATGGACCATTTGTCCTAAAGTAACCTCGTCTTGTGTGTGTTTCTGGTCATTTAAAACCCCGCACGTATGAGCGGTCAGCCGAAGATAGACAGAGTCATCTACAGCCTATCTCGCCATTAGGGTGTAACCAACGATAGCGCCTACAGTGGATTTATTTATGTTATTCCATCACCTATGGAGGATATCTACACGTAAAAACACTTACTGGAGCTATTGCATTTGATCCCACGAAAGCGGACGGATTGGAACTCTGTTTATTCATTTCTCGGTGTTCTACAGGTTTTATGTTGGTGGTTTGTGTGTTCGTTAGTGCGTAATTGCATATTTGTATACTCAATGTGATTATTGAGATTGTCTTATGTTGTTGTGCTGATATACATTATTTTCATATATGTTTTTCTTCTTTAATAAATTTTATTCATTTATTAACGCGCTGTTCACGACCCTTTCATCCATAATTAATATTACTGGCTCTCACTATAGTCTCTATTTTTTGGCAAGAGAAAAGAGAGAGAGCGGGTGTTGCTTAGACTATATAAGTGTGTTGAGGCTTGGAGACAGAGATAACTTTAATGAATCCTCTTCCAGGTTGGTCTCAAGTTCACCCTATTTACACAATATCTATGTGTAATCTATAATTTTGTCAGTTCACTATCATTGTCGATTTCACTACTATTGTCTAACTCGACAAATACTCTAACACTTCAACGCAACCACGACAAATAGGAATGAATAATTAAAGCAACAGCTGAACCTCTTGCAATACAAGCTGCTACACAAATCATTCGTCTCCCAGCGATGTCTGTACACAGGCTGTCTAATGTTTGGCTTCTAGAGCAGATATGGACAATGTGTTCGCCAACAGACACATGTGGCGAACAGGCAACAAACGTATGGCGACGTGGATTATTAGACCTGGTATGATATTAAATTTCATGAAAGCAATTGTTAAAAAAAACCAAAAAAAAAAAACGCAAAAATATGTGTACTGGTATTTCCAGACCTGTCCTGAAAACTGGAATAGGATCTTCTATATCCATATAATTCAACAGGCCTATGAAATTCTAAAATCCAGCCACATTTTGACTCCATAAGCACGAGTATCAAATACCTAGCAAACCTTTTTACTGACAATGGAAAACTTGAAACAGAAACACGATATAAAAAAAGCCAGTGCAGAGGCTTACCAAATGTCACCACTGCTCAAGCATTAGAATATCAGTATGGAAACTTAACGACAGCTAATAAACAGTAAATTCTTCAGGCATTATTTCAGGCATTAAGTGTCAAACATGGTCTCTGATCAAAGCACCGAGTGGGGAGTGGGGAAATTACATTCTATGAGATGAGATGTTTAAGAAACGCAATTAATGTTACCAAGAGCAACAGAATGAGAAATAATGCAAGAAAAATTGTAGGAACTAGATTCTGCATCAAGTATATAGAGACACAGACAATCAAGTGGTATGGCCATCTCATGAGAATGGAGCCTGATAAATTATCACTACTCGCCTACAACACTAGAAAAGCCTGGGTTTAGAACACGGGGAAGTCCAAGAGGCAAATTGACAGATAACATCACAGACATCCTACAACACCGCGGTCTCGCAGCAGCAAAGGCAACTGCCACAGGATTGCCTCCCCTGCTCTGCAGCTGTGGTCAACAATAGCGAAACTTATGATGAAGATATTCAAAGGTAACAATCTTCGCTCAAGATTACTATTGGTAGAGATATAAATAGAAGAATGATGCTTCAATTTCAGGGAACCTCACGGGAATTTTTTAGAAATCAAGCATAACAACTGAAATCATCTAAGATCTCATGAACCATCTTCCCGCCCATCTGCGAGGAAAAGAAATTTGCTCATATTTGCCGAGCCCTCAACTTAAATTATGTATATATTTAAAACAATATATGTCAAACGGATGCATACATACAATTCACTCAGTAGTGATTAATCTCACTATAGCTTTAAAGTTACAGATAAACAGGTTTAATAATCACTTAGGGTTTATCAAGATTAAACATAAATAACGTGGTTTAGAATGATGAAGCGATGACATGTATCATCATAGGATGATTTATAATGTGGTGGAAAACTTGTGAAATGTTCATTGATTTCGTTTGTTTGCTACTTAGCTTCCCGTATGAAGTCAGTTGGCGTCTGCTTCAGACGCTGTTGGTTCCCACCAGTGCTTTGGACTGTACTTCTTGTCAATAGTCAACATTGTGGCAGCAGCATGTCTTGCACAAGGCCGAGGTAACTGCTAAGGCTGTCAGGTCAAGCGTCTTCAAGGTCCGTCTGATGAGGTGTCTAATGTCGGCTGCTGGCAACTTATATCACACAGCTGATGTTGGATTCCGTCAGTGCTGGTAACTTGAACCACAGACCCGAGTTTTTTCGGGCAAATTAAATACACGGGCTTGATGCACAAAATGGCCGTAATTTACTCTGCAACTAGTTTAAGATGCAGTAATCCCTGAGATAGATGAAGTTACAGTGAACTGAATCCTTCTACTATTTCCACTTGCGATGGGTCCAAAGGTTTAGGCTTTTAGAATTATTATGGGAGTTTTACGCTCTCTAATGTTAGCAGCTATGAATCCTGGGCCGGTCCTGTAAGGCAACAAGCTCTTATTTTGGCTGTCTGTGGTCTCTCCTTGACAAAATTGGAAGTAAGTGAAGTAGTCTTACAAGGCGCTAGGTTATAAAGAATGCTTTTGCGCACACACCAAGTTGCTTCGATCAGGAGCAGTCTATCTTAGCATTTTCATGCTAAACCAACGTCATGGCGTTTGACATTGGTAAGGGTTTATCCTCCATCCCTCTCATGCAGAACTTTACATATGACACCATAAGTTACTGTTTTCAAACTCCATTACCTTATAAGGTCTTGCTACTTTTCTTAGTATTGATCATGCTGACAACTCACTACTTCATAGATCTATCACTGCTAACAGTTTTCGAGACGTTACTTTATAATAATTATTTATCGCAACAATGTATAAGCGGAAGCGATTGCGTAGCTTTCCGTGCTCTTAAATCACACTTGTTATCTTATTGTCCGTGTCTTAATCTTTAACCCGACTGACATCTTCCGAAACGCCACGTTATAAAGAATGCTTTTGCGCACACACCCAAGTTGCTACGATCAGGAGCAGTCTATCTTAGCATTTTCATGCTAAACCAACGTCATGGCGTTTGACATTGGAGAGGGTTTATCCTCCATCCCTCTCATGCAGAACTTTACATATGACACCATAAGTTACTGTTTTCAAACTCCATTACCTTATAAGGTCTTGCTACTTCTCTTAGTATTGATCATGTTGACAACTCACTACTTCATAGATCTATCACTGCTAACAGTTTTCGAGACGTTACTTTATAATAATTATTTATCGCAACAATGTATAAGCGGAAGCGATTGCGTAGCTTTCCGTGCTCTTAAATCCCATTTGTTATCTTATTGTCCGTGTCTTAATCTTTAACCCGACTGACATCTTCCGAAACGCCAGGTTATAAAGAATGCTTTTGCGCACACACCCAAGTTGCTACGATCAGGAGCAGTCTATCTTAGCATTTTCATGCTAAACCAACGTCATGGCGTTTGACATTGGTGAGGGTTTATCCTCCATCTCTCTCATGCAGAACTTTACATATGACACCATAAGATACTGTTTTCAAACTCCATTACCTTATAAGGTCTTGTTACTTCTCTTAGTATTGATCATGTTGACAACTCACTACTTCATAGATCTATCACTGCCAACAGCTTTCAAGACGTTACTTTATTATAATTATTTATCGCAACAATGTATAAGCGGAAGCGATTACATAGCTTTCCGTGCTCTTAAATCACATTTGTTATCTTACTGTCCGTGTCTTAATCTTTAACGCGACTGACATCTTCCGAAACGCTATGTGCAAACTGACAACATGTCTCTCAAAACCATCTGTCCATTTATATTGGAACCTGTGAACAACATGGTTTGTGTACCTTTCCAGACAAAAAGTATGGGTTGACAATAGACAATAGGAATGTCGCTCGGTGTAGACTCTTGCTCCGTCTGGAGGTGGCGATAAGCAAAATTCAATGTGGCGAATTCGCTCTGCACAAACAGAAGTCAATGTTGTTTCTAAATTAGGTCAAGCGATCAGGTAAAATTAAGGAGTGACAAATGGGATAAAAATATGATAAGAAAACCTTGAAATATGAAAGTGTAAACAATGAATAAGGGAAGAATTCAGCACGTAAAATGAGTGGTAGATTAATGCTGCCGGAGTGGAGAAAAAAAAAAAGAACGAATGTATTCCGTGACAGCGACACACTTGGCTTAAGTAGATTTTCGCTGAACTATAAGCAGTTCTTTGGCTTTGTTTAAAAAAAAGGAAACTCTGGTTGAGTCGATTTCTTATAACTAGAATTTTCGGATAAGTCGTGGTTATTTTTCTGTCCCTCCTCAAATTTGGTCTCGCATAATGTAGACGTTCTGCCTTCATTGCCTAAGTTACGGAATTACGTAGCAGTACATAACGTTTTCGGGAACAGACGACAAAATGTTTATAAACGTTCAAGCATCCGGCAGTGCAATGCTAGCATTCATTACACGGTCGCGAACGTCGGACCGACTTAGCGAAAACTGTACTGGATAACCTCGGTTAGCGAGACAAGGGCTTCCGTTTAGTAGAAGTATTTCAGATGGTTCCAGCGACTTCTACTTATCCAGGATGCACTGTATTTCGTTCATTCTCAAAACCTGCATATCAAGTGTCAAAATTCATGAGTATTATCCTGATGGGGTTTCTTGACAAGATAAAGAAAGAACAGAACTAATGCTCGCTATGGCATATCGTAAGAAGGGAATAATATGAGGTTGTGCTTGGACTGGCAGCGTCATAATGTAATACAAACTGCTACAAAAACTACTACTATAAGAGCACATGAATGTGTTGGTGCAGGCTTCCTGCGACAGGACCAACTACAGTGGTGACCCCTTGCTTTATTGGGAGCGAAAATGGAAATGATGATACTATTACATCACTACTGATCACTACTGCTACTGCTACTACTACTACTACTACTACTACTACTACTACTACTACTACTATTGATCTCTTCGCACACAATATCTTCGACACTTCGTTATGTTTCACTACTTCTGTACAAACCCCCTACGTACAGGGCAGACGTGTCAACAAAATGGTTAATCTCCCTATTTTCTGCATCTTGATTATTGTTTCGTTCGTTCGTTCGTTCACAAAACCAGCATAGCAAGTGTAAATACATAGACAAGACTGCTGTAATGCTTGTGGTGGCCGGAGAGGAAGGGATCCTAATAGTGTTAATGACATCTCGAAGAAATGTGACAAGACGGCAGCAGAATTAAAGACCTTTTGCACACAAGAATGAAAACTGCTTGTCCTAGCGGTACTCAATGGCAGATGCGGATAAAAAGTAACCGTTGACAAAGATAAAATATAAATAGTATTTTATATTAAATGTAAGTCACGTTACAATTCTCTTTGTTTCCTCCTTATATGTTCCAAATAAAGATAGATTCATTCATCCATTCATTTATGTACATTAATCTATTCCTTGCTGGAAAAAACAATAGCGCTAAACTTTGAACAATTCTAAAACAATGGGATGCAAACTCATCTCTTTCATTTTACTGAGCACCTGACAGATTTCCCTAGGAATTTCATCTGGATTCACATTGCGCTTGGGACCGTTTTGTCCAAACCCCAGTCGTGATATGTCATTGGTCTGTCGGATACCTAAAGCTGATGGAGCGAGATCTGACATGAGTCCCAAACGAGCGTCTTGAGTCAATGAATGCTGTTCATCTCCCTATCGGCAAATCCACAGCGGCCAATAGACGGAACTATTTAAAATTTCAAAGAATGCCGAATATTGATAGCGACGGCTAGACGGGAAAGGTTTTTGGTGTAATGGTGGAAGAAATAAATAGGATTCTAGGAAGTATTCCCCGTTTTCTCTGTTTTTAAATGTTGAGTATTTCTCACTCCTGGCCAACAAGTGGATGGAATATGCAGTCTTTGACAGTTACGGTACTTAAGATATTTATAGGATAAGTACCGTAATTGTCAAAGACTGCATATTCTACTATCTTCAACTCCCTTTCCTTTTTTTTTCTGTATTGTGATTTTCATCGTACAGTCCTGCTCCCAGCAGAGTACATGCCTTTAACAAATATTTGCAAAACCTTCCTGTCTTCTGTATTCCCTACACGTCTATGTCTGACTCCCTTCTCCGTGCGTTTTTTTTTTTTTTTTTGGTTTTTTTTTTTCAGTCTACAACTGTCTCTGTTTTCCTCCTTGAAGTATTTATTACTTCTTATATCTAAGTAGTTTATCAGTGGTGATGACAAAGGATAGCCAAACAGATACCGACCACAACGCAACAGCTATAGAATACTTAACAAGCACGCAGCCAACCACTTTTTTCGCTCCTAATGGAGCATGGAGCCATCACTGTATCTGACCCCTTCACAAGAAGCCTGCATCAAAGTACATGCTCATGTAGCAGTGGCTTCTGCAGCTATTTCATTTACATGATAAAACTGCCAGTTCCCCCCCCCCGCCCCCCCCCCCCCCCCCCCCCCCCCCCATACACAACATCACGTTAATCGCCTGTTATGAAATGCCACCGGGAGCAGTAGCTCTATTATTCTGTTGTATCCCCAGCGATCCCCGGGAACAACATGGGGCAACCACATAATGGGACCTGTCTATATACAGACAAGCGTCTGGTTAGAGCGCTGGTCTTTCGGTGCAAAGGTGTCAGGTTCGATTCACAGTATCGTCACGTTCCAGTTTACTGAGCTGTAAATGGGTACCGGATTTTTCTCTTGAGTTAGGGAAGGAAGAGACAGCGAGGAAGAGGACTGGTCACCCCAACCTCTCGATGCGTGACCTAGTATACTAACGTCTCTTACACTTCACTCCCCTACAGCAGTATATGACTTGGGACTAGGGTTACCTGTAATATACAGGTGGCTAAGCAAAAAAAGCTACGGAGAATGCAGGGAGAGGCATGTGTTTGAGACTAGAGAATGGACGGGATTCCATAATTTAGTGACCCATGGGGACATTTTCAAACAACTTCAAAGCAGAGCTGGAAACACTATTAATAAGAGAAGAAATGACCATCATGGAACAAGAGATGAGAAGAAGACGCCGGAGATGGATAGGACACACACTGAGAAAAACCTGTTGATAGCATTACCAGACAATCCTTGTTCTGGAATTTCCATGGTAAGAGAGGTTGAGGAATACCAAAGAACACATGGAAAAGAGAAATGGAGACAGGCATAAAGAAATGAAGAAGACGCGGAAAGACCTGAAGTGGATGGCATGGGACAGTAGGACTTGGCATAAGTTTGTTGAGGGCTTATGCTCCTTGGGGAGTGGAGAGGTAAAAGAAAAAGAAGAATAACCATCGTGGACATCAGCAGGGCTGTAGAATCAGGAGTCGGAGTCGGAAAAATGTTTGGGCGACTCCACAACCCTAGACAGCAGGGTAGATAAACATTTCCTCACTCCACAACCCTGGACAGCAGGGTAGATAAACATTGCCTCACATATACTCTAACCCTCCATCAGTTATCACTGCAAAAATCAGCCATTAGAACAACCAATTAGACAGACCCTAAATGAGCTTTACATTCCATACAGTGAAAGTACAACAGATTCCTCCTTGCTGCAAGATATATGGAAGTGAGAGGACGCATTAACTTTTAAAAGAAGGATCAAGCAATATTAAAACTGAAGACCTAACAACATACGAAGAGATAACAACATTTTTTTTTAAACGGCTTCAACCACAAAAGGCAAAGAGAACATCTATGGCTAGATATTTAAAAAAAAAATGCTAACTGCTCCTTAAAAAAGATATCATGAGATGGTTTTCAGACTGAGAACCGTACAGCAGACTCAAAATACGATTTACTCAACAAATAAACAACTGGACAGACAGATATATGTTCTGTGAGAAGAAAGATAAACAGTGTAACCCGTCCTTCAAGAGTATCAGCTCCACAGAGAAGCAGACTTATAGAATGCATTTCAACGTCTCTTCAGATTAAAACAAAAACAAACAACAACAAAAAACTCTAGTGTCAAGAGAAACCAGAGACAGACCGCCTACTTTATATGAGAAACAGAGGTATATCTTCTTCTTCTTCTTCCTCGTTCGCCCTGAAAAGGACGGTGGTTGCGTTGTGTCTGTTTGCGCCTAAGCTGTGATATCTGCACCTTTCGGTCGTCACATCCGACTTCTGCACGGCATTTTTTATGGACCGGGTTTGCCTTTCCATTTCGATCCGCACTCGCTCAGCCAGACTGCACTGCTGCAGACTGTTTCCAGGACCACCACATGGAGGTGGAGTGCGGTCTTGACCAGCTCTGATTCGCTGGTCCTGACGCAGGCAGTCAAGCTATGAGTCGCTGACTGCATTCACTATTGCTGCATCTTGGGGTCCCAGAGGTATATGAGAAACACATGGCAACGAACTGTGATAAACGAGCGCAAAGGCCTTTTTGCTCCATCTTTTCCTACATTTTTCATATTGTATTTTCTCCGACATTTGCTCTTTCATCCCATATTTGCGACCCACATTTGCTATTTCATCGTTGTGATTACTCGAGACCAGTATCTAGAGAACCACATTTATTCTTTCATCGGGGAAAATAAAAGTCCTTTGATTGAGTCATCATGCCTGACATTATCGTTTGAAGCCCACATTGCATCGTGATAAATCTGGTGAAAACCCATCTGGTCATCCCAATCAAACATCTGGGCATGCTGTAATTTCTGTGACACCACACTGGACGCCCAGATTGGCCAGGGGAAAACGTCTCATGCTGTAATGGTGTTATCTTTGGTCGGCCGCGGTTCAGACAAGCGTTGGTTTACCACATTGGACGCCCACCTTGGCCAGGTCAACAATAAACAATCAGAGGTCAAACTACACCCACGTTTGGACTGACAGGGGACAAGAGCGATCCTGTGAATGAGTGACCAGAGGGGCCATTAAGGATTGGTTGGTATGGGCGGAGCTGTACAAGAAACCCATATTGGACTGACAGAAATATAATCTACTGCGTAGCTTGCAAGAGGAAGGAGTCCAGTTTTTTACATTGTGAGGAAGAGATTAATCCCAACAACGCCTAGCCTAATACACGTGTTTATTCAGAGTGGATATAATTCAGTTCTGTGATGAATTGTGTTCTTAAAGGATTTTGCGAAGGGAAAAGAAGGTTAGTAGATCTTATACTTATTAATACATTTTCTTAATTTTGTTTATTTTAACCTCACAGCTAAAATGTGCGGAAGATAAAGTTTCAAATAATTCTTGGCATAACTGATTAATTATGTGATGGGTCCGGGAAGACGCCCCTGAGGCCCCACCCCCACTTCAGTTCAAGGCATGTTTGTCCCCCACATATTTTCGTTGTGCGCGAAGCATGCTGGGATGTGAAAATTCTAACGAGATAGAAAATATATTAATTAGGCCACAATAACGCCTAAATATTAATTGTGGTGTATAGTTGTGAGTTATATTTGAGATTCGTGTGTTATATTAAATAGCTGTAGGTTTTATTTGTGTTTTCGCTATTCCTAAGCGATAATCGCGAGTGTTATTTAAGTAGCGCGATTACGGCGCGCGCGGAGTAAGTGAGTGTTTAGGCTTAGCAGTCTATAAAAAGCGTGCGGTAGCCAGCAGCGACCTTTCCTAGTATTAGCCCAGCCGAGAGAACAAACGAGGCGAGGCGACCAGTGAAGGTAGCAGATGGACCAGAGCACGTAAGCTGTAAGTCTTAGCGCATTTTGTAGAATTTAGCATTCGTGTTCTATAAGTCTGAATCAGCACGTGAGTTAATTTAAATTAGCTTTAGTATTCTGTAGTTTTATTATTAGTATTCAGCGTGTCTGTTCTAATGTTTAAATGAAAAAGTGAATGTGTTTCCAGGACCTGATAATTTAGTCTTAAAATATAATTGAGTGGAGATAATGTGCGGGTAGATTTCACTAATGCTAAGTCCAGATTGCGGCTGTAAGAGCGATTATTTCATTCATCAGAAAGGCAAATTTAGTAGGAAACTATTTCGTACATGAAACTGGACAGAGAAGCGATTTTTTACTTTAATTTAGATGATAACATATTATATTAGATAATGTCAAGATGGCGGCCACGTGGTCATGAAAAGCGGCGCAAGGAGTCTGCATTTAACACTCTTAGTTATCACTTAATGTTACGCCATGTGGCACGTTGTGTATTTAGTCCCAGTTTGGTTTAAGTCGAGAATAATTATATTGTATTCTTTATGTAAGAGTAATTTAGTGTATTTCACGTTTATTGATAATTCTACTGTATATTTAATGGGTTACTGTGAGGTGAGAATATGTATTTAGATTTCTGGAGAGCGCGAGGCCACTCCTTTGTTGAGACATGTGTTTCTCTGGTTGCTCCCGGCGGAGCATGGAAACACCAATGTGGCTGGTGTCTATCACAAGCCGACAAGAAGCATTTTTATGCTATGGCAGTGATTTGTTTCGGTAACGATGTGTTTCGTGTGATGAGATTCTCAGTCGCACCAGTCGTCACATACGACATGCTTCAGAATGCAGTAACGAATATTGAGATAGATCAGTTACGAGGTAGTAGCTTATTCTCATTACTGAGAGTATTTGTTGTACATACAGTTGAATATTATTCTATGTCCATTTTATGATTATTTAATTATGGTTATGTGAGGAATGGTTGTGAGAGCACGTGGGCTCACTTCAAGGTAAATATTTCTCTTCTCCGCTCCTGAGGGAGCATGGGGCCAACAGTGTGGTTTGCCTCCATATTAAGTATTCATATGCTAGGGCAGTAGTGTTTCGGTAGCAATCTGTGTTACATGGTGAGATTGCCAGCCCCACGCACAACACCTTACTAGTCTCATTGGACGACATGCATGAGTGTGTGTGTGTGTGTGATAGCTGAGTGTGTGCTCTTGCAGTAGTGGTTTTGGTAGCAATCTGTGTTACATGGTGAGGTTGCCAGCCCCATGCACAACACCATACTAGTCGCATTGGACGACATGCATGAGTGTGTGTGTGTGTGTGATAGCTGAGTGTGTGCTCTTGCAGTAGTGGTTTCCGTAGCAACCTGTGTTACATGGTGAGATTGCCAGCCCCACGCACAACACCTTACTAGTCGCATTGGATGACACACATGAGTGTGTGTGTGTGTGTGTGATAGTTGAGTGTGTCAGGTGGCGGCGTAGGACAGTTTGACAGGTGAGAGCGTGGTGTTTCTCATTCAGTATTATATTATGATTTTAACTATTCTGTGCTTTGTTTGCTTCTTCAGATTAGCATCGGGCACTGTTGGGTGTTTGTTTGGTTTGGTGTTATGTTCGCTAGTTTATTTGTTTAATGTTTGCTTTGTCACTGAATGGGCTGTAAAAATAAATATAGCCCCTGCCTCTAGAATCAAGAGTTTTATTGTTGTTCGGGTCGGTGCGAGTGTAGCAAGAGAGTGATCACACATCACAATATAATCATCATCATCATCTCGCCCACCCTATCACAATAAAATCAGAAGATTTTCCTAGAAGATGATAGGATGATAGGAGGTAATTAATAGTTCATACGTCACCTTCATCATCATCACAGTCTCCCATGCGCACACACTCTCATGCACAAGATATTTAACATCATTAGAATTGAACTCAGAAAGAGAGAGAGAGAGAGAGAGAGAGAGAGAGAGAGAGAGAGAGAGAGAGAGAGAGAGAGAGAGAGAGAGAGAGAGATGAATAATGAGCAGTAGTTTAAATGCAAGTCAACCAGTGATGTTAAATGTGAAAAACTTACGAAGACTTTTGTGTGTCTTCAGTTCATCAGAAGTCTGAGTCTACACGCAACGTGTCTGACGTCTAACCAGAAATAAGTTATCAAAACGGACATTTGGCTAGCAGAATTCGCCATAGGACATCTTTCATTCCTCATTTAAAAAGGAATATTGTCTCACCCACAAATCAGAAGGTGGACGCAGCATTTTTTCGTCACCATATACTGCTTGCTCACAAGTTCAATACAGAGTTATCCCAAGTTCAATACAGAGTCATCATAAATTCAAATCACTCGAAAGATCATTATTATCTGAAGTCAAGCAAAAGAGCTCAAAAGAGGAATTGCATATTTATAGCAAGGCAACACCCTCTTAAGCGCATTCTATGAAGCAGACTATATATATATATATATATATATATATATATATATATATATATATATATATATATATATATATATATATATATATATATATATATATATATATATATATATATATATATATATATATATATATATTATGAATCACGACTACATATGCAAGGTTATGAGTCTACATATCACTACCGATTCGTGAAGATATCCAGTCTGGCCAGTACCCTCGGGAGATTAGACAACAGACCTTTTGTTCATATGACAGCTATTAACTGTTGATCAACACTACAGAGATATACTCAAACAGTGAAGGAATATACATAGATATCTCGTCAGCGTTCTCCGTACGACAACAGTATTCATCAAAACGTCCTCAGCTTAGAGATACCCCACTCGACATAACGTATAACAACTTGGGACATTTTATGCATACATGTGAATCCTCATATCTAGGAGAAGTATTTAGAGACACATGGACTGTGTAGAGTACTCACCATTTTGGTAACACGTATCATATCACATCATCATTTCACTTTACACCAGTTCATTCTTAATTAACTATTACTTAATTAACTGCAATTTTATTATCTCATCTGTATGTTTTGTGTGAATTGTCTTTCACCATCATCACGTTCTAACCATTACTAACCCTATATGTGTGGATATTTCATCAATAAACCCAACGATCGGTTGATCATTATCAAGAGTTTGTTAATGTATCACTCGTGCTGTCGGTGTTACATATTCACCTATAGGAACCTTTCTCTACTCAGATGAGGTTGGGGGCTTTTTCTTTACGGGATCTAAGGGCAGAAGCTAAAGTCGTGGGGAAACAGAACTCTTTCCATAATTAATTAGAAAACACTGTCTAGTGGAAAGCATTCGCATTCCTGTCTTCTTGTCCCTATCTCGAATAGGTCTTTATTCTTTCTTAACGAGCCAATTTCTAGAGACCTTATATCTAATATCTCATAGACTATTCCTGGCAAAAACTACTGTTATAGTTGCCCCAGTACTCACCACGCGACAACTGTGGGCTCGTCTTGGGATTAGTGAACCCGGA
Organism: Oreohelix idahoensis; assembly: GCA_024509875.1. NCBI lineage: Eukaryota > Metazoa > Mollusca > Gastropoda > Stylommatophora > Oreohelicidae > Oreohelix > Oreohelix idahoensis. Next base: position 110,312 of record JAMPIV010022311.1, on the reverse strand, counting down.
CTTAGAAGTGTGATAAATCACATTTTCATCTCTGCTATACAGTTGCGATAATTGCAAAACTTGTTGGCATTTTGAGGGATTACCTTCTAGACTGACTCTTCCTATACTTTGTCTATTTCATAGGAGAGATAATTTATATCTCTAAAGCACGAGTGATACTTTTTAAATTGAGTATCCAACGGACAGAGTAAGCACTTTTTGAGAACAGAAGATACTGTAGGGAACTAATTTTTAAAAATCTTTTTCTGTAACTGCTGGGAAAATTTTTATCATAAATATTTAGCAAATGTTTCATAGAAAACTTCGAGATAATATGTTATATAATTTTCAGAATATGCTGAGTGAGTGATTTTTTTTAAAGAACTATTTGAACTTGATTACTAATTTAAACCTAGAAGGTTTTAAGAGATAATTACTTGTGCGAGTCAAACAATTTGCTTGGAGGTCACTGCCAATTTTTCCCTTCGTGAACCCATACTGCATATTATGGCAGATGCCGCAAAAATTAGAACTAGTTTAATGGAGGCAGGGCGTGAATACGGGTTAAGTGGAAAATATCTGATGAAATTTGTGAGTGAGGAGACTGATAAACTCCATGCAAGAGAGATGGAAGTGCATAAACTTGCAATGGAGAAGGAGAAAGCCGCAGCAGAAGCAGCGGAGCGGAAGGAGAAAGCCGCAGCAGAAGCAGCGGAGCGGAAAGCCGCAGCAGAAGCAGCGGAGCGGAAAGAAGCAGCAGAAGCAGCGGAGCGTAAAGAGAAAGCCGCAGCAGAGCATGCACTTAACATGAAGCAACTGGAAATCCAGGGACAGATCAATCAGATAGAGCTGGCAAAAAGTGCAGCGGCTTCCAACTTTGATGGAGGGCACTCACCCCGCTCAGATGGTGTGCCTACTTCGCAACCTGCACCACCCAATGCCATGAACTTTCCGCTGGAACCTTTTTCAGAAAGGAACGATACCATGGACGCCTTTTTAGACCGCTTCGAATGCTTTGCAACAGGGTTTGGACTTGAAGAACGGAAGTGGAACTTGAAACTTTCCCAGGGCCTAAGAGGAGCCGCCTACGAAGTTTTTAATAAACTTCCGGCCGGAGAGCAAGATGACTATCAGGCCTTAAAAAAAGCTCTCTTGGTGAGGTACGAGCTTCATTCAGAGGCTTACCGAAAAAAATTTCGAGGTTCTAGGAAGGAGGCCGGAGAGACTTTCTCACAGTTTGCAGCCCGTATTGAAGACTACTTAGTGAAGTGGTGTACACTGGGAAACTTTACCGAGAACTATGATGGGTTGAAAGAGCTGATTGTGATAGAGCAACTAAAAGAGTCTATGTCGGTGGAAATGCGTAGATTTCTCACTGAAAACGGCGCTGACCGGTTAGAACATATTCTTACACTGGCAGAGCGATTCCAAAATGCTCTCATGGAGTCTCAAGGAGCCAGAAAGAAGTTTTCGGATCAGGCGCCAAAGCAACCTGCTCGCTCCCAACCAGACCAACAAAGCAAAGGACCACACATCTCGCATAAACAGCACGCAAAACAAGATAACTACAAAAAACAAAACAAGAAAAATGCTGCGCCACACCAGAGACAGGGAGATAAATGGTGCAAGTACTGTCGCTTGAACAATCACAACACTAATGAGTGCAAGCGCAGACCTCCTCCCCAACATGCTGCCTGTCTGCAGACAAAATCGTCACCCCGGAAGGAGCAGAGGACCTGAAACGTTTCTCATCCTCCTGTCATCGAATCAGTCCTCGTAAACGGACAATCTGTGGAGTGCCTTTATGACACAGGACTTGCTTTCGATGCGGTGGTCAGGGCATCTCTTGTCACCCCTGACCAGATAACAGAAGAGAGTGTCGACATCCAAGGTCCGACGAAGGATGTTGCACCCATGACACTGCCAATTGCACTTATCAGAGTGGATTCTCGTTATGTGACAGGAGAGATTCGTGCAGCTGTAATGGAAGAACCAATCTACTCTTTAATCTTGGGATGTAGATATGTGTTCCTTGGAGAACCTACTCAACCACTAGTCATGGCGGCCGTACAGACTAGAGGACAGTCAAAAAAAGACGCAGAGCAGGAAACTCCTACCAATATCCTCCCCGAGGAATTGAAGAGGGCCCAAATGGAAGATTCGTCCAGTCTTGTCTTCAGTGACAGAAAGTTGCACCAAAACACTGGACGGCACCCGCGACCCTTGGGGAGATGCCAATCTTGGGCACCCCATTTGAAAGAGTGGCCGTGGATATAATTGGACCTCTGCTGAGAACTAAGAAGAGGAACTCCCATATCCTTACCTTAGTGGACACCTGTTCCATGTGGGGCGAAGCCATAGCCATGCCAGCATGCGACTCAGTGCATGTAGCTGACGCTTTACTGAATATCTTTACTAGATTGGGCTTCCCGCATGAAATTCTCACAGACAACGGGTCACAATTTAGAGGCAATTTGACAGAGGAGGTGCTTAGAATATTCAAGACTAGGCATATCCATACTTCGCCCTATCACCCCCAAAGTAACGGGCAAGTAGAGCGGTTTAACGGGACGATCACCTCTATTCTTCGGAAGTTGGCACAGGAGAAGCCAGAAACTTGGGATCAGTATCTTTCTGCCGCATTATTTGCTTATAGGGAAGTACCGCATGCGTCAACTGGAGTTCCTCCGGCCACATTACTCTTCGGAAGACCTATTAAAGGTCCATTAGAAGCATTACTAATAACATGGACAGATGCCAAGGCAGACGACACTGTCACATCAGCCTTCCAGTACGTCACCGACTTGAAACAACGCCTGAAGACTGGCTGGGAATTAGCCACAGCGAAAGTACGGGAGGCTAGGCGGAAACATGCCAAATATTACAATCGCAATGCGAAGGACCGAGAACTAGCAGTAGGAGAGAAGGTGCTACTTCTTCTGTCAAGTAGCAGTAATAAATTGCAGATTTGCTGGAGGGGACCCTACAAAGTGGTGGAAAAGATTTCTCGCACCAACTATAAAATCGCCGTGAACGGAAAGCAGAAAATTTATCACTTAAATCTGCTAAAGAAGTTTTACGAGCGAGCCCCTGCCGAACCAGCGCACCTCATGACTATGGCCATTGCTATGCAAATGGAAGAAGAGCCATTATCATCCGTAGAGTACCCGGTGATACAGGAGGAATCACATTTAGATGTGAAAATAAGCTCCACCTTAACGGAAGCCCAGCAAGAAAAAGTAAGGAGATTGATGGAAAACCACGCCGACTCCTCTGACAGACAAACCGGGCCAGACAAACCTGATGGAGTTTGACATGGAAGTCACGGATCCTACGCCCGTCCGAATGAGAACCTATCCGATTCCGTATGCCAAGGCGACGGCATTAAAGCAAGAAATTGATTACTTACTTAAGGAAGGCATAATTTCGAAGTCGGAGTCCCCTTACAGTGCGGGAGTGGTGCTGTTACGCAAACCCAGTGGAGAACACCGCCTGTGCATCGACTACCGACAGCTGAATGCGTTAACACAGTTCCAGCCAGAACCGTTACCGGACCAGAACCAGCTATTTACTAAGCTGAGCAGGGCTCGCTATTTTTCAAAGATCGACCTCAGTAAAGGGTACTATCAAATACCTGTAAAAGCTGAGGTGAGGAACCTGTTAGCCTTCAGTACTCCAGATGGACACTTCGAGTTTAATGTGATGCCATTTGGACTGAACAATGCTTCTAGTGTCTTCACAAGGATGATGCGAAAGTTATTGGATCCTTTGAATCATCCCGCCATCAGCAATTTTATGGATGATATCCTAGTAGCTACTGAATCGTTTGAAGAACATATATCAGAGCTATCCTTGCTGTTTAACAGACTCAGAGAAGCGGGACTAACCGCCCGCCCAACCAAATGTCAAATTGGGTGTGAACAGCTAGAGTTCCTAGGACATACTATATCTCATGGGACCATGTTCCCCGAGACTTAAAACGTTGAGAAGCTGAGAAATGCACCGAGACCGTCCACAAAAAGGGATGTCCGGTCATGTGTATCTCTCTGTGGATTCTACCAGAGATATATAAAGGATTTTAATAGCCTCTGTGCGCCGCTTACATCGCTAACCAAGAAAGGAAACCCAGATAAAGTCTCATGGTCAGCAGAATGTGAACATGCATATGCACTCTTAAAAGAGAAACTCACCACAAAACCTATTTTACGGCTTCCGGATTTAACTAGAAAATTCATCTTGCGCACAGATGCCAGTAACATTGGAATCGGGGCTACATTACTACAGCCAGATGACAGAAGCCCACCAAATCTATTTCCGGTCGCATATGCGAGTCGGAATTTAAACCGAGCAGAACAAAACTATTACACAATCGAAAAGGAATGTTTGTCCCTCGTCTGGGGAATACAAAAATTTCAAGCATACCTGTACGGAAGGAAATTTACAATCCAGAGTGATCAAACCTCTGACCTTCCTCGCCAATTCAAAGAATTTGAATGCTAGACTGATGAGGTGGTCGCTTGTTCTACAACCTTACACGTTCCAAGTGGACTATATCCAATGTAAACATAACGTAGGAGCGGATTTTTTAAGCCGTCATCCTATGAGGCAGGACGGAGAGCACAGACAAGTAGAGGAAAGGGTGGAAACCGGAGAGAAAAACGAAGATGAGGAAAATGATTAAAGAATCCCGAGCAAGAAGGCTAAGCTCTCCTGAGTACGATTGACATCACACTTGAGGAGGGGCTATTGTGATAAACGAGCACAAAGGCCTTTTTGCTCCATCTTTTCCTACATTGTTCATATTGTATTTTCTCCGACATTTGCTCTTTCATCCCATATTTGCGACCCACATTTGCTATTTCATCGTTGTGATTACTCGAGACCAGTATCTAGAGAACCACATTTGTTCTTTCATCTGGGAAAATAAAAGTCCTTTGATTGAGTCATCATGCCTGACATTATCGTTTGAAGCCCACATTGCATCGTGATAAATCTGGTGAAACCCCATCTGGTCATCCCAATCAAACAACTGGGCATGCTGTAATTTCTGTGACACCATATTGGACGCCCAGATTGGCCAGAGGAAAACGTCTCATGCTGTAATGGTGTTATCTTTGGTCGGCCGCGGTTCAGACAAGCGTTGGTTTACCACATTGGACGCCCACCTTGGCCAGGTGAACAATAAACAATCAGAGGTCAAACTACACCCACGTTTGGACTGATAGGGGACAAGAGCGATCCTGTGAATGATTAACCAGAGGGGCCATTAAGGATTGGTTGGTATGGGCGGAGCTGTACAAGAAACCCATATTGGACTGACAGAAATATAATCTACGGCGTAGCTTGCAAGAGGAAGGAGTCCAGTTTTTTACATTGTAAGGAAGAGATTAATCCCAACAACGCCTAGCCTAATACACGTGTTTATTCAGAGTGGATATAATTCAGTTCTGTGATGAATTGTGTTCTTATAGGATTTTGCGAAGGGAAAAGAAGGTTAGTAGATCTTATACTTATTAATACATTTTCTTAATTTTGTTTATTTTAACCTCACAGCTAAAATGTGCGGAAGATAAAGTTTCAAATAATTCTTGGTATAACTGATTAATAAAATCAGAAGATTTTCCTAGAAGATGATAGGATGATAGGAGGTAATTAATAGTTCATACGTCACCTTCATCATCATCACAGTCTCCCATGCGCACACACTCTCATGCACAAGATATTTAACATCATTAGAATTGAACTCAGAGAGAGAGAGAGAGATGAATAATGAGCAGTAGTTTAAATGCAAGTCAACCAGTGATGTTAAATGTGAAAAACTTACGAAGACTTTTGTGTGTCTTCAGTTCATCAGAAGTCTGAGTCTACACGCAACGTGTCTGACGTCTAACCAGAAATAAGTTATCAAAACGGACATTTGGCTAGCAGAATTCGCCATAGGACATCTTTCATTCCTCATTTAAAAAGGAATATTGTCTCACCCACAAATCAGAAGGTGGACGCAGCATTTTTTCGTCACCATATACTGCTTGCTCACAAGTTCAATACAGAGTTATCCCAAGTTCAATACAGAGTCATCATAAATTCAAATCACTCGAAAGATCATTATTATCTGAAGTCAAGCAAAAGAGCTCAAAAGAGGAATTGCATATTTATAGCAAGGCAACACCCTCTTAAGCGCATTCTATGAAGCAGACTATATATATATATTTTATGAATCACGACTACATATGCAAGGTTATGAGTCTACATATCACTACCGATTCGTGAAGATATCCAGTCTGGCCAGTACCCTCGGGAGATTAGACAACAGACCTTTTGTTCATATGACAGCTATTAACTGTTGATCAACACTACAGAGATATACTCAAACAGTGAAGGAATATACATAGATATCTCGTCAGCGTTCTCCGTACGACAACAGTATTCATCAGAACGTCCTCAGCTTAGAGATACCCCACTCGACATAACGTATAACAACTTGGGACATTTTATGCATACATGTGAATCCTCATATCTAGGAGAAGCATTTAGAGACACATGGACTGTGTAGAGTACTCACCATTTTGGTAACACGTATCATATCACATCATCATTTCACTTTACACCAGTTCATTCTTAATTAACTATTAGTTAATTAACTGCAATTTTATTATTTCATCTGTGTGTTTTGTGTGAATTGTCTTTCACCATTATCACGTTCTAACCATTACTAACCCTATATGTGTGGATATTTCATTAATAAACTCAACGATCGGTTGATCATTATCAAGAGTTTGTTAATATATCACTCGTGCTGTCGGTGTTACATATTCACCTATAGGAACCTTTCTCTACTCAGATGAGGTTGTGGGCTTTTTCTTTACGGGATCTAAGGGCAGAAGCTAAAGTCGTGGGGAAACAGAACTCTTTCCATAATTAATTAGAAAACACTGTCTAGTGGAAAGCATTCGCATTCCTGTCTTCTTGTCCCTATCTCGAATAGGTCTTTATTATTTCTTAACGAGCCAATTTCTAGAGACCTTATATCTAATATCTCATAGACTATTCCTTGCAAAAACTACTGTTGTAGTTGCCCCAGTACTCACCACACGACACGAACGAAGATGAAATATTTCAGTTCTGCACAGCATAAGATGTGCAGATCATGTATTCACCCTCAGGAACATTATAGAGCAGTGATCAGAATAGCAGAAACAGCTACACATTAACTTTGTTGATTTTGAAATAGCTTTTGACAGCATACATAGGGAGAGCCTATGGACAATACTGAGGGCTTATGGAATTCTCAGCTGCATTGTTTTCATCACAAAAAGCCTATATGCTAATTTTACATGTAGCGTTGGGCAGAGCAACCTAACTTTTGAGGTGAAGACATGAACACGACAGGGATGCCTCTTATCAACCACTTTATTTTTGACAATCATAGACTGGGTGATGCGCCAGACAACAGAGGGCAGTCCAAGAGCAATAAGATGTACAACGTTTTTTTACACTAGTAGATCTGGAATATGCAGATGACATAGCACTACTGGCACATTCACATCAATACATCAAAGAAAAAACAGATCGACTGAATAAGTATAGCCAGCAGGTGGGTCTGAACATCATAAGTCAGAGGTCATGGCACTCAATGTGGACAATCCTGAGCGCATAACAATAAGGAACCAGAAGCTTGAACAGACAGACAAATTTACATACCTAGGATGTATAGTAACACCAGACGGCGGAACAAGCAAAATCATCAACAACAGAATGCATAAAGCGAGAATAGCCTTTGCTGGTCTAAACAATATCTGGAAGTCCTCTCAGAACAGCACAAACACCAAATTAAAATTATATGAGAGCTGTGTACTTTCTGTGCTGCGAATGCTGGAGAGTAACAGAGAAAGCAATGTCGAAATTGTCATCTTTCCACACAATCTGCCTAAAGAAAATTCTCAGAATTTTTCGGCGGAATACCATTACCAACCAAGAACTGCTTACTTGACGCAACCAAGAAGACATGCACACCATCATAGCTGGCAGGCGCTGGGGTTGGGTTGACCACGTCCTCAGAAAAGACCCTGATTCCATCACAAGAACAGCTATGCTATGGACCCCTGAAGGAAAACGAAAGAGGGGCCGATTAAAAACAACTTGGCGGAGAACTGTGCAGGCCGAGATGCAAAAAATGAACCAGAGCTGGGGCATTGCACGAAGGATGGCCGCCGACTGCGCAAAGTGTAAGCAGTTTGTCGTTGCCCTACAAGACGCCACCAGGCGTGATGACCACTGACTACTTTGACCAATAGGCGGCTTAGGATCAAAGAAGAAGACACGACACAAAACGTAGCGGTCTCTCTCTCTCTCTCTCTCTCTCTCTCTCTATATATATATATATATATATATACATATATATATATATATATATATATATATATATATATATATACATATATATATATACACATATATATACACATATATACACACACATACAGGGGCGCGATTAAAGTATTTTCACACCCAAGGCAGATCCTTCATTAGGCATCCCCCATAAGTGTACATAAGAAAAAATATGTTGCGCTTGCAAGTAAATTTTTAAACTGTACAGTACTGTCATAACAGAGGCCCATGTCACCCTCCCCCTCCTGGCTGTCACGGCGGGGTGGACCATCCTCCTCGAATCTCCCCTGCTTAGTACGCCACTGGCGACATAAACGTTACCGAGCAAAATGATCATTATAAATATGTGTTTATGCTTCCTTCTCATTGAGCACCTCGTCTTGTCCGCCATCAGACAGTCGTAATAAGTTCGGATTAACCGGGTAGTCGGCGTGAACACATATTTTAATCCAGTGGTTGGCAATCAGTCGATCCTGATCTATCAGTAGATCCCAGTGGATGATTTGGTTGATCTTTAGGCGACTGTGAGGGGGTGGGGGGGGGGGGGGGGGGGAGACACACGTTTCACTAGTGTGACGTATAATGGAAATATAGCCAATGTATCCGACAGCCTTTCGTGACCTCGGCGTAGTTTTATAATTCGCTAGCAAGCCATGCATTAACACCCAACGTTTACTCATACTTAATCCACGCCTCTTTTTCTGGAGGTGTAAACAAACAGACATATTACCTTCCGCGACCTGCCAGCATAACAGGCAGCGAGCTCTGATTTGTTTACCTAAGTTTCTCACGCGATCGGATCTGCCAATCATCGGACATCGGGCAGATCGCATGTGAGATAAACACTTAACTGTTTGATCTTCAGATACAGAGAAATCTCTGACGCCGATTAGCATTTCATCTCGAGACGCGAGCGATTTTGAAAGAAACCCCGTTATCGGGACGACGATCTTTTGATGTCGGCCAAGCAGCGCTCGACGAGAGAAACGGTGGCGGGCTCAGAGGACTTTTCATCTGGTCCACAGTTTATCAATTCTGATAGTTCGCAGGTGTTGGAGTCCTTCATTCTAGTGGTAAAGAACTTCATTACGCGAATGGTTGCAAAGGAACAAAAATGTCCAGAATTTGTTTAGTCCTAAGTTATCTCACGCGATTTGGAAATTTCTGCCCATAATCATCGTTTGTTAACTTTTTGATCAGATACAGAGAAATCTCTGACGCCGATTAGCATTTCATTCGAGACGCGAGCGATTTTGAAAGAAACCCCCGTTCTTCAAAACGAACTCCAACAAGTAGTGTTTAACTGGTCACTTACTGGCAGCACACAAGTCTGTGATGACTGTACATATATTTTATTTAACGTGACACATACGGAGTGGAACAGACAAGACGATCATGGTTACAGATTACAGATGCAAATGTCATACTTTAAAGTTGCTGATCATACTCTTAAATTCTTGGAGATTCTTCAACAATCAAGTCCTCTTCTATCCAAGTGAGCTGAGGATCACTTCTGTTACCCGCTAATATACATTTACAATGAAGTCCGTTGACCTTCTTCCAAGGACGTCTATCGTGGTAAACGGATTCATGTTCAAGGATCAATCTTTGATATCATACCCGTAAAATTCCCAGACTTTCTTCATACAATACTTATGTAGCATATATATAATCCAGACAAAGTCATACACGGCAATACAATCAGGTTAGAGTCTTCTGTTGACTAACCTCTCCCAAAATCCATGCCATGACTTTGGCATTGGCGAAACGGCATATTAAAACATGTGAAGCATACAAAATCAATTAACTTCGTTTCCTCGTAGGTATCCTCCCTCTACGGTAATTCAAACAAGGCAATCGACTCCGTTTGTCCATTCTAGGAATGACATACTACGATGGATTCCCGCTAGACCATAACTAGGAGCGGCCTGATACTTCAATTAAAAATCAATAAACATTCAATGTGAAATGGGGCGACACTTACATGATACTTCCACTATTGGCTTCGACATGAAGACCAATATATATATCAATAGAAATAATGGCTTCCACCAACTTGCCACGAATACAAGAAATATTCCACGGACATCAACATGGTCCGTACTGCCCCATACAAAACATGACGTCACAATCCCTAAACTAGGTTACCCGTGCGTCCAAAGCAACTCACACTGCATTGTGCACGTCAGTGCGTGAATCAATCGAACGCACAAATAATATAACTATATTAAGACTGGTGCGTACATTTGGCAGGACCGAAGACTACCCCCTTAGGTAATAAATGTACGTAACAGCTCCCTTATTACCTCCCCTTAAAAAAAATTAATTCTATTAATTTTTTTGAACTTAGTACCCGAGAGAGGTGAGTCAAAACTACCACAAGATATATGAAATGCATAAAGTTATACCATATTAAGAAAAGAATATTAAACGAAATCAATATAACTAAATGATAGTATGCATTAAAGCACACATCCACAATCGACCTACTTTGGAACGATGTGGTAATATTCGAAGTAAAAACAAGTTGAAAATGAAAAATGAAAAAAACCATAAAAAAAAGATGATAATAAAATTCAACTAAGTTTTCAAAAAAAAAATTTGAAACATATGATTTCAAAAATGAAAATGAACAGCAACACTGATGATGATCAATGACAAGAGAATCAATAAAACAGAAAAATTGAAAATACAATGTGCAAAAATGAAGCAATGCAAAATTAAACACTTTAAGAATCAACACCCTTAATGTTTTCTAACACTAGTACGGTTGACTAGTGATCTAACAGTGAGATATCATAACTAAGACCCGTGAATGCAGGTATTACGTGACAACTAAGAAAGTTAGTATGTGTGTGATCCATAATCAATTAAATAGATTAAATTGAATTATTCTAATTTATATATTTCTTAATTACTAACAAATAACCAGTTACTAATATATTCTAAGTAATTCCAATATCACTCATTGTCAATGTTCAGTTACAACTAGTTAGTAATCGACGAGACGATGTTCTCAATGTTCCATACACGATAAAATATATTCTCGAACACGATATGTAGTGTAATATGTTCCATAGGAATAACAAATGTATATTTGTCGCTCTTAACAATGTTTCCCTACTAATAAAAAGTTACTGTAGTACCAATGTTCCCGTACTAATAAAATGTTACTCTAATACCACTGTTCCCGTTCTAATAAAACGTTACTATAGTATCAATGTTCCCGTACTAATAAAATGTTACTACACAAGAAGTAATGTTATAATCTATAAGTAAGTATATCCTAAAAGTTATACTTATACGAATACTTCAGTTATATAAACAGTCTTTATAGATGTACTATCAATGATAATGTACAAAGTTATTCATGTTATCGGTGAGGATGTTTCAACATCTGGAAGTGGTTTAGTTTCGACAAGTTCGCTTGGGCATCTCGACAAACAGTCTGCGAACACATTCTTCACTCCAGGAATAGCTCGTATTTCAAAATTGAATGGTTGAAGCGCTATAGCGTAACGCGCTGACTTCGATGATTTAACGTTCTTCGTGTTCAGTGCGGTAAGAGCTTTTTGGTCAGATTCCACCACAAAGTGTGAGCCGAGGAGGTAACGTTCCAGTTTTGTGATTGCCCATACTAATGCGAGGAGCTCTTTATCCAGAACGGAGTATTTGAGTTCGCTCTCCGTAAGTTTTCTGGACACGTACATCACCGGAAATAAGGTGCCGTTATATTCCTGCATCAAAACTGCAGCAATAGCGTAAGAAGATGCATCACTGCGAAGAATGAAAGTGAGATTTTTGTTAGGCAACCTCAAAAAAGGTTCATTTGAAAAAAATCGTTTTATATAGTCTAACGCCGTTTGGTGATCCTGCGACCACTTTATTACATTAGATGTGCCTTTCTTCAGTAGAGACGAAAAAGGTGCAGTTATAGTAGACAAATGAGGGATGAATTTTGAATAGAACTGTATTAGTCCTAAAAGAGATCTAACTTGTTTTTTTGTCTTAGGTGCCGAGATGTTTAAAATTTTAGAGACGTTACTGTCTTCTGTATACATGAAACCATGACCTATGCGGTGACCCAGAAATGAGATGTCATGAAAACCGACAAAAGCCTTTGAAGGTTTCGCTGTTAAGTTATAATCCCGTAAGGTAGAAAGTAAAGCTTTTAATCCATGAATATGTTCATCCCAAGAGTCACTGAAAAGACAGATGTCATCTATATAAGTAATGACATCGGGACGATGAGACAATATGCGGCGCATCATGCGTACAAAGGTAGCTGGCGCATTCATTAATCCGAATGGCATAAAATTCCATTGAAAAAGACCCCGTGGCGTCGAGAAAGCGGTGAATGGCTTTGCTTTAGGAGTGAGTGGCACTTGCCAATAGCCCTTTGAAAGGTCAAATTTCGAAAAGAATGTGGCATGAGATAATTTCTCCAATAAGTCGTCTAAAAGAGGTAACGGTTCCGCATCGAATTTTGTAACTTTGTTTAATTTCCTGTAATCTACGCAAAGACGTATATTGTTGTCCTTCTTCCTAATGATTACCATAGAAGAAGAATATGGTGATGAAGATGGTTCAATTATATTTAATTGAAGCATCTCATCCAATTCCTTATCAACCTTATCACGAAAGTGTAAAGGGATAGGATATGGGCGAACTCGAATAGGCGTATCGTCAGTCAGAATAATGTCATGTTGGATGACTGACGTATGACCTGGGATGTCAGTGAGGACATCCTCATACGAGTGTAGAATATTAGAGACTTGCTGACGTTGATCAGCCGAAAGAGTAGATGAGATTGTAACATCATTCCATTTCTCAGTGGAATGGAGTGGTACAACTGGTATTGGTAGTTGTACATCATCGAAAGAAGATTCTTCTTCTTGGATGACTGACAAACTAGAATAATGTTGAATAGGAGGTGTAGGATCGTCAGTTGCCTGGAACACTGACTGTAGATAATCAGGACGTGAGTAATACTCCTTCAACATGTTAATGTGGAAGGTTTTATGTTTACCATTAACATCAACGATGTAGTCGACATCGGATATTCTTGAGATGATCCTGAAAGGACCTCTCCAGGTAATTAAAAGACGATTGTTATGCGCAGGGAGTAATACAAAAGCTTCGTCACCAGGAATAAGCTGGCGAAGACGTCTATACTTGTTTGCAAATAGACGAGCTTTTTCTTTGGCTTGTTCGGATGATGCAGTAGCTAGTCTACAAGCATCTATGATTCTCTTTCTCAGAGAGATCACATACTCATAAGAGGATTGAGTTTCCTCTTCAATATTCTCGTCAACCAATAAGTCGTGGATTAACGACATCGGACCGCTTGGTTGCATGCCAAAAACTAGCTGGAATGGAGAAAACCCCGTGGCTTGATTTTGTACTTCGCGATACGCGAACAGAGCAGCGGGTATGACCCGATCCCAGTCTTGGGGATGGTCTTGGGTCATCTTACCCAACAACTGCTTGAGTGTCCTATTGAGACGCTCAATTAACCCATTTGACATCGGATGATAAATAGAACTAAGAGATCTGTCTATACCTAATGTCTTCATAACTTGAGACATGGATTCAGAAATGAACTGAACCCCATGATCCGACAAAATTTTCCGTGGAAAACCAATGCGTGAGAAGATTAACATCAATGCCTCTGCTACACTGGCAGATGAAGTGTTCTTGAGAGGGATGGCCTCAGGCCAACGAGTGCACATATCAATGCACGTAAGAATATGCGTATGCCCTCTAGCAGATGGAAGCATCGGACCAATAATGTCTATAGCCATTTTATCAAATGGTCTAATCGGGATGTCCGCAGCTTGAATAGGAGCCGCATGAAATGGACCCCGTACCTTAACTTCCTGACATATCAAACAGGACCGACAATAGAGAGTGATGTCCCTATGGACGCCTGGCCAGTAGAATGCCGAAAGCACTCTGGATTTGGTACGCGAAAAACCCTTATGGCCCGCACATTGCGAGTCATGCGAATGACGTAATATACGAGATCTCATAGAGGATGGGACTAAGATCTGATAACATAAGGATGAATCCTTTTCCCGTATTACTCTAACCAAAATCCCATTTTTAAGTATAAAGTCATGTCTACATTTTGCAAGTTTGTTGCTGGTATTCTTTTTGTTCACATACTGAAAAATTTTTTTAAATGAATCATCATTCTTTTGCAATGTTGCAAACAACTCCCGTGAAATAGGAGCATCATCATCACAAGTGGTATGAACTGTAGGTTCAATAGGTGTATCATGAGACATATTAGTAGTTTGCGCTCTAGTCACTACTGCATTTGCAGTTTGAATATGTCGCTCTTCCCATTCAGCAATTTGCTGTGGTGTACACTCTTTAATACCATGTATGCGACCAAGTATTACATCACAAATTGGATTCGGAAGGAGACATGCCTGGATCTTTCCTGAAAAAAATGGTGTATTAAGGTCAATAATAGCAGTGGGAAATGTTTCAACGGTGCCACCAAAAGTCACACACTTGACAACCCTGCCCGTGGCACAACTTGGGTTGATCAGCGAAGTCCGGACGCCCACAGTACTACAACCTGAGTCAAATAGGAGAGAGCATGAAATGTTGTTGACAAATCCCTTGTTAAACTTAAGAGAGCCCTGTCCCTGGTGTACTGACGCAGCAGTGGCCGTACAGACTACAGGTAGACTAGGCAAGGTATGTCCGCAACGCAGCGTCGTGATCGCCTTAGGCTGGAAAAGAGTCGAGCATTCTGGACAGTCTTTCACCTGGGTACAATCAAGAGAACAAGACATAGCATTGTGAGTTTCAGCTACTTTACCCTGTTCAATGTTAGCCTGTGTATCACTTAAAGCGACATTAGAATGTCTACCCGCATTACTCGACGATCTATCTCTACGACGCGATCGATTTTGATTATTTGCATTAAAATTGCCATAATTGTCGTTTCTGCTTGAGTTAAAATTTGGATGAGTCCGATCATTTGTATAATTAAAGTTATGATGTTCTTTAAAAATTTTTATTCCAAGAACCTTGTCTGTTTTGCGGACCCTGAGATCTTGATCTCCAGTTTTGTTTATTATAATGTCCTTGATTATTTTTAAAATTATTGTTACCAAAATCTCGCGATCTGTGAGCTTGGTTCCAAGAAACATTAAATGGAGCAGATTGTTGAAATTGCTTCCCTTTGTAAAAGTTATCATTGTTAAAATTGTAATTATTTCCCTTATTGACATACCTGTCAGCACTAAAGGAACGATTTCGTGAAAAATTGTTTTGTTGTGCTGCAAAAGCAACAGGCAATTCATTCTTAATCTGTGCATTACTTAGATCCATGGTTGGGTGAGCAGTGCAGAAATTTTTTGCATGTTCTTCTAAGTCTTTCATTGATAAAGGTTTCCGTTCGTGTAAAAAATGCGAGAAATGTAGGATTTACAGACGATAGTACCTTATCGCGCATCAGTAAATCGAAGAGACCTTCATACGACTTTTCAATTTTGGATAATTCGATCCATCTTTCTAGGGTTAGTCGTATTTGTGACAGAAAATCACTGAAATTTCTGCTTGATTGCGGTAGCAATGTACGAAATCTTAATCGGTATTCATCTTCTGTCATTTGAAATTTCTTCAGAAGTGCGGCTCTAAGAGCATTATAATCATTCTTCTCATTAATACTGGTAGTATGATAAACTGCTAAAGCATCCCCAGTAAGTAACCTGGATAAATATGTGCAATACAGTGTTTTATCCACGTTATAAGACCTACAAGTGGCCTCAAATCTATCTAGGAAAAATATTACGTCATCCGACGGGGGATTAAATTTAGGTAATTTAAGGTGAATTTCCTTAAAATGATCATGTCTGGATGAAGTTTGGCTTTCAAAAGTTCTCTGAGAATTAGCTTCCTGAGTTAACCTAAGTCTCTCATATTCTGACTCTGCTAATTTTAGTTCATGCTGTCGTTTTTTATCATTCTCTTCCATCTCAAGCTGAAGTCGTAATGTATTTTGTTCAGCTATTAATCTTCTTTCTTCCATTTCCTTTTGTTTATTTTCCATTTCCTTTTGTTTAACTTCCATTTCCTTTTGTTTAACTTCCATCTCAATTTTAAGTCTTTCTTCAGCCTCCCTTTGCTTCTGTTCTGCCTCTCGCTGAAATCGTGGTTCTTGTGCGTTTATTCACCGGTTAAATCAAATTCTGGATATTTATTACCCAAACCGATCACCGTACTCTTTCTTGACTGAAAAAAGTGTCATTGTCCTCTCCCCCCTCCCCCGTTGCTTAGAATTTTTTTTAAAACACGCCTGCCGTTCGTAAGGTTGTAGTCACGTAGCACATTCTGCCGTAGGGGAGTGAAGTGTTATAGACTTCGATGTACTGGGTCCCAGCTTCATGAGGTGGGGTGGCCTGTTCCCTTCCTCGCTGCCGTTGCCTTCTCTAACTCAAGATCAGAGGCAGGTACCCTTTTACAGCTGGTTAGACTGATGCGTGACACCTGTTCCCTTCCTCGCTGCCGTTGCCTTCTCTAACTCAAGATCAGAGGCAGGTACCCTTTTACAGCTGGTTTGACTGATGCGTGACACCTGCTCCCTTTCTCGCTGCCGTTGCCTTCTCTAACTCAAGATCAGAGGCAGGTACCCTTTTACAGCTGGTTTGACTGATGCGTGACACCTGTTCCCTTCCTCGCTGCCGTTGCCTTCTCTAACTCAGGATCAGAGTAAGGTACCCATTTACAGCTGTTATGGAGTGTTAGAGACTTCACCATACTAGGTCCAGCATCGAGAGATGGGGTCTACCTAGCTATAAATGGGTACTTAACTTTGAGTTAGGGAAGGAAAAGACAGCGAGGAAGGAAACTGGTCTCCCCACCTCTCGATGCTGGACCTAGTATGGTGAAGTCTCTAACACTCCATAACCAGCTGTAAATGGGTACCTGACTCTGATCCTGAGTTAGAGAAGGCAACGGCAGCGAGGAAGGGAACATGTGTCACGCATCAGTCAAACCAGCTGTAAAAGGGTGCCTGACTCTGATCTTGAGTTAGAGAAGGCAACGGCAGCGAGAAAGGGAACAGGTGTCACGCATCAGTCAAACCAGCTGTAAATGGGTACCTGACTCTGATCCTGAGTTAGAGAAGGCAACGGCAGCGAGGAAGGAACATGTGTCACGCATCAGTCAAACCAGCTGTAAAAGGGTGCCTGACTCTGATCTTGAGTTAGAGAAGGAAACGGCAGCGAGGAAGGGAACAGGTGTCACGCATCAGTCAAACCAGCTGTAAAAGGGTACCTGCCTCTGATCTTGAGTTAGAGAAGGCAACGGCAGCGAGGAAGGGAACAGGTGTCACGCATCAGTCAAACCAGCTGTAAAAGGGTGCCTGATTCTGATCTTGAGTTAGAGAAGGCAACGGCAGCGATTTCCCTTGTTTTCTTTGTACCGTTAACTTGTAGAACTGATTCAATTCCGTTCTATTGGTTTATAAACTTTTTTTTTTAAATACGGGGGGGGGGGGGGGGGGGGGGTTGAGGGCGGGTCTGTCGTAAGCGTGTCAACTATGAATGCAAGAGAAACGCTTTTTTTTTTTAACTTGCCTCCCAAATCACAATGTGAAATCAACATTTTCCAGTCAAGAAAAAGTACGGTTCTCAGTTTGGGGAATAAATTTCCAGAATTTGATTTAACGATAATTAATCAATGTAAATTAATTAACCTTGTTACTATAACAAGTGTTCTTCGTTCCTGTCCTAGAACGGTATATTTTGTTATCATATAATTATGAAATATGTTAATAATCAATACAGTAATTTATGTAATGAAATGTCATGAAATCAACAACGTGAAAGACAATAGAAACATTACCGACAAGACACGATAATCAAAGACGAGTGAACACAATCGTAGAAATCAACAAAAATAGAAATGTGTAACTAAAATAGAATATCGTAAAAATTTACGATGACAACTACGATCAGATACTCAACAGGACAATTGACAACACAGTGTAAAAACATAGGTTTTGTAAAAAACTGAACGACAGGAAAGGTGAGACGGACGCATAATACAAACAAAATTCATCATAAAACTAAATACGAGTAAAAATAACTACCAAAAACAACAAGTAAACGTGACGAAACAGCTAAACAGATACTATCATAAGGAACAATTAGCGATCGGAACTTCGGGAAGGTTTCTAGCCTTGGACCGGAATTATCGCTCAATTGAAACTTACAAGTTGAGCCCTACAGAACGTCTGACGAAGAGCCCGAATTGGCTTCGAGATGGATCTCGTTCGTCAGATCAACCTCCCTACCTCCCATGACGAATGTACAACATATAACATATAACATGGAAAATGTAAAGATGGACATAAGTATAGAAGGCACAGCTAAAAGTAATAAAATGTACAACGAAAGCACGTTATACTCATCTCGCGGGGTCCGGGAAAAAACAATGTGCCTCGTCTCCGTGGATGTACGTCTGAGGATAAAATACTTCGCTCTGCGTATATAACAACAGCTCGCACGTAATAATGACGAATAGGTGATCCCAAGGCAGTCAGTCACTGTAAAACTTGACGTGGAGGTTGATTGATGACCTTGAGCATTTGGTAACCGTAAGTTGATTCTGATTCATCATCACACTAGGTTCCAAGTTTGAGATGTTGTCGCCTTGAAAGTTCAAATCTTCTTTTCAACCGATACTTGGATTGAGTCATAACCCTCCACTCCCAAAGGAGCATAGGCCTTCAACAAACACATGCCAAGTCCTCCTGTCACGTGCCATCATCTCAAGTTCTTTCCATGTTCTCCTCATCATTTTCACCTCTGTTTCCAACTCTCTTCTCCATGTACTTCTTGGTCTTCCTCTGCCTCTCTTGCCCTGGGGGTTCCAGAACAAGGACTGCCTTGTAATGCTATCAACAGGTTTCCTCAGTGTGTGTCCTATCCATCGCCATCGTCTTCTTCTCATCTCTTGTTCCACTGGCACTTGTCCAGTTCTTGTCATCAGTTCCACATTGGTAACCTTGTCATACCATTTTAATCCCTCTATTCTACGCAAGCACCCATTTATGAAAGTCTGTAGCTTTTTGGTTGTTGTCTTTGTTGTTCTCCATGTCTCCGAGCCATACAATAGGACTGACTTCACATTTGAGTTGAAGATTCTTATTTTCGTGTTGGATCCTATTTCTCTTGATCTCCATATATTTCCAATGCAATGAAAGCTCCTCTTGCTTTTTGTATTCTTATTTTGATATCGCTGTCTGTCCCTCCAACTTTATCTATATTACTGCCAAGATATGTGTATGATTCTACATCTTGTATTGGCGTTTCTTCAAGTTCAACCCTGTTTTCATTACCTGCATTTATTCGCATTATTTTTGTCTTTTCCCTGTGTATTTTCAGACTCAATTGCTGTGACCTCTCATCGAGTGTTTTCAATTTGTCCTGCATCTGATTACGGTTATGGGACAGGAGAGCCAAATCATCAGCAAAATCCAGATCATCCAACTGCTTAGTCAGAGTCCACTGGATTCCATTTCTGTTGTGTGTTGTCGATGATCTCATAACCCAATCTATTGCCAGCAAGAAAAGAAATGGAGACAAGAGGCATCCCTGTCGCACTCCTGTTCTTATCCCAAATGGTTCTGTAAGCTGTCCTTCATGAAGAACTCTGCACGTCATGTCTTCATAGGTTTTCTTTATTAAATTAATGATCTTCAGGGGAACTCCATAATGCCTCATCAATTTCCAAAGTGATTCTCTGTCCACACTGTCAAATGCTTTTTCGTAGTCCACAAATCCGATGTATAGTGGTGAATTCCATTCCAGACTTTGTTCAACTATTATTCTCAAAGTGGCTATCTGGTCTGTACATGATCTGTTTTGTCGAAAACCTGCTTGTTCATCTCTCAATTTCTTGTCTATGGACTCCTTTAATCTCTCAAGGATAATCCTGTTCAATACCTTTCCTGGCACTGATAGTAACATTATTCCTCTATAATTTGTGCACTCTTGTAGATTTCCCTTCTTAGGCAACTTAACCAGATATCCTTCCTTCCATTCTGTTGGTATCTCTTCCTTTTCCCAGACTTTACCAAGTAATTTATATAACATCTCTGTAGCCGTGTCGATATCTGCTTTGATGGCCTCTGCTGGAATGCCATCAGGTCCAGACGCTTTTCCATCTCTTAGAAGCTTTATGGCTTTCTTTATTTCTTCCTTCGTTGGTCTTTCACCGTTAATTTGTAGCTCTTCTTCTGCTGGCTGGATGTCCGGCGGGTTTTGTGGAGCTGGTCTATTGAGAAGGTCCCCAAAATATTCTGTCCACCTCTTCATTTGCTCTTGTATATTGCTGAGCAGTTTCCCATTCTTATCTTTTATGAGGCAACTTGTTTGCTTGTATTTCCCTGTTAGCTTCTTTGTGCTGCTATACAGTTCTCTCATATTTCCTTTGGCTGCAGCATCTTCTGCCTCTCTTGCCAACTCCTCAATATACTTCCTCTTGTCTCTTTTGATACTTCTTTTTACTTCTTTGTTTGCTTCTGTGTACACTTCTTGAGCCTTGGCTTTGGAACTTCTGGTTTTGCTTGTGTTTAACTCTGCTTTCTTGTTTTTTCTATCTTTTATCTTATTGATGGTTTCTGTTGTTATCCATTCTTTTTGTTGTCTTTCCCTTTTCCCCAGTATTTCTTCACATGTCTCCTTCCATACCGTTTTGACCTGCTGCCAATAGTCTTCTGTATTCTCTACATCTTCCAACTGTTGGAGCACTTGGAATTTGTTGGATACTGTGACCGCAAATTTGTCTCTTGTTTCTTGATTTCTTAGCTGTCCTACATTAAACTGTTGTCTATAATTTTGCATTGTTGCATATCTCTTGAGTTTCATTTTTACTTTGGCTATCAGAAGATGGTGATCTGATGCCCCATCTGCTCCTCTATATACCTTTACATCCTGCAATGATGATCTAAACTTCTTCTTTATGCATATATGATCGATCTGATTTTCTGTTCTATGGTCTGGTGATATCCATGTTGCCTTGTGTATTCTCTTATGTGGAAACATGCTTCCTCCTATAGCCAGTTGATTTGAAGCACAGAAGTTTGCGAATAGTTCTCCATTTTCATTCATTACTCCTAGCCCATGTTTTCCCATGACTTCTTCAAATCCGGTATTGACTGTACCTGTCGTTCATTCTAGTGGTAAAGAACTTCATTACGCGAATGGTTGCAAAGGAACAAAAATGTCAGAAAATGTTCTTCAAAACGAACTCCAACAAGTAGTGTTTAACTGGTCACTTACTGGCAGCACACAAGTCTGTGATGACTGTACATATATTTTATTTAACGTGACACATACGGAGTGGAACAGACAAGACGATCATGGTTACAGATTACAGATGCAAATGTCATACTTTAAAGTTGCTGATCATACTCTTAAATTCTTGGAGATTCTTCAACAATCAAGTCCTCTTCTATCCAAGTGAGCTGAGGATCACTTCTGTTACCCGCTAATATACATTTACAATGAAGTCCGTTGACCTTCTTCCAAGGACGTCTATCGTGGTAAACGGATTCATGTTCAAGGATCAATCTTTGATATCATACCCGGAAAATTCCCAGACTTTCTTCATACAATACTTATGTAGCATATATATAATCCAGACAAAGTCATACACGGCAATACAATCAGGTTAGAGTCTTCTGTTGACTAACCTCTCCCAAAATCCATGCCATGACTTTGGCATTGGCGAAACGGCATATTAAAACATGTGAAGCATACAAAATCAATTAACTTCGTTTCCTCGTAGGTATCCTCCCTCTACGGTAATTCAAACAAGGCAATCGACTCCGTTTGTCCATTCTAGGAATGACATACTACGATGGATCCCCGCTAGACCATAACTAGGAGCGGCCTGATACTTCAATTAAAATCAATAAACATTCAATGTGAAATGGGGCGACACTTACATGATACTTCCACTATTGGCTTCGACATGAAGACCAATATATATATCAATAGAAATAATGGCTTCCACCAACTTGCCACGAATACAAGAAATATTCCACGGACATCAACATCGTCCGTACTGCCCCCATACAAAACATGACGTCAGAATCCCTAAACTAGGTTACCCGTGCGTTCAAAGCAACTCACACTGCATTGTGCACGTCAGTGCGTGAATCAATCGAACGCACAAATAATATAACTATATTAAGACTGGTGCGTACATTTGGCAGGACCGAAGACTACCCCCTTAGGTAATAAATGTACGTAACAGCAGGTTAATGCGAAATTAACACCATTAGGGATCAGAGAGCCAAGAAACAGTGGGTCCTTAAACCAGTTGTCAGTTGATCAGTTGTCGCTCAGAATTTTGGATAATCTAAGCTCGTTATTCTAGAACCATTGTGGGAGTGTGTTATTAGCATTTCGTGGGGATTGTTTCATTTCTGATTTGTGGTAATAGAAATTAGCATTTACGTGATTTAATGTGTTAAGTTTACCATTATAATTCACTGTGATTTCTAGCGTTAAAACTAACGAAATAAATAACTTTTTTTCTTTGCAAGAGGTGCAGTTAGAATGATAATTTTAACACCCGCTTCTCTCACCAGAAGATACGGTAGTTGACTAATTAAGTGTTAAGCGTGACTATAGTGACCGAATAGGATTCACGTTTATTTCATTTTTGTGTTTTATAGTAAGTGACTATTGTTTATACCTTATGACTAAACTAACAAGCGCCAACAATAAAATAACTATTAACGACAGACGATATTTGTAAGTGCGCGTAGGGGTAATTAAACAATAGTTGACAGTGTGAGCTGATCGCTAAAGCGCAGCGCGGGCGAAAAGCTGACCGTATAGTTGTAAATAAAGTCACCGTGTGCCTTTTAACTTTAAAGCAGGACTGCCGGAGAGGGAAAGAGATCGTCTCGACCCCGTCCGTGTATTTATAGAATAGTTGCATTTCTTTTTCATAATGTCTTGTTTATTTCTCGCAGACCTGACAGAGCGGCCAGCGGTTTTTCTTTATTATTGTCTCCAGTTACTGATTGGGTTTATGCTGTCTTCTTCGTGGCTTACGAGTCCCAAGTCCATGTTGTGAACAGGACTGGTTAAAAGACTAGTGCTAACCTTTAACCTTTGGGGTTATTAACTTGTTGGGTTCTTTTCTTCTCAATGAGGGGAGTGCATAGATATTTTGTTATATATATATATATATATATATATATATATATATATATATATATATATATATATATATATATATATATATGAAATTCTGATGTATCTGATCTTTCTCTTTTAGATATTCGATGTTGTAAAGTTTAATAATAAACAACAAAAGAACTAAACTTTGTGTGTTGGTCAGACCCATACCCAAATTTAACCATAGTTTTTCACGTTTGTGTGTCTTGTTGTCACATAGCTGTGTGTGTGTGTGGTTAGTGTAACATATTTCTCAATATAGGGAGGTGCAAGATTGTCTTATACTAAATTATAGTCGTATAGATAAGTTGGACTAGAGAAACTACTCAGTCCAGAGACAGATCTTCTCCTTAAACTATTCACTCTTGAAACTCTATTTCTTACACCTTTACTTCTCACGTACTATTGTCATCTCCTATACTCAGGCGGGACCTTACATAACTTTAAAAACCTATCTAAGCACGACAACTAGGGAAATTTGGGACCAGACATCTCCTGCCGGCATTTAAAATCGCGGTGTCATTTCACATTCTACGTTGATTTCTAGACTTCATCACTGCCAATGCTTTTTTTAAAAAAAAACCTGCTTCACCCCTGTAAAAGATACCCAATGGCAAAAAACCCTAGAGGGCTTAGTAACTGATTTCAAGATACTGCCTCTTCAAAGAGCTCCACAAGCTGGGTAATGACGCTGAAGGAAACCTAGTACTTGGTGTAGAATTCGAGGTGTTATCAATGAGTTATTCCTATCCTCCAGTTGTGAAAGTTACCGGCAGTTCTGCTTTGAAAGGATCGTTGATCTTTTCATGTTGAACAAAGCCCCCTACAAAATATTTTTTCACAGTAGAATTTCAATCCCCACAAATTATCTGTAAATAAAAATTTCGAATCTGTTGTCAGTTGAGCTTTATCTTCTTCTAAAGAAAAGCTTTAGCTGGGGAAAGCTGTCGTTTTTTTTTTTTTTTTTTTTTCACGTTATATTTTTGTGAAACGATTTCTTGCACAAATGTACTTTCTGTTCCATGTATGATCGCTAATTTATCAAACAGGTGCAGGGTGTGAGTCCTGTTGCTCTATAAAGCTGTTTGAAGTAAGCTATATTAACAAATAAAACGGTATTGAATCAGTTTTACAAATTAACGGTGCACAGGAAACACGGGACGTTTCGGGTTTCACCCTTTATCAGCCACAGTTACAAACAGGTGACAAGGACAAGAAATATAGACACGTCAAAGAAAAAGACTTTAGACACTGCAAACGCGTAATATACCGGTGTGTATATATATATATATATCCTTACCAGTTTTATAGCAGCCCCTTAATTTATTGAAGTGAACTGCCGAGTGTTTCAAATATGTCACTGATACTGCCAGCTTAATAAGAAAGCGGCTGTACGTGAACTGTTATCATGATGATGATGAAATTAGCGCCTAGTTGAGTTCTTAGGTCATAAACACATGATATACATTTCCTCAAGACAGTTAAGAAAATTTACAGTTAATCTATCAGATGCAAGCATAACTTTCGAAGAAAAAAGAGTTTTATAACAATCAGATGCTGAAACAAACGGGATGCAAAGCATCCAGTCAAACAAAATGATGCATACTACCAGCTCAACAGAAGAGAACAAGAGGTAATCTTCAGATCACATATGGCCGTCATCAGTACCATTCGTGGAAAAGCTCTACGCAGATGCAAAAAGCCTCAAGCTGACTACTGCTTTCTTTGAAAACATTCAAGTAGACGTCTGTGAGTGTACGAAGCAGTATCAGAAAGTATGGTCAGCGCCTTCATAAACGGAAGACTGTTTACAACCAAACAAAATTTAAACTGGCCGTTGCAGGTTTATTTCTGATGGGAGTTCACTACTTTTAAAACTGTTTCAAACACCTAATTTAGTAACGGACTCAGAAATTATAACGCTAGTCTCCATATGGGCAATTCAATGCGTCCAAGTGAATTAGGGGCTTTGTTTCGACTCAGGAATTTCAGTCCTCCACAAATGACCCGACACTCAGCGAGCTTCATCTGTACACACACCAACACATTTTGTGCCGTAAATTTTGCTTTCAACTCATTAAAGAATCAATAACTTCAAACGGCTCACAAGATTAGACCCAGACATAGTACTCTAACAAAACACAACTTCGTCAGTAATGTCACCTTGACCGTCAATGACACACACGTAACACATGAAAAGGTCGTCGATAGCACTCTCTGTTGCTTCACCACGACAAGTCTGTCAGTGTTTCAATCAGCTGATCATTCACATCCTTGGATGTACCATTATATCAAGGGCTAATTGTGTTAATGGATAAAACCACATTCATAAATGGTTTTGTAGCAACATCTTCAAAGCGGCAAGGAGCATAAGCTGTCACCAAACATACTCGTATCTCTTTGTGTCCTGTGTCATCAGTTCAATGTTTGTCCAAGTCTTCGTCATTCGTTTCATGTCTGTCTCCAGTTATTGTCTCTCTGTCTTCTACGTTGTCCCTCTACCTCTCTTACCCCGGGGATTCCAGAAGAAGAAGATGAAAGAGACAAGGAAGAATATATGAAGAAGACAAAGAAGAAGAATATGAAGGCGAGAACAGGATGAAGAATATGAAATCCAGAGGAAGATGAACAAGAAGAGAAAGAAGAAGAAGAAAGAGAAGGGGGAAACAGAAAGAGAAAGAGTAAATGAAAGGGACGAGCAGCGTAACAGATGGCGATAAAGAAAGATGCACGAAGAAGAAGAAACAGAAAGATAGACGACGCAGAAGAGATATATGATGGAGAAATAAAAGAAGAAATACAACAAGGGAACAGAAGGAGAAAAAGTGTATACCAAGCATGAAGTGAACACTAGATGCCTTCATGTGTGCCTCAAGCCAGGTATAGAGGCAAGAAACAAGAAAATACTCATGCAACAGATGAAGTCTGAATTTTGTCAAGCCCTAACTTCATTTAACCGTAGTGAGGACGGCTGCCAGCAGAGGAAGCAAGCCTAACGCGCGACTGTCTAGCTCAGGGGTCGGAAACCCGTGCCATCTCGTGCGGCTCTCGCTCTCTACTACTGAACTCTTAGTGAATGAGGGATACCATGTGCTTTCTTTTCCTTCGGTTCTTCAATGTGTTACAATGGAGACAAAATTAAATATTTGGCTCTTTGTCACGGAAAGGTTCCCGACCCCTGGTCTAGCTGGCTAATACTGTCGTCCAAAGATGTTCCCTGCAAAACGTTCTTCTGACACGGCTAACTAAATCATTAAAGAGGCAGACGAAAACTTTTTTTAAAAAAGCATTGTCTACCAACACTTTAAATCACATAGTATAGCAGAGATACATGTGACAGAAGATTAGATGGAAAGTCATCGAGTTTGTATTATCCAATCAGATGTTTTCTGTTAAATCCTCCACGCCGCGGAACTTTCAAGGATTAGTGCCACGTTTTTATTATAATCGTCCGTAAGATTTTAAGAATGCCTAAGTTAACAAGCAGTATTTATCTTAAAACCATGTTCCTCCTTTTCCCTTCAGGAATAAAAACTTTTTTAAAACCGTTACCTGTCAACCGACAAATGCTTCCATGTTTGTTTTTCTCCCGCGTACAAAATGTAATAATTTTCCACTACTTTTAGCTGCTTGCATCATGTGGGAGAATTACCTGCAGAGATGTCAAGATTAAACGATGTCTGACGGATATGCAGAAGCGGGGAAAAGCTACCTAAGCTGTTTCTCCCGACGTCTGCTAAAAGCAGAAAGAATCTTGTGCACAAATGACTGCGGCAGAGTCTCAACTAACACAGTTCGGCATTTTACTGACGGAGTATTTGAAGGAATGTGGATTAGGTAATCAAAAGTCAGTCATTACTTATGTTAAAACAAAAAAGAAAACACACAGACGTATTACGTCATCATTAATCAGTAATTCGTTACATCAAGATCAATAACATATTATTTTTTTTTCATATAATGTAAAGCTCATGAGATAATGGTCGTTACTTGAGCTGTGATTTAAACAAAGGACTCGCTTATACAGTTGTTCAACGAAACACCTTCATTAAATCGGCATCAAATCACCGTTCACCATCCCACGCCTGTGTCTTTCAAATACGAAATACCAACTATATTCCCAGATTACTTCTATTAATTTAAATTAAGTTATTTTCGTCTTATTTTATATTTCAAAAATAATAGTTATACAAAATCGGCTGGGCCAATGCTGGTCAAAATTTGAAAGATATTAAAGGCAAAGTTTCCGTTCTCTGCAGTGAGTGAAACATTGAGATTTTGAACGTCTTGGTTTGGTTTGGTTTTAAGGACTACCTTCATTGCACACGGATAACTCCATCAGAGTTCTGATCTTCTTCCTTAGATCACACGAGGATCTCAGCACAGTGCACGAACTCCGTAGCACCAGCGAGAATTACAGTGTGTGTATAGAGGAATCACAAATTCAATAAATATTTTTGTGGTGGGTAGGTTTCTAATTTTTAAAATTTTGCCACGGCAGCGGCCTTATGGCCTACCCTTTACGATTTTCAACTGCCGTGGAATTTTTAGCTTGCAAAACTTGCACATGGGACCTCCTATCTTTTCGCCCTGATCCAAAAAAGGCTGGGTATCCGATCTCACTACAGAAAAGACCAGGGGGGAGTATGATTTTGAACGTCAAATATATAAAACTCGACAAATACACAAAGCTAAGATGATCTGAAATAACTTACTTACTTAATCGTTAACCTTCCTACCGTGAGGTGTAGAGGTTTCGAAGAGAGAGCGCCCGACTATCCTATCGGCTGTCTTCATCCTGGCTTGGTTCCATTCTAGTCCTCGGTCCTTCAAAGATTGTCTAATGTTGTCCTCTGTGACGCGTATATGTAAATAGACTACATAAATCCGTCCACCTTTGCTCCTCATTAGCGTTACGTTTTGCTACGAAGAAAACCCACGCAATTCACTGTCTGTGGACTGACATTTTAGCCACGCCTATTTTTCCCGTCTTTCTTACGCTAACGGCTGGTTTACCTATTATTCGCATCATGCCCGATGATAGGGGGGCGAACCGGTCTGTTTAACGGAATTCTCGTGTGAGCTGACATGTCAATCATCGGGATGTGACAGAAAGCACGTGATGAAACTGATCAGACTTAGTAGCAATTTCAAAGGCGATTATAATATTTCCCGGTCATCTTTGATGTCCGACATTTTTAGGGGAATTAAGCATTTGATCTAAAATAAAGGGGAGATAATTAAGACGGTCCGCTCGCAAGAGACGATTCTCTGATGCCGTTCGGCATTAGGGGGGGGGCCGGGGGGGGGGCGAACCGTAGAATCTTTTATCTCGTGAAAATAGCAAAACGCGCAGATATTCTCTTACCAGTGGTTCAGTAAAGTAAAATCCATCAACCATTTTCGAGGTCTTAAGTATAATGTTAAACGTGACAGAGTAGTACGCGCATTATATTTTGTTGTGTGTACATTTTTTTAATGACTAGTGTTTATATCACGTGTTAAAACGATAGACGCCAACCATCAAATAGCTAGTAATGACCAGCGATGTGTGTTAAAGGAGTATTAATTAAATTAACCCTGATATTGTGCGCTGAGTGTTTTACTGGGCTGGAGGGGAAAGGCGCATACCTTAAACCCAACCGGACCCGCTAAAGCGAAGCGCGATAGGTTAGACTAAGATACCGTGTGCCTTTTAAGTTTATTAGAGGACGGAGAGGATCAGAGATCACACTACGCGCGATAGCATAGTATTGTCATTTTGGGTTAAATGTTTTGTTTCTTCCTAATTTAGGATCGATCAAAAACCAGCGAACCAGCGGTCTTATAGGCTACCAGTGACATTATTGTTATTATTGGGTCTTCGGTTTTGACCTGTGCGGTCCACTTTCTTCATTCATGAGAAAGGCCAAACTATAAACAATAAGAATAATATTAAACTGGACTCGAGAAATTCCAGATTTTTTTCTATCCAATTTTATCAGCCCGCTGTGGCAAAATATATAACAATTTACTCGACCTATGACAGACGGTTTCCCAAGTCGATTATACCCAGGGGAATTCGCTGTTTTTCATAACCGGCATTCAACTCAGAGAAAAGCCGATAGGATTTATCATTTCCAGTGTGCATAACGTAACAGTTGTCTCAACAACCAGAGGTTGGACAATACAGGAACTATTTTTTTCTTTCTATGACAGTGACAGTCCCGAAAACGCCTTACTTCAACAACTATATGTGGTGATACAGGACTCATCTAGGAAAACAATTAGCGCACCAATTCTGGCGATTACCTTGACATTATTATTAAGTACCAAGGCTAGTCTGGGGTCAGATTTGGCAACCAACCTGACACGATAGTTCATACTATTGTAAGTGGCTTTTTTTCCAAGAGATACCTACGCCAAGTACTGGGTAAGCGAGTATGTTTGTGACCACAGAATGACAGATTGAAAGGAAGAGAGAGAGAGAAATGTTTTCCTTTGTTACAATCATTATACTAATTTTTTTTTTATCTCACTGAACTGAGTATTTACGGGATAGCTTAACTGGGAACTTGTCCTTTTCTTTACTGAATATTCCATACCCTAATGCTAACCTTTGACCTTTTGGGCTATTAACTTCTTTTGGGGATCTTTCTTTCTTCACAAGAGGGGAGGGCATTTATGGGGTTATTTTCCCATGTCTGTAATATGAATTATATATATATATATATATATATATATATATATATATATATATATATATATATATATATATATATATATATATATATATATATATGTTCGATGTGGTAAAGTTTAATTGATAATAAACTAAACAAAAACTTAATTTAATGTGTTGGTCAAACCCATACCCATTTCTATTACCCATAGTTTTCACGTCTGTGCGTATTCATCTCATAATTGTGTGTGTATGTGGGTGCAGTGAAACTTATATTTGATATAAATAGAGAAAGTTCGTCTGATTAAAATGTAGTCATATAGATAGGCTGGATTAGAGAAACTACTCACTCCAGAGAATGACCTTCCTCTTACACTATCACCTCGTGAAAATATATTCTCTTACACCTTTGTTCTCACATATTTACCACTATCCACTCTGCTCAGACGGGACCATCAATATTTTCAGACCTATCTTTAAAAATTTACGACATCCTCTCAGCGGACTCTGGGTCGTCCTGAGGATCTGGATCCCTGGCTCTTTGTTTCCCATGCTTGTCGTGGTAGCCGATCTTCTCCCATTCTGTAGACATGGCCAAACCATCTTAGTTGGGACTGTTCTACTTGGGTCTGCAGGGGTGGGATTGTAGGCCTTGACGTATCGTCTGGTTGCGGACGATGTCTCTTCATGTTACTTCAACCACCTTCCTCAGATACCTCATTTCTGAGGTTTGGATCTGGCTTTTGTGGGTTGTAGTCATTGCCCATGACTCGCATCTATATGTCAAGACTGGGACAAAGATGGAGCGGTATACAGCCATCTTCGTTTTCTTACCAACCTCTCTCTCGCTAAGGAATCCTCGATTTATGGCCTGAAAAAGTTTCCCAGCTGCTGCTTTTCGAGTGGCCAACTCTTCTTTGATGCTTCCCTTTCGGTCTATAATAGCTCCGAGGTATTTAAAGTGGTCGACCTGCTCCAGGACCTGTTCTCCCAGCTTAATCTGATGTCTTTTTTCTTCTCGTGATATCACCGTGGATTTTGTTTTAGAGCTGCTTATGACCATCCCTCTCTTCTCCAGCTCTTCCTTCCAGACTTGCAGGTTGGATTGGAGATGTGCCTCTGATTTAGCAATCAGGGCAACATCATCAGAAAATGCCAGCTCTGAAATACAGACCTGTCTCATCTTCCAGGACCCCACTGAATACTTCTTGTTCTCTCCTTACATGCTTTGATGACATCGTCCATGAGGAGTATAAAAAGATAAGATGACAGGATATCACCTTGTTTTACACCAGTGGTGGTCCTGAACTCTTCTGACTTATGGTTTGCTGTTCTCACATAATTTCTGCAAGACTTGTAGAAGCTCTGTATAGCATGAATCAGAGGTGCTGGAATGTTCTTCCTTACCAAACAGTCCCAAAGTTTGCTCCAGGGGACCCTGTCAAACGCCTTTTCCAGATCTATGAAACAAAGATGGATCTCACTCTTATACTCAAGGGCCTTTTCACTCAGCTGTCTGAGTGTGAAGATTAGGTCTTGAGTACTTCGGTTTGCTCGGAATCCGCACTGGACCTCATCCAATTGTGGCTCAGCTAGTTGTCGGAGTCTCTGCTCTAGGATTCTAGAGTAGATTTTACCAGGGACACTGATGTAGCGTGAGGTTTTTATTGGCGCTAAGATCAGTATAGCACTGACTATACAGAAATATAATTTCTGCAGGAAAATGGTGAAGTCCCAGTGTATGAGAGAACTACTGGTATCACAAATTAGTTACAGCTGTGAATGATCTGATCTCGAAAAATTAGTAGAGTGGAGACAGTCATAAAATGGGACCTTGCTGTGTAACTAACTGTGATATTAAACAAGGAAACAGATTTCATTTAACAATTACAAAATTGACAAGTCGTTCAAATACAATTTCCTTATTATTTATTAAGTATATACACTATCTACTCTTGTGCTGAAGGGTGGATGTTGGAAGATGGAATGCAATGGATTTGTACGTTTACATATGATATATATATATATATATATATATATATATATATATATATATATATATATATATATATATATATATATATATTACAAGTCTTCCAATTATAGGAAGAAAATTATAGATATCAGCTGTCTTCTTCTTCTTCTTCCGTCCTTAGCCAAAGATCGACCAAGCAGTCAGAGGCCATCACGCCTTGTGGCGTCTTAAGGGCAACAGCAGATTGATTTTCTCTGTTGCAGTTTCCCATCACGCCTAGCGGCGTCTTTAGGGCAACAACAAATAGATCCATCTGCCGTTGTTTCCGTAATCGGTGTGACAAGCCAACGGGTGATCAGCCCATTGGGCGATATCAGCTGTGCTGTTAATTAATTGTAGAAAATTTATCAGCTGTGCTGTTAATCTTGTCTCTCACTACGCTAAATCACTTTTTCTTCCTTGACCGTTAATTGCCCACAATTGCCGACGGAAATGGTACTAACGTGTACTCATCTCTTAGAACAGTTCTGTCCTTCCTAATTTGTTGCACACAACACCCGCTGATGATCGTTCCTTTAGCCCACCCAAGACTGAGGGGGACTAAGGATGTAGCTCCGGTACAATCACTGTGCTCCTGCGAAGTTCCAGGCAGCTGGATTGACTCGAACATACGACCTCAGGTTGGATGACACGAATAAAACCTGTAACAGGGAAAAATAGGGGCTAACTTCTGTCATCAAGCCCACCTATTTCTAGTGTATATGAGATGAGCGTGTCTCGGGTGTCTGCATGTAGGATGAATGACAACATGGCTCAGTGTGGTGAAGTGAGATGTTATAAATATTTATAGGGGACTTAGTGTACTGACTGAGATCAGCTGTGAAGGTATATATATATCTAATAAGAGTAGTGTATTATATATAACCTTACTTGCTGCCACATATGTATACCTCAGTCAGAATTATTCTGGAATAGTGTGATGACTACGTTATATGTCTAGGGTATGTGTATGATGAAGTGTAAGTCAAAACAACAACAGACAGATAAACAATTTAATTTATTCCACTACACTTGACAACACTGTGACACTCACATACATAAAACACTCTACAAGGATATCTTAAAGGAGTCACTGATAACTTTTCAAATAACAATATGTATTCATTGCTGTCATGAATGAATATGTGTCCTGATTCAAATACAAAGGGAACCAGGAATCACAATCAATTTTAATTACAAGTTATATGTACAGAATTTATCAATATGAATCTTGTAGTGACATCTATTTTCAATAGTATCCTATGTGTGTTAGTTGTGTAGTAGTAATATGAGGTAATACTGGTTTTGTTTTGTTCAAGCTCTGTTGGTATTTGTCATCATGACTTCAATAGTTTGTCTTTATTGGAACTAGTATTGGAGATGTTCTCAGTTCCTGATATTAAAAACAATTTAATTCCCCTCTTAATGTTATTTTTACAATGTCATTTTAAGATGGGGGTACATAATGTTGAGCTCAGCTGTCCACATCAGCTTATCTTGCGTGATGGCGGCAGGAAGAGACTCCTCTGCTCGATTTCTCCCCTGGGCTCTGGAGACACCTCACTGATAGCTAAATGGACCAAGGAGTATGCTGTCCGACTCTGGATTCAGCAAAGCTCTGACCAGGTGCTGCTCAATAACGTAAGACCACGGTCCCTGAAAACAAGAAGGATGTACCTTCTACTTCATAACTAATTGATACTCTAGTTCTACACTGAGCACAATACATCACAAACATTGAGTTCAGAGCGTTAGGCCAACTGTCAGCTTCATCTGAAATACTTTATACCAGTATTTCCCTCCCTAATGGTTACTACGCCTCTGCAATTCCAGCATTATTTCTGTCTAATCAATAATCTAGGTGTCAGTGTACTGTTTGGCCATTCCATGCAGTTTTACTTTCCTCCGACACCTTCTGTTCAGGTTGGAGCATTATAGGCTTTACCTCATGTTCGCTACTGAACTACACATATATACAGGCATAAATTAACAATTTACATTCAATTTTCATTAAAAGATATTGAATATTTCAAACCTACCACAATTCATGGAAATACACAGACACGTTGACTAGCAATGAATTCTGGCACAAATACTGGCACAAATTCCCATCTGCTTATGTTCCAGGCTTTTATTTAGCAAAAATATGAGCTGGCTTCAACGCACTGTTGCTTTATCAAGCTTATTTGAACTAGTGGTCTCGAACTAACGCTCCTAAGTGATTATATCAGCGAGTCTGGCCAATGGAGCCACGTTTCGACAAGTGTTTGAAAAAATTTTTACCTTCCTACGTCTCCCCTAACAACCAAGGATAGCATTTATAGTCCGACTAATCGTGTGTAGCCTTACATATCATTCCAGCCAATCAGTTCAAATGTAACTTGTGGCCCATTTCCCGTACAATGGTGGTTTAAAAAATCTACCACTGAGCGATTCTGATTTTGGGTGTTGTCTGACAGCACCATCATTTTATTTTGGCTATAACTTGTTAATTCCTAGACTATTTGCATAACGTTTTACATATTCTTTGTCAGCAAGCCCTAAGGAACCCAAATATACAAATTTAAAAGAGCTAAGTGGCTGCGTTCAAAATATGCAATTTCTTCTACCTCCTGTTTCGAAGATGTGCTGTCTGGGTACTGTAATGTTTTCAAACGTAAACCCATCTAATGTTATCTTTTCTAATAAGCGTTTTTCCAGGTTTTTTAAAACCTAACTCTGGGAAGGGTAGTGAATTTATCACTGTCCGTCTGAAAAAAAAAGTTAGTGCATGTGGCCTTACACGCGTGATAGTAGTAATTGTGTATCGCGCGACGCGTGTTTAGTGTTGCACGTGTTCGGCTTTATGCCTCACCCTTCTCTCTATCCTTTAGTCCATCTGTCTTTAGTTACGCCGTGTATAAAATGGAATGAATGAAATATTAAAATTAGGTCATTGATCAGCTTGGTATCTCAATGTTTTTGCAAGAAATACAGCACACGTTTCATTGAAGAACGCGGGTAATAATACAGTAGGCTTTTACTATCAACGTGAAAGCGTTACAATTTGCAGAC
The DNA here is from genome assembly GCA_024509875.1 of Oreohelix idahoensis. Taxonomy (NCBI): domain Eukaryota; kingdom Metazoa; phylum Mollusca; class Gastropoda; order Stylommatophora; family Oreohelicidae; genus Oreohelix; species Oreohelix idahoensis. Next base: position 74,992 of record JAMPIV010022311.1, on the reverse strand, counting down.
GAAGCATAAAACAAAGGGGATTTCGAGTACATTCTTTGTGACAGCACTGTTATTTTACCATTGCTCTTTTCTTTATTAAATTTATTTGTTAGGCTTTACATTTACCTTTTAATTTATATATGTGGATTAGAATATTTCACGACACCTCCCCTCTTAAAACAGACATTCCATGTCAGTCCTTTATTCTATATACACATAGATAAATGTAAGTCAACTTGACTTTACTCTGCTGTGGTGCTATCATGGTTTTATGTAGTTGGGTCCATTCAGAGTAGGCACTACTCATGAAATCTGCCTCAGACTTCTACAACCAATAATATATTTCGGTTATGTTACAGAACAGCCGCAAGTGTGAGTGCTTGTCTTAATGCTGCTTCGCAACCCGTATTCATCATTTCTCTTCTCTGAGTCTGCGCAATGACATGTCCAGAGAACATTATATTTCCCTCAAAATGTACGTTATGAGGAGATAACATATACCTGGTGATAGCAGAGTTTTCGTAGTGGATCCCATAATCTTCTTATTATCCTGTATGAAACATTCGGAATATCCTCAATCAAAGAGGCAACTCAGGGATTCATTACGTTCCTCCGAAATGTTTACATCCAACAATTTTCTCATCATTCTAGAGAAGACGCTAGGCGCATTCTTCAATCCAAATGGCAATCTATTAAACTCATAGTGTCCTTCTGAGGTACTAAAAGCTAGGTATGGTCTAACCTCAGGCTTTACTGGAATCTGATAGTATCCTTTACTCAGATTCACTTTTGAGAAATATTTAGCTTTATTTAGTCTGGCAAACAGCTGATTTGTATCCGGCAATGGATCCACCTGTCCTTCTGTAATAGCATTCAGTCTCCTGTAATCTATACAGAGTCTATGTTCTCCAGAGGGCTTCCTTAAGAGTACAACACCGGAACTATACGAAGATTCACTGTGTGAAATAATTCCTTCCTTCAATAGATAGTCTATCTCTTCCTTCAAAGCTTTCTCCTTAGCAAACGGAATCGAATATGGTTTCATACAGACAGGTGTGGGGTCTATCAGTTTCATATCATATTCCAATAGGTTTGTATGCCCTGGTCGGTCTGTTAACACCTCTGCATGATTATTTAGAACCTGTTGCACTCTCTCTTTCTGAGTTTTCGTTAAATGTGTACTGATTTTCACCTGGGCTGCTGTCTCACAGGGGTGTAATGGATATTCAAATGATGAAAGTGGTTCCTTTTTCATCTCCATGGCGATGGACAAGGTCAACAAGTGTGTCTCTTCCTGATGTTCTCTTTCCAAATATTTCTTCAGGAGATTCACATGATAGATTTTTTCTTTCCCCTTCTTATCTATCTTATAATTTGTTCTAGACACCTTCTCTAAAACTGTATATGGACCCTGCCATCCAATTTGTAACTTATTCTGACTCCCGGGCAAAAGAAGCAGTACTTTCTCTCCCACAGCCAAATTTCTGTCTTTCGCCTTCCTGTTATAATAGGCAGCATGTTTCTTCCTGGCTTGTTTCAAATTTTCATTGGCAAGTTTCCAGCAAGTTTTTAAACGAGTGGTCAGCTCATTCACATATTGGTATGAAGATGTAATGTTTTCCTCTGCCTTTTCATCAGTCCACGTTCTTAACAAAGCTACATATGGACCTTTAATTGTGTGGACCTATTTGTCCATGCACCGGTATGGTCTCTTCCACTCGAAGCTCTATAGTGATGATTTTTCCTCCCAGAATTATCATGCACAAAACGACCGCTACCAATTTTGCTCTTGGGGTTGTCTCCCCACTTAAAATTCTTGATGAGAGATTTCCTCTCTACATCCTCTTCCTCCAGTTTGTTTAAGTCCGATTGAGGGATTTTCGGCTTATCCTGGGGTAAGACATCTGTTTGCACTCTCCGCATAGTGGCCATTGTAAAACAGTTAAGTGAAGCTTGTCCGTGAAAAGGGGCTTCCCATTCCATTTGGTCCACTTTATCAAATCTATTTTTCTTTTTATTATCAGGCCTAATTTTGCCCCGTGGCGTGTCCAGGTCCTGATCCATGTTCCCACTTGTGGGTGTTCCCTCATGTGCTATGCTACCCCTTTCTACAAAATTCTCAATGTCCCATCTTGCTTTGGGCCAATAATAATTGTGAGCCACCTTTTGAATGATGGTACCTATCTTCTCATGGTCCCCATCTGGTTTCACATGTAGGCTCCTTATTAAGTCTGCCCTATATCTTTTTGGAAGTACCAGCTGTCCCTGACCTTTGGATCTAGCTCCAGTCTTCCTATACATCAACTTGTTTTTCATGTAAAAATCTCCCTTGCCTGGAGTTGTATGACAAGTTGACAATTTTCTGAAACAAGGCTTGAGTGTTTTATCCCCAGCCTGTGCCTTCCTCATCTCTTCTGGAGTGGTATCCAACATAATATCCTCCTCCTGTCTTGAGGTCGACCTGACCTGAAGGGTTGCCATATACACAGGTTTCCTTCTGCAACGGTCAGTGTCATGATTGTCCATCTGACAATTCTTACACCACCTTTTTTCCTTGGTTGAAAGATTTTCTTTCATCATATTTCCTTTCATCGAATTGTGGGATTTTATTTTTATTTTCATACCGTGGCCTATCAAACTGGTGCTTACCTTTGTTTTGATCCCTAGGATCAAATTTATTAAAGTTCTGTGGTGCCCTAAAGTTATCCACTTGTTTCTTTTTATTACCTGTTACCTCTGCTTGAGCTGCTTGATACCTTTCAGCAACATTTAGCAACTCACCCAGCCTCTCTGCACCTTGTTCCATGAGAAACTTTCTCAGGTCTGGAGCCATGGACTCTCTTAGCTGCTCTATAAGGACCATTTCCTTAAGATCTTGGGTTTTTCCCAGAGAAGTCCATTTCTCCAAGTATGTCTCTATTCGTGCAGAGAACTGGTGATAGGTTTCACCTGACAGTAGTTTAGCATTCCTAAATTTTTTCCTATAGAATTCTGCATTCATTTCATATCTTAACAAAAGAGCCTGCTTTAGCATGTCATAATTTTCCTGATCACCTCTGCTCATTTTTGCAAAAACCTCATAAGCTGCCCCACGAAGTCCCTGAGATAACTTTAAGCTCCACCTTTCTCTCTCTAACCCATACGTGGTAGCTAATAGTTCATACCTATTTAGGTAGCTCTCTATATCATCGTCTTTCTCAACAAAATGATCTAAATGAAAATTCATAGCTGAGGTTGAGGCTCCTTGGCTAGCAGTGGCATCAGAGGCAAAGGGACTGGCACCATTTTCAGGAGCATGGCCCTGAAACTCAAACTCCCTTAGTCGTAACTCATGTTCCCTTTGTAATCTCTTATCTTCTGCTTCCCTTTCTGCAGTCAATCTTCTTTCTTCGGCTTCCCTTTCTGCAGTCAATCTTCTTTCTTCGGCTTCCCTTTCTGCAGCTAATTTCTTTTCTTCTCTTTCTGCAGCTAATTTCTTTTCTTCTCTTTCTGCAGCTAATTTCATTTCTTCTCTTTCTGCAGCTAATTTCTTCTCTTCCCTTTCTGCAGCCAATCTTTTGTCTTCTCTTTCTGCCTCCAATTTCTTAGCCTCAGCCTCAATCTGCAACCTCTTAGTCTCAGCCTGCAACCTCTTAGTCTCAGCCTCAGCCTCAAATTGTAACTTCTTAATTTCCCTTTCAGCCTCTAACTTTCTTTCGGCTTCAAACCTTCTTTCTTCGCGTTCAATAAATTTGTCACATTCCGTGGTGACATAGGCAACCATAACTTGCCCATCTAATCCTAACTCTTTTGCAGTCTGAACAGCAGCAGATCGAAACTTGGCCAGGTCCGCCATTGTCTATCAGGTAAATTTATACAATGTCTAACCAACAATTCAATCTCTAAATATATATCTAATGGACAACACAGGCACCGTGAGCTCAACCTTATTTAATTCCACCCAAGGATACCTTTTAATTCTTATATTCCCTGAAGTGAATTACCCCCAATATTTTTAATAGGTAAAGATTCAAAATCCCGGACGAGCCCCCAATATATGTGGTGAAGTGGGATGTTATAAATATTTATAGGGGACTTAGTGTACTGACTGAGATCAGCTGTGAAGGTATATATATATCTAATAAGAGTAGTGTATTATATATAACCTTACTTGCTGCCACATATGTATACCTCAGTCAGAATTATTCTGGAATAGTGTGATGACTACGTTATATGTCTAGGGTATGTGTATGATGAAGTGTAAGTCAAAACAACAACAGACAGATAAACAATTTAATTTATTCCACTACACTTGACAACACTGTGACACTCACATACATAAAACACTCTACAAGGATATCTTAAAGGAGTCACTGATAACTTTTCAAATAACAATATGTATTCATTGCTGTCATGAATGAATATGTGTCCTGATTCAAATACAAAGGGAACCAGGAATCACAATCAATTTTAATTACAAGTTATATGTACAGAATTTATCAATATGAATCTTGTAGTGACATCTATTTTCAATAGTATCCTATGTGTGTTAGTTGTGTAGTAGTAATATGAGGTAATACTGGTTTTGTTTTGTTCAAGCTCTGTTGGTATTTGTCATCATGACTTCAATAGTTTGTCTTTATTGGAACTAGTATTGGAGATGTTCTCAGTTCCTGATATTAAAAACAATTTAATTCCCCTCTTAATGTTATTTTTTACAATGTCATTTTAAGATGGGGGTACATAATGTTGAGCTCAGCTGTCCACATCAGCTTATCTTGCGTGATGGCGGCAGGAAGAGACTCCTCTGCTCGATTTCTCCCCTGGGCTCTGGAGACACCTCACTGATAGCTAAATGGACCAAGGAGTATGCTGTCCGACTCTGGATTCAGCAAAGCTCTGACCAGGTGCTGCTCAATAACGTAAGACCACGGTCCCTGAAAACAAGAAGGATGTACCTTCTACTTCATAACTAATTGATACTCTAGTTCTACACTGAGCACAATACATCACAAACATTGAGTTCAGAGCGTTAGGCCAACTGTCAGCTTCATCTGAAATACTTTATACCAGTATTTCCCTCCCTAATGGTTACTACGCCTCTGCACTTCCAGCATTATTTCTGTCTAATCAATAATCTAGGTGTCAGTGTACTGTTTGGCCATTCCATGCAGTTTTACTTTCCTCCGACACCTTCTGTTCAGGTTGGAGCATTATAGGCTTTACCTCATGTTCGCTACTGAACTACACATATATACAGGCATAAATTAACAATTTACATTCAATTTTCATTAAAAGATATTGAATATTTCAAACCTACCACAATTCATGGAAATACACAGATACGTTGACTAGCAATGAATTCTGGCACAAATACTGGCACAAATTCCCATCTGCTTATGTTCCAGGCTTTTATTTAGCAAAAATATGAGCTGGCTTCAACGCACTGTTGCTTTATCAAGCTTATTTGAACTAGTGGTCTCGAACTAACGCTCCTAAGTGATTATATCAGCGAGTCTGGCCAATGGAGCCACGTTTCGACAAGTGTTTGAAAAAAATTTTACCTTCCTACGTCTCCCCTAACAACCAAGGATAGCATTTATAGTCCGACTAATCGTGTGTAGCCTTACATATCATTCCAGCCAATCAGTTCAAATGTAACTTGTGGCCCATTTCCCGTACAATGGTGGTTTAAAAAATCTACCACTGAGCGATTCTGATTTTGGGTGTTGTCTGACAGCACCATCATTTTATTTTGGCTATAACTTGTTAATTCCTAGACTATTTGCATAACGTTTTACATATTCTTTGTCAGCAAGCCCTAAGGAACCCAAATATACAAATTTAAAAGAGCTAAGTGGCTGCGTTCAAAATATGCAATTTCTTCTACCTCCTGTTTCGAAGATGTGCTGTCTGGGTACTGTAATGTTTTCAAACGTAAACCCATCTAATGTTATCTTTTCTAATAAGCGTTTCCCAGGTTTTTTAAAACCTAACTCTGGGAAGGGTAGTGAATTTATCACTGTCCGTCTGAAAAAAAAGTTAGTGCATGTGGCCTTACACGCGTGATAGTAGTAATTGTGTATCGCGCGACGCGTGTTTAGTGTTGCACGTGTTCGGCTTTATGCCTCTCCCTTCTCTCTATCCTTTAGTCCATCTGTCTTTAGTTACGCCGTGTATAAAATGGAATGAATGAAATATTAAAATTAGGTCACTGATCAGCTTGGTATCTCAATGTTTTTGCAAGAAATACAGCACACGTTTCATTGAAGAACGCGGGTAATAATACAGTAGGCTTTTACTATCAACGTGAAAGCGTTACAATTTGCAGACGAAGCATAAAACAAAGGGGATTTCGAGTACATTCTTTGTGACAGCACTGTTATTTTACCATTGCTCTTTTCTTTATTAAATTTATTTGTTAGGCTTTACATTTACCTTTTAATTTATATATGTGGATTAGAATATTTCACGACACTCAGTATGATTTAGCAATAGCGAGACAAGACAGGTGTCTACTTGCAAAACATTCTTTCTGATAACAATACATGAATACATCCAATAATTTGTACACCGTATGATACAACCGTTTCCTTCCACCTATAATATACCAGGCCATATCTGATAAGTGCTATATTGGCTGGTAAAATATATCCTAACAATACTGTTGTAATTATATGAGTCTTAACAAGGACTGTTTGGTTATATTTCGGGTTGGTTTTCTTCTTCAACAATCATACTAAGAAATACAATCCTTATACTTAATTCCCCAAGATATAATCAGTATGCCTGATACATTCATAGTAAAACAAAATCTAAAGTTATATTAAATATATACAGGTGTAGGCTATTTTCTGCTGGTTTCCTTCTTCAACAGTCATACACAATCGTTATGCATGATACTGTAAAATACAATCATTATACAGGATATAGTCATAGGTTATATTCAGGTTGAAGTTATATGAGTCCTAACAATGACTGATAGGTTATATTTCAGGTTGGAGTTATATGAGCCATAAAAAGGACTGATAGGTTATATTTCAGGTTGGTTATCGTCTTCAGCAATCATACCAGGAAATATAATCATTATACCTAATTCCCCAAGATACAATCAGTATACCTGATACAGTCATAGTAAAACAAAATATATTAAATATATACAGGTGTCGGTAGTATAAATGACACAAAAAATACAACCATTATATACCTGATGTAGGCCTATTCTTCTACAAGTGTATAGTAAGTTTACCTACCCTCTACGATTAATACAAGCCAGATTTGGACTTGACTTTAGTGAAGCAAGAGTGCCCTGTCACGCAGGTAAGCAATAAATCAATGTTGACAGCTTTCTCTTTCCCCAGTCGGTCGTGCTGGCCTTCGTGTTTGTGTGTGTATTTTTTTTTAATAAAACGCGCCGTTTATATAGGTAGACGCAGGGAATCTGCCAGTGCGTAAGGAACTCTTTTGATTGGGTCTCGGCGGTTTGGTACATTCCGTGACCGAGTCCCGAAATACAGGGCTTATGCCTAATTTTATTCTGTCTGCCGCCATCTTGGGGGAACAAGATGGCGTATACTTCATGTAATTTATTCTGGCTTGTTAACAAAGAAGTGGGTTTACACACACGTTTTACGACAACTGAGAAGGGATATGCCTCTATGGGTCTGAAATAAAAGTGGTTAAAATATGTTTATCTTAGCAGAAGTCTGCCCTTGCATGTTCGCTTTAACGTAATTTAATTTGTATTTGTTGTTTTCAGATACGGTGTTATGTTCCCATCGCACCAGCTTTGTCAGACAAAACCCAGAGTACGAAGTTTTTGGATGGAAAGTAAATATGTTATCCTATCATAAACTAAGCCCCTGAACGAGCTTTCATAAACTCTTCCTTTTTTTTTTTTTAAATCTTCTATCACTTTCTTTTTTTTTTCCTGGCGACAGCTGTCCAGTCATTCTTTTCAGAGGCAGTTTTCTCTATCACCATCTATAACTTTTTTATGGTTTTCTGGTCAACAAGGCAGTCTCGTATCCAGTTGTTTACTAGCTGCTACACGTTAGCTTTCTCTGACCTACACACTGTGATGTTGATCAGTGGATTATGTGTGGAACATGCATATTTCAAGTCGTTAACATGTGTCCACTGGTGATTAACGGCTTCTAACAATGACTGTGAAGCTGCTGTTCTGTACATCGTTTGACAGTGACACTATTTTAAAATCTTTAAATAGCAGTGGCAGTGACTGTGGTGCCAGAAGGGATCCCGTCAATGCATCACGGCCAAATTCATCCCAAGTCTAATTCATCAGTCTAAATTCATCGGAAGTAAAAATCATCGCGTGCCAGTTTCACCGCAAGACAAATTGATCGCTTGAATCGCTTGCTACATTCATCGGAAACCAAATTCTCTGCCTAAATTATAGCGTGCCCGATTTCAAAGTCCTGTTAAACAATAAAATACGTCATGACCTTTCCATTTCTAAAATATCCAACCATTCACAATTTTCATTAAACTTGAAAATACTGTATTATTAAGATAGAAAGTTTAGATTTTTCATTTTAAAACTGGGCATGTAATTAGCGCGCAAATAATCTAACTTGTTTGAAATTTAGCTAGTGGCTACAGCGTTTGCTTCTCGGGGCAAAAGGGCCAGGTTTTAAATCAGGAAGCGGCACGCTCAAGTCCATCCAGCTGTGAAAATGGGTACTTGACTCGGCTCATAAGTTAGGGAAAGCAAAGGAACTGGTCGCCCCACTTCATAAAGCTGAGACCCAGAAGAGGTGAAGGCTCTAACACCTCATTCACCTACGGCAGTATCTGCTATGGGACTGCCTGTACCAGTTCAAAAACTACTGCCACAAGCACCATAACTCTTCTACTGTTACGACTACTATGCTACTACTACCACCACTACCATTAATACTGCTACCATCACAACCACCATCACAGCAACAACCGACTGGTTAAATACAACGGCTTAGAGGACGTCACTATTGACAGCTACCAGTAGCCTCATACAGCAACAACAACAACGTGGGGGATCTAAACACAAACAATAATTTGTCACTCCGGCCAGCAACCTCTACCCCGCTACAACAACAACAATCACGACTTCTATTTGAGCGTTAATACGACACCAACAACGACATCCACCAGTAGATCGTCGGAAACAAGAAGCGAGATCAGCCTGACGTCGCCGCACGCGCCCAGCAGGCAAGCAGAACGAGCAACACTTCTGCTCGCACACGCGCACTTGGTGCTCATGGATTATTCCGTCATTCCAGTAAACGTGGCGCTGTAACAGGACTGCCCACAGTCCATCAAAATCACTGGATTTCATTAACAACTTCTTTCATTTTTTTTTCATCACGCCACAATCTCGAGGTATTTATTCACTGTCATCACATGTAATGTTTTGATTATCTTCATTCAAGTTTATAGCGTATAAGATGCTTGTTAATCTAGATCGGTTATACATCATTACATATTCTCTACTCAGTAATACTAGTGATAAGACCAAATACAGCATTTTAAATGAGGGCACAAGAAGAATTTATGATGACAAATGTAAATAAAATTGATGAAAGTGGCGCAAGAATATCAAATAGTAACCGTAGAGAACATAAAGTAGTTTGTTGTTGTTGTTGGTTAGTTTTGCACTTCAAAATTGTCTTTTGACGCGGTTTTCTTCCTTACAATAAATCATATTTCGTCCGATGTTTGCCTGCTTTTCTGTTTCTCTTTCTATCCTATAACCATTACGTGACTATAACCGAATGTTTCGCACGAACCAATGTGATCGGTGGGACGTAAATGATCCATAACGCAAGTAAATAAATTAATATTGGTTTTTGTTGTTTTTTTTTTTTTTTTCGTCAAAATCCTGGATGCTCCCCCATAGAGTTCAAGTCACTTATTTATTGAATTTTGGTATTTTAAATTTTTTTTTTTTTTTTTAAGGAACGAGCTGGCAAGCATACGAAGATAATAATAATCATCATCATCATCACTTTTCTCGGCGCTCCTTATGGAGCATGCAGCCACAACTGCAACGGGTCCCTTTAAGAGGAAGCCTGCATCAAGCAGCGCCATGCTCTTGCAGCAGTGGTTTCAGTGACAATTTACTTGATGAGGTTGCCAGGCCCAAGCACAACCTCATATTAGTGGCCTTGTACGACATGCCTGAGGGTGCTACAGTCGTAATCTGTTATGTGTCTCTTTAAAGACGGCCGAGAAGTACGTACACAAGGCCAAGATAATAGCGGCGATAATAACAGATAAAATGTAAGTGGCCGCCGTTCTCCTAAGTCATGCCTCATAATAACACACACATAACTAGGCAATAACAACATTAAACACACCCACCAACAGTAACATAACCACATCTGTGTTGTACACAGTATTTCTTCTTCTTCCTCGTTCGTCCTGAAAAGGACGTTGGTTGCGTTGTGTCCGTTTATAGCAAAGCTGCGGTATTTGCGCCTTTCGACCGACACATCTGACTTCCGCATGGCATTTTTTGAGACCTGGTTTACCTTCCCAGGTACACAGTAATGAACAGTATGAAAACTGTTCTTTATTAACGGTTATATCACTGACTTGACTTTGATCCACTGTCACTGAGCGTCAGCTCCTGGTGACCTATATCAGTCACTTACTTAGATCGTCCGGTTGACAGAGTAGTTAAGGCGCTGGTCTCTCGCGGCAAAGGTGCCGGATTTCGATTCACGGTATCATCACGCTCCAGTCTACCCAGCTGTAAATGGGTAACTGACCTTGCTCTTGAGTTAGGGAAGGAAAAGGCAGCGAGGAATGGAACTGGTCACCCCCACCTCTCGATGCTGGACCTAGTACAGTGAAGCCTCTAACACTTCACTCCCTATCACTTACAAATTAACACACGCACGCACGCGCGCGCGCGCACACACACACACACACACACACGCACGCACACACGCACGCACACGCACACACACACACAAATGAGGCACTGAGTTAGAAAATATTTCCTTGCTAACATTCACTGCAGAGTCCAACTGGCTGAGTCGTTAGAGAACTTTCCTCTCGCGGCATGGTTACCGCGTTTCTCTATCGAAACCGGGCGGCGTCATGCTCCTGTCTATCCAGCTGTCAATGGGTACCTGCCTCTTGAGTTAGGAAAGGCAATGGCAGCGAGGAAGGGAACTGATCAGCATACTTCATTAAAAAAAATATGGACCTAGTATAGTGAAGTCTTTAACGCTTAACTCCCTTATGGCAGTATCTGGTAAGGTAGTATATATTTTTTTTCAAACATTCATTCTTCAATTTCCATCCAAGTTTTCATTCAGTTTTGAATTGCTAAACGCCGGCGTGGGCTTGACCGCCTTAACAACATTAGTGGAACTAATTTAACTTCTGAAAATATTACAACCGAGTTTATTGTCTCACATTTCCTTCTCATACTGGCGCGTGACACATGAGGGGGGAAAAAAACCGGCAGGCATTTTCAGGTCTTCTCTAGCGTTTATTATTGGAAATCAATAACACGAAATCAAGACAGGTACTGCGGTACTGTGATCACATACAAGTAGAGAATAGCAACAATAAATAAGGTTGGGGGGGGGGGGGGGGGGGGGGGGGGGGGGGGGGGGGGGGGCGGCGGCCTTGGGCTTGACGTATGAGATGAACATACAACCATGAAGACGTGGAGAACGACAGAGCGCTGTATTTTGACATTATTTTCATCATGGTGGCAAATATCGTGACATACCAGCAGCAACATTACGGTCATCACGATTAAGATGGCGTTGCAATATAAAAGTCTACATAAGACATCGACACAATAAGAGCGTGTATGACCCTCAGACAGTTCCGGCCATTTAGCTTCTAGATACAGAAGGAGTGGGAAGAGGGCGAGTCTTGGCTTATTTGAAGTGTTTGTCTTCTTGATATTTTTAACCTAGACTGAAGTCCTTCGGTTATATTAGAAGGTAATGCATTTCAAACAAAGACAAACAAAAAAACTAGTGCAGCGTTGATAAATATCAAGCCCTGAAAAATACTACTAGTGTCTACAAGCTAGAGTCCTGACGCATTGATAAAGGGATGGTCCTGACAAATGACTGCTAGCTATGCCAGCTACAAGCTAATTCTATGTGGGCAAGTTACTCATCACGCAAATATCAGTTGTTTTTTCCCCTTTTTCTGTTTTCGTCAATGCCCACTTTAACATTGTCAATATTATGATTAATTATTATGATGGCAAGAACGTAATTATTAACATACAGGCAATGGCACGCAGGACAGTCGGGACTGATCGTGTTCCATCAAAGATGATATCCTGTCCCTGCTTTATCATCTCATGCGCTGTTCATGAATATCCTTTTTGCAAAGCATAATATAAATCTTCCATTTCAGTAATTTAAAAAAAAAACTACAGATAAACTTAATTGAAAAAAGTATCTGCTGACACTGAAAGTGATCAATTTAATTCTACTGAATTTTAAAAAAAAATTTACTCATTTGTACAAGAAATGCGAATAATAAATCTTTCTGCAGTCAACACATAAATAAATACAATGTACAATGTTGTTTTTGTTGTTGTTGTGTGGGGTTTAACTATGGCTGCTGAGCTTTTAACTATGGCTGCTGAGCTTGTCCTCTTTCGCAGCCAATGCCATGTTGAAGAATCCTTGGCGTTATCTACACTGATGATCTGGGCTTTTCTTGAGGCTTTTCTGCCATTCCAAAACTTGTTGAGTTGGGGTCATGAGCTCCAGGTTCTGTCCGATGCAATATATCCTGGCTAGGCATACATTTAAAGGATCCTCGCATCTGGTTTCATGGTAAAAAGGAGGTGGCATACTGTGTATTCCCCGCTATCCACGGAGCCCTTTCCAAATCTGCAAGGCTAAAAAGACAGTTTACCATGAAACCACATACCCCTCAATCCTAAAACAACAAATAAATAAAATATAATAAATGGAATCTTACTGTACTAATTAACATGAGTACCTAATATTTTCTATAGGGACAAACAACGAGTATACCTGAATGTTACTCTTGTATTGATCGATCTTAGAATGTAGCGACTGAAAATTAATTTACGAGAAAGAAAGGAATACACTATTAATAATTCATCAGCACGGTAAATTATTTCGACCACTAGTACTGTTCAGGTGAAGTAATTAAGTTGTTATCGCCCTTAATTTCATTACGTAGAAAGGTAAAGGTATTCCCATAGTAGATACTATCGTAGGGGAGTGACGTGCTAGAAACTGTACTAAACTAGGTCTGAGCTTTATGAAGTGGGTTGACCGCTTCCCTTCCTCGCTGCCATAGTCTTCCATAACTCAAGAGTAGAGTCAAGTACACACTTACAGATGGGTACACCGCAGCGTTACGCCACTTGGTTTCGATCCCGGCAATTTAGCCTCGACAAGCAAACGCCCTTACTCTGCCACTCGACGCTCTACCATAATAATGCCATCTGAAACACTTATCAGCACAGTGAATACTGTAGTTCTGTTCTACTATTTTGTTGTCTATGTCAATTATCTAATCAATTATTCATGTGGACATGTCGTCTTCTGGCCATCGTTGGTGAAAATCTATCACTCCTTATTGTTCTATGACGAGCACGACAGACTGCAAGTTCCGTGTACTCCCCGGGGAGTCTCCGAGAAGGAAAAAGAACGAATAGGACGACCGCTACCTTATACATGTCGTAAGAGGCGGCTACAACGAGGCTTTGCATGTGGCTGGCAACTTTATCTTGTAAAACAAACTTTTACAGAAACCACTGCTGCAAGAGTATGCGTTCTGGAGAAGGCTTCCTTAAGGGGGCATTCTGCAACGATGGCTCATACTCAATAAGGAGCGAAAAAAGATGATGATGATCATCATCACGAACATGCTATTCACCAGCGAGTTGCGTTTTAGGCCATCGGTTTTTTTTTCTACAAATGATATATTTGTTGCCTTGGCTACCTTTACAACGGTTTTTCTTCACGTTCTCACTGACCTCCTCACTTGTCTCTTCATCTGTATGCTCCAGTCAAGGGCATGCCGGCTTATCCTGGCTGGTTGTCACCTGAGAGTGTGTCCTATCCATCTCCACTTTCACACGTCCATCTCCATTATGCTATTTGTAATATTGTTTTCAATCCACGTAGTACGTGTGTTTGTTGTTGGTGCACCTGGCCGTGTGATACAGAGTGTGCGACGGAAGCATCTGTTTGTGAATGGCTGGAGATTGGACGTGAATATTCTTAGTGATCTGCCATGTTTCTAAGCCAAAGAGTGGGACATATTTATCATGTATGTTGATTTAACTGTCATGAAATATTCTAATCCACATATATAAATTATTAGGTAAATATGAAGCCTAACAAATAAAATTAATAAAGAGAAGAGCAATGGTAAAATGACATTGCTGTCACAAGGAATGTACTCGAAATCCCCCTTGTTTTCTGCTTCGTCTGCAAATTGTAACGCTTTCACGTTGATAGTAAAAGCTTACTGTATTATACCCGCTTTCTTCAATGAAACGTGTGCTGTATTTCTTGGAAAAACATTAAGAGGCAGACTGCGTAATGACCTAAATTTTAAATTCCATTCATGTCTTTTTCTACATTACGTTACCAAAACGAACGAACAGTTGGACTAAAGGATAGCGAGAAGGGAGAGGAAGCCGAACACTAAACACGCTTCGCGCGATACGCAAATGCTGCCATCACGCGTGTAAGTCTACATGCACTAATTTTTTTTCAGACGGACAGTGATAAAATACACTACCCTTTCCCAGAGTTAGGTTTATAAATCATAACAGACTCTTATTAGAAAAGATAACATTAGATGGGTTTACGGTTGAAAACATAACAGTACCCAGACAGCACATCTTCCAAACAGGAGGTAGTAGAAAATACATATTTTGAACGCAGCCACGTAGCTCCTTTAAATTAGTATTTTTGGGTTCCTTAGGGCTTGCTGACAAATAATATGTAAAACGTTACGCAAATAGTCCAGGAATTAATAAATTATACCCAAAATAAAATATTGGGGGTGCCTGACAGCATAAAATCATTTCTGCTCATAAGATTTTTTTTAACGTGTTTGAAAAAAATTTACGTTACAGAAATAGCCTACCATGTAAACTCCAAATTGATTGGAGCGCAACAAATGAAAGCCTAACCACGATTGGTCGGGCTATAAATACTATCTTGGTTGTTAGGGGAGACGGGAAAAGATAACATTTTTTCAAACACTTGTCGAAACGGGGCTCATTGGTCAGACTCGCTGATATACACACTTGGGAGCGTTAGTTCGAAACCACTTGTTTAAATACACTTGATAAAGCATCAGTGCGTTGAAGCCAGCATATATTTGGCTAAATTAAAAGCCTGGAAGATAAGCAGAAGGAAATTTGTGCCAGTTTGTGCCAGAATTCATTGCTAATCAACGTATCTGTGTTATTCGTATGAATTGTGGGACAGTGGTCTTGATGGTACTGAGCAGCATCTGGTCAGAGATTTGCTGAATCCAGAGTCGGACAGCATACTCCTTGGTCTTTTTAGCTATCAGTGAGGTGTCTCCTGAGCCCAGAGGAGAATTCGAGCAGAGGAGTCCTTTCCTGCCACCATCACTCAAGATAAGCAGAGTTGGCCAGCTGAGCTCAACATTATGTCCCCTCATCTTGAAATAACTTTATAAAAATACTATTCAGAGGGGAATTTACTTGTCTTAAAATCAGGAACTGTGAACATCTCCAATACTGGTCCCTAAAGACAAACTATTGAAGTCATGATGACAAATACCAACAGAGCTTGAACAAAACAAAACCAGTATTACCTCATTTTACTACTACACAACTGACACACATAGAACATTTGTAATAATATATGTCACTACAATATTCATATTAAATACATTCTGTACATAACTTGTAATTTAAATTGATTGTGATTCCTGGTTCCCTTGTAGTTGAATCAGGACACATATTAGTGACTTCTTTAAGCTATTCTCATAGAGTGTTATATGTATGTGAGTGTCACAGTGTTGTTAAGAGTAGTGGATTAAATTAAATTGTTTATCTGTCTGTTGTTGTGACTTACACTTCACCATACACATACCCTAGACACATAACGTAGCATCACACTATTCCAGAATAATTCTGACTGAGATATATAGATATGTGGTAGCAAGTAAGGTTATCTATAATACACTACTCTTAATAGATATAGATACCTTCACAGCTGATCTCAGTCAGTACACTAAGTTCCCTATAAGTATTTATACATCCCACTTCACCACATATATTGGGGTCTCGCTCTTGGGATTTTGAATCTTTAACTATTAAAAATATTGGGGGTAATTCACTTCAGGGAATATAAGAATTAAAAGGTATCCTTGGGTGGAATTAAATAAGGTTGAGCTCACGGTGCCTGTGTTGTCCATTAGAGATTGAATTGTTGGTTAGACATTGTATAAATTTACATAATAGACAATGGCGGACCTGGCCAAATTTCGATCTGCTGCGGTTCAGACTGCAAAAGAGTTAGGATTAGATGGGCAAGTTATGGTTGCCTATGTCACAACGGAATGTGACAAATTTATTGAACGCGAAGAAAGAAGATTAGAAAAAGAGGCCGAAAGAAAGTTAGAGGCTGAGACTAAGAGGTTGCAAGCTGAGGCTGAGACTAAGAGGTTGCAGATTGAGGCTGACAAAGAGGCTAAGAAATTGGAAGCAGAAGAGAAGAAATTAGCTGCAGAAAGAGAAGAGAAGAAATTAGCTGCAGAAAGGGAAGCCGAGGAAAGAAGACAGGCTGCAGAAAGGGAAGAGAGGAAATTAGCTGCAGAAAGGGAAGCAGAAGATAAGAGATTACAAAGGGAACATGAGTTACGACTAAGGGAGTTTGAGTTTCAAGGCCATGCTCCTGAAAATGGTGCCAGCCCCTTTGCCTCTGATGCTACGGTTACTCAGGGAGCCTCAATCTCAGCTATGAACTTTCATTTAGATCATTTTGTTGAGAAAGACGATGATATTGAGAGCTATATAAATAGGTACGAACTATTAGCTATCACGTATGGGTTAGAGAGAGAAAGGTGGAGCTTAAAGTTATCTCAGGGACTTCGTGGGGCAGCTTATGAAGTTTTTGCAAAAATGAGCAGAGGTGATCAGGAAAATTATGACATGCTAAAGCAGGCTCTTTTGTTAAGGTATGAAAAGAATGCAGAGTTTTACAGGAAAAAAATTTAGGAATGCTAAACTACTGTCAGGTGAAACCTATCACCAGTTCTCTGCACGCATAGAGACATACTTGGAGAAATGGACTTCTCTGGGGAAAACCCAAGATCTTAAGGAAATGGTCCTTATAGAGCAACTAAGAGAGTCCATGGCTCCAGACCTGAGAAAGTTTCTCATGGAACAAGGTGCAGAGAGGCTGGGTGAGTTGCTAAATGTTGCTGAAAGGTATCAAGCAGCTCAAGCAGAGGTAACAGGTAATAAAAAGAAACAGGTGGATAACTTTAGGGCACCACAGAACTTTAATAAATTTGATCCTAGGGATCAAAATAAAGGTAAGCACCAATTTGATAGGCCACGGTATGAAAATAAAAATAAAGTCCCACAATTCGATGAAAGGAAATATGATGAAAGAAAATCTTTCAACCAAGGAAAAAGGTGGTGTAAAAATTGTCAGATGGACAATCATGACACTGACCGTTGCAGAAGGAAACCTGTGTATATGGCAACCCTTCAGGTCAGGTCGACCTCAAGACAGGAGGAGGATATTATGTTAGATACCACTCCAGAAGAGATGAGGAAGGCACAGGCTGGGGATAAAAACACTCAAGCCTTGTTTCAGAAAATTGTCAACTTGTCATACAACTCCAGGCAAGGGAGATTTTTACATGAAAAACAAGTTGATGTATAGGAAGACTGGAGCTAGATCCAATGGTCACGGACAGCTGGTTCTTCCAAAAAGATATAGGACAGACTTAATAAGGAGCCTACATGTGAAACCAGATGGGGACCATGAGAAGATAGGTACCATCATTCAAAAGGTGGCTCACAATTATTATTGGCCCAAAGCAAGATGGGACATTGAGAATTTTGTAGAAAGGTGTAGCATAGCACATGAGGGAACACCCACAAGTGGGAACATGGATCAGGACCTGGACACGCCATGGGGCAAAATCAGGCCTGACAATAAAAAGAAATATAGATTTGATAAAGTGGACCAAATGGAATGGGAAGCCCCTTTTCACGGACAAGCTTCACTTAACTGTTTTACAATGGCCACTATGAGGAGAGTGCAAAAAGATGTCTTACCCCAGGATAAGCCGAAAATCCCTCAATCGGACTTAAACAAACTGGAGGAAGAAGATGTAGAGAGGAAATCTCTCATCAAGAATTTTAAGAGGGGAGACAGCCCCAAAAGAAAAATTGGTAGCGGTCGTTTTGTGAATGATAACTCTGGGAGGAAAAATCATCACTATAAAGCTTCAAGTGGAAGAGACCATACCGGTGCATGGACAAATAGGTCCACACAATTAAAGGTCCATATGTAGCTTTGTTAAGAACGTGGACTGATGAAAAGGCAGAGGAAAACATTACATCTTCATACCAATATGTGAATGAGCTGACCACTCGGTTAAAAACTGGCTGGAAACTTGCCAATGAAAATTTGAAACAAGCCAGGAAGAAACATGCTGCCTATTAAAACAGGAAGGCGAAAGACAGAAATTTGGCTGTGGGAGAGAAGGTACTGCTTCTTTTGCCCGGGAGTCAGAATAAGTTACAAATTGGATGGCAGGGTCCATATACAGTTCTAGAGAAGGTGTCTAGAACAAATTATAAGATAGATAAGAAGGGGAAAGAAAAAAATCTATCATGTGAATCTCCTGAAGAAATATTTGGAAAGAGAACATCAGGAAGAGACACACTTGTTGACCTTGTCCATCGCCATGGAGATGAAAAAGGAACCACTTTCATCATTTGAATATCCATTACACCCCTGTGAGACAGCAGCACAGGTGAAAATCAGTACACATTTAACGAAAACTCAGAAAGAGAGAGTGCAACAGGTTCTAAATAATCATGCAGAGGTGTTAACAGACCGACCAGGGCATACAAACCTATTGGAATATGATATGAAACTCATAGACTCCACACCTGTCTGTATGAAACCATATTCGATTCCGTTTGCTAAGGAAAAAGCTTTGAAGGAAGAGATAGACTATCTATTGAAGGAAGGAATTATTTCGCACAGTGAGTCTTCGTATAGTTCCGGTGTTGTACTTTTAAGGAAGCCCTCTGGAGAACATAGACTCTGTATAGATTACAGGAGACTGAATGCTATTACAGAAGGACAGGTGGATCCATTGCCGGATACAAATCAGCTGTTTGCCAGGCTAAATAAAGCTAAATATTTCTCAAAAGTGGATCTGAGTAAAGGATACTATCAGATTCCAGTAAAGCCTGAGGTTAGACCATACCTAGCTTTTAGTACCTCAGAAGGACACTATGAGTTTAATAGATTGCCATTTGGATTGAAGAATGCACCTAGTGTCTTCTCTAGTGTCATGAAATATTCTAATCCACATATATAAATTATTAGGTAAATATGAAGCCTAACAAATAAAATTAATAAAGAGAAGAGCAATGGTAAAATGACAGTGCTGTCCCAAAGAATGTACTCGAAATCCCCCTTGTTTTCTGCTTCGTCTGCAAATTGTAACGCTTTCACGTTGATAGTAAAGCTTACTGTATTATTACCCGCCTTCTTCAATGAAACGTGTGCTGTAATTCTTGGAAAAACATTGAGACGTACTGCGTAATGACCTAAATTAACCCTAACATTAATTATACTGCGTTACCAAAACGAACGAACAGATGGACTAAAGGGATAAAAAGAGAAGGGAGAGGCAGAAAGCCGAACACTAAACCCGCTTCGCGCGATACACAATTACCACCATCACGCGTGTAAGTCTACATGCACTAATTTTTTTTTCAGACGGACAGTGATAAAATACACTACCCTTTCCCAGAGTTAGGTTTATAAATCATAACAGACTCTTATTAGAAAAGACAACATTATATGGGTTTACGTTTGAACACATAACAGTACCCAGACAGCACATCTTCTAAACAGGAGATAGAAGAAATTGCATATTTTGAACGCAGCCACGTAGCTCCTTTAAATTAGTATTTTTGGGTTCCTTAGGGTTTGCTGACAAATAATATGTAAAACGTTACGCAAATAGTCCAGGAATTAATAAATTATACCCAAAATAAAATATTGGGGGTGCCTGACAGCATAAAATCATTTCTGCTCATAAAATTTTTTTTTATAACGTGTTTGAAAAAACCTTACGTTACATAAATAGCCTACCATGTAAACTCCAAATTGATTGGAGCGCAACAAATGAAAGCCTAACCACGATTGGTCGGGCTATACATACTATCTTGGTTGTTGGGGGAGACGGGAAAAGATAACATTTTTTTCAAACACTTGTCGAAACGTGGCTCATTGGCCAGTCTCGCTGATATACACACTTGGGAGCGTTAGTTCGAGACCACTAATTCAAATAAGCTTGATAAAGCGACAGTACGTTGAAGCTAGCTAGCTCACATTTTTGCTAAAATAAAAGCCTGGAACATAGGCAGAACGGAATTTGTGCCAGAATTCATTGCTAATCAACGTATCTGTGTTTATTTCCATGAAATTGTGGTAAGCTTGAACCATTCAGTATCTTTTAATGAAAAATTGAATGTGAATTGTTGATTTATGCCTGTATATATATGTGTAGTTCAGTGGCAAACGTGAGGTAAAGCCTATAATGCTCCAGCCTGAACAGAGGGTGTCGGAGAGAAGTAAAACGGCATGGAATGGCCAAATAGTACACTGACACCTGGATGATGGACTAGAAAGAAATAATGCTGGAAGTGCAGAGGCGTAGTAACCATTAAGAAGGGTAATACTGGAATAAAGTATTTCAAATGAAGCTGACTGTTGGCCTAACGCTCTGAACGCAATGTTTGTGCTGTATTGTGATCAGTGTAAAAGAGAATATAAATTAGTTATGAAGTAGAAGGTACATCCTTCTTGATTTCAGGGACAGTGGTCTTGATGGTAGTGAGCAGCACCTGGTCAGAGATTTGCTGAATCCAGAGTCGGACAGCATACTCCTTGGTCTTTTTAGCTATCAGGGAGGTGTCTCCTGAGCCCAGAGGAGAATTCGAGCAGAGGAGTCCTTTCCTGCCGCCATCACGCCAGATAAGCGAATTGGCCAGCTGAGCTCAACATTATGTCCCCTCATCTTGAAATAACTTTATAAAAATACTATTCAGAGGGGAATTTACTTGTCTTAAAATCAGGAACTGTGAACATCTACAATAATGGTCCCTAAAGACAAACTATTGAAGTCATGATGACAAATACCAACAGAGCTTGAACAAAACAAAACCAGTATTACCTCATTTTACCACTACACAAATGACACACATAGAACATTGGTAATAATATATGTCACTACAATATTCATATTAAATACATTCTGTACATAACTTGTAATTTAAATTGATTGTGATTCCTGGTTCCCTTGTAGTTGAATCAGGACACATATTCATTCATGCCAGTAATGAATACATATTGTTATTTGAAACGTTACTAGTGACTTCTTTAAGATATTCTCATAGAGTGTTATATGTATGTGAGTGTCACAGTGTTGTTAAGAGTAGTGGATTAAATTAAATTGTTTATCTGTCTGTTGTTGTGACTTACACTTCACCATACACATACCCTAGACACATAACGTAGCATCACACTATTCCAGAATAATTCTGACTGAGATATATAGATATGTGGTAGCAAGTAAGGTTATATATATAATATACTACTCTTATTAGATATATATATACCTTCACAGCTGATCTCAGTCAGTACACTAAGTCCCTTATAAATATTTATAACATCCCACTTCACCACATATATTGGGGTCTCGCTCTCGGGATTTTGAATCTTTAACTATTAAAAATATTGGGGGTAATTCACTTCAGGGAATATAAGAATTAAAAGGTATCCTTGGGTGGAATTAAATAAGGTTGAGCTCACGGTGCCTGTTTTGTCCATTAGAGATTGAATTGTTGGTTAGACATTGTATTAAGTTACCTGATAGACAATGGCGGACCTGGCCAAATTTCGATCTGCTGCGGTTCAGACTGCAAAAGAGTTAGGATTAGATGGGCAAGTTATGGTTGCCTATGTCACAACGGAATGTGACAAATTTATTGAACGCGAAGAAAGAAGATTAGAAAAAGAAGCCGAAAGAAAGTTAGAGGCTGAGACTAAGAGGTTGCAAGCTGAGGCTGAGACTAAGAGGTTGCAAGCTGAGGCTGAGACTAAGAGGTTGCAGATTGAGGCTGAGGCTAAGAAATTGGAGGCAGAAAGAGAAGACAAAAGATTAGCTGCAGAAAGAGAAGCCGAGGAAAGAAGACAAGCTGCAGAAAGGGAAGCAGAAAAGGAGGAGAAGAGATTACAAAGGGAACATGAGTTACGACTAAGGGAGTTTGAGTTTCAAGGCCATGCTCCTGAAAATGGTGCCAGCCCCTTTGCCTCTGATGCTACGGTTACTCAAGGAGCCTCAATCTCAGCTATGAACTTTCATTTAGATCATTTTGTTGAGAAAGACGATGATATTGAGAGCTATATAAATAGGTACGAACTATTAGCTACCACGTATGGGTTAGAGAGAGAAAGGTGGAGCTTAAAGTTATCTCAGGGACTTCGTGGGGCAGCTTATGAAGTTTTTGCAAAAATGAGCAGAGGTGATCAGGAAAATTATGACATGCTAAAGCAGGCTCTTTTGTTAAGGTATGAAAAGAATGCAGAGTTTTACAGGAAAAAATTTAGGAATGCTAAACTACTGTCAGGTGAAACCTATCACCAGTTCTCTGCACGAATAGAGACATACTTGGAGAAATGGACTTCTCTGGGGAAAACCCAAGATCTTAAGGAAATGGTCCTTATAGAGCAACTAAGAGAGTCCATGGCTCCAGACCTGAGAAAGTTTCTCATGGAACAAGGTGCAGAGAGGCTGGATGAGTTGCTAAATGTTGCTGAAAGGTATCAAGCAGCTCAAGCAGAGGTAACAGGTAATAAAAAGAAACAGGTGGATAACTTCAGGGCACCACAGAACTTTAATAAATTTGATCCTAGGGATCAAAATAAAGGTAAGCACCAATTTGATAGGCCACGGTATGACAATAAAAATAAATTCCCACAATTCGATGAAAGGAAATATAATGAAAGAAAATCTTTCAACCAAGGAAAAAGGTGGTGTAAAAATTGTCAGATGGACAATCATGACACTGACCGTTGCAGAAGGAAACCTGTGTATATGGCAACCCTTCAGGTCAGGTCGACCTCAAGACAGGAGGAGGATATTATGTTGGATACCACTCCAGAAGAGATGAGGAAGGCACAGGCTGGAGATAAAACACTCAAGCCTTGTTTCAGAAAATTGTCAACTTGTCATACAACTCCAGGCAAGGGAGATTTTTATATGAAAAACAAGTTGATGTATAGGAAGGCCGGAACTAGATCCCATGGTCACGGACAGCTGGTTCTTCCAAAAAGATATAGGACAGACTTAATAAGGAGCCTACATGTGAAACCAGATGGGGACCATGAGAAGATAGGTACCATCATTCAAAAGGTGGCTCACAATTATTATTGGCCAAAAGCAAGATGGGACATTGAGAATTTTGTAGAAAGGTGTAGCATAGCACATGAGGGAACACCCACAAGTGGGAACATGGATCAGGACCTGGACACGCCACGGGGCAAAATTAGGCCTGATAATAAAAAGAAAAATAGATTTGATAAAGTGGACCAAATGGAATGGGAAGCCCCTTTTCACGGACAAGCTTCACTTAACTGTTTTACAATGGCCACTATGCGGAGAGTGCAAAAGGATGTCTTACCCCAGGATAAGCCGACAATCCCTCAATCGGACTTAAACAAACTGGAGGAAGAAGATGTAGAGAGGAAATCTCTCATCAAGAATTTTAAGAGGGGAGAAAGCCCCAAAAGAAAAATTGGTAGCGGTCGTTTTGTGAATGATAATTCTGGGAGGAAAAATCATCACTATAAAGCTTCGAGTGGAAGAGACCATACCGGTGCATGGACAAATAGGTCCACACAATTAAAGGTCCATATGTAACTATGTTAAGAACGTGGACTGATGAAAAGGCAGAGGAAAACATTACATCTTCATACCAGTATGTGAATGAGCTGACCACTCGGTTAAAAACTGGCTGGAAACTTGCCAATGAAAATTTGAAACAAGCCAGGAAGAAACATGCTGCCTATTATAACAGGAAGGCGAAAGACAGAAATTTGGCTGTGGGAGAGAAGGTACTGCTTCTTTTGCCCGGGAGTCAGAATAAGTTACAAATTGGATGGCAGGGTCCATATACAGTTCTAGAGAAGGTGTCTAGAACAAATTATAAGATAGATAAGAAGGGGAAAGAAAAAATCTATCATGTGAATCTCCTGAAGAAATATTTGGAAAGAGAACATCAGGAAGAGACACACTTGTTGACCTTGTCCATCGCCATGGAGATGAAAAAGGAACCACTTTCATCATTTGAATATCCATTACACCCCTGTGAGACAGCAGCACAGGTGAAAATCAGTACACATTTAACGAAAACTCAGAAAGAGAGAGTGCAACAGGTTCTAAATAATCATGCAGAGGTGTTAACAGACCGACCAGGACATACAAACCTATTGGAATATGATATGAAACTCATAGACTCCACACCTGTCTGTATGAAACCATATTCGATTCCGTTTGCTAAGGAAAAAGCTTTGAAGGAAGAGATAGACTATCTATTGAAGGAAGGAATTATTTCGCACAGTGAGTCTTCGTATAGCTCCGGTGTTGTACTCTTAAGGAAGCCCTCTGGAGAACATAGACTCTGTATAGATTACAGGAGACTGAATGCTATTACAGAAGGACAGGTGGATCCATTGCCGGATACAAATCAGCTGTTTGCCAGACTAAATAAAGCTAAATATTTCTCAAAAGTGGATCTGAGTAAAGGATACTATCAGATTCCAGTAAAGCCTGAGGTTAGACCATACCTAGCTTTTAGTACCTCAGAAGGACACTATGAGTTTAATAGATTGCCATTTGGATTGAAGAATGCGCCTAGTGTCTTCTCTAGAATGATGAGAAAATTATTGGATCCTCTGAATAATCCCTGTATAACAAATTTTATGGATGATATCCTTATAGCAACAGAAACATTTGAGGAACACATTGACTCTCTGAACATGCTGTTTGATCGACTTAGGGAGGCAAATTTAACAGCCCGACCAACCAAATGTTGCGTTGGATGTAAAGAATTGGAATTTTTGGGACACACAGTTTATCAGGGAAACATGACCCCTGACCCAAAGAATTTAGAGAAACTACAGAAAGCCCCGAGACCACAAACCAAGAAGGACGTGAGATCCTTTGTCTCATTATGTGGTTTCTACCAGAAGTATATCAAAAACTTTAATTCCATATGTGCACCTTTAACGGAATTGACACGTAAAGGACTTCCAGATCGCATTACATGGACACCACAATGTGAAATGACTTACCAAGAATTGAAGGAAAAGCTCACAAGTAAACCCATTTTGAAATTACCTGACTTAAGTCAAGAATTCATAGTAAGGACGGATGCAAGTAATATTGGGCTAGGTGCAACTTTACTACAGAAATCAGATGCATTGGATGGGGAATTAAGCCCAGTGGCATATGCTAGCAGAAAGTTGAATAAAGCTGAAATCAACTACTCAACTAGCGAAAAAGAATGTCTTGCAGTAATATGGGCAATAAAGAAATTCAATATTTATCTATATGGGAAGGCATTTAAGTTGCAAACTGACCACAAACCTTTATCGTTTTTAGCACAGGCTAAGCATGAGAACTCTAGGTTACTCCGATGGTCTTTGCTTCTGGCTCCATATAATTTTAGCATTGAATATATATCTGGAAAAACAAATCTGGGAGCGGATTTTTTAAGCCGCCATCCGTGTGATGAGAATCACCGTAAACCCCAGAAATAATAATAAATTTCTCTATGTGAATATAGAATAAAGGACTGACATATAATGTCTGTTTTAAGAGGGGAAGTGTCATGAAATATTCTAATCCACATATATAAATTATTAGGTAAATATGAAGCCTAACAAATAAAATTAATAAAGAGAAGAGCAATGGTAAAATGACAGTGCTGTCCCAAAGAATGTACTCGAAATCCCCCTTGTTTTCTGCTTCGTCTGCAAATTGTAACGCTTTCACGTTGATAGTAAAGCTTACTGTATTATTACCCGCCTTCTTCAATGAAACGTGTGCTGTAATTCTTGGAAAAACATTGAGACGTACTGCGTAATGACCTAAATTAACCCTAACATTAATTATACTGCGTTACCAAAACGAACGAACAGATGGACTAAAGGGATAAAAAGAGAAGGGAGAGGCAGAAAGCCGAACACTAAACCCGCTTCGCGCGATACACAATTACTACCATCACGCGTGTAAGTCTACATGCACTAATTTTTTTTTCAGACGGACAGTGATAAAATACACTACCCTTTCCCAGAGTTAGGTTTATAAATCATAACAGACTCTTATTAGAAAAGACAACATTATATGGGTTTACGTTTGAACACATAACAGTACCCAGACAGCACATCTTCTAAACAGGAGATAGAAGAAATTGCATATTTTGAACGCAGCCACGTAGCTCCTTTAAATTAGTATTTTTGGGTTCCTTAGGGTTTGCTGACAAATAATATGTAAAACGTTACGCAAATAGTCCAGGAATTAATAAATTATACCCAAAATAAAATATTGGGGGTGCCTGACAGCATAAAATCATTTCTGCTCATAAAATTTTTTTTATAACGTGTTTGAAAAAACCTTACGTTACATAAATAGCCTACCATGTAAACTCCAAATTGATTGGAGCGCAACAAATGAAAGCCTAACCACGATTGGTCGGGCTATAAATACTATCTTGGTTGTTGGGGGAGACGGGAAAAGATAACATTTTTTTCAAACACTTGTCGAAACGTGGCTCATTGGCCAGTCTCGCTGATATACACACTTGGGAGCGTTAGTTCGAGACCACTAATTCAAATAAGCTTGATAAAGCGACAGTACGTTGAAGCTAGCTCACATTTTTGCTAAAATAAAAGCCTGGAACATAGGCAGAACGGAATTTGTGCCAGTTTGTGCCAGAATTCATTGCTAATCAACGTATCTGTGTTTATTTCCATGAAATTGTGGTAAGCTTGAACCATTCAGTATCTTTTAATGAAAAATTGAATGTGAATTGTTGATTTATGCCTGTATATATATGTGTAGTTCAGTGGCAAACGTGAGGTAAAGCCTATAATGCTCCAGCCTGAACAGAGGGTGTCGGAGAGAAGTAAAACGGCATGGAATGGCCAAATAGTACACTGACACCTGGATGATGGACTAGAAAGAAATAATGCTGGAAGTGCAGAGGCGTAGTAACCATTAAGAAGGGTAATACTGGAATAAAGTATTTCAAATGAAGCTGACTGTTGGCCTAACGCTCTGAACGCAATGTTTGTGCTGTATTGTGATCAGTGTAAAAGAGAATATAAATTAGTTATGAAGTAGAAGGTACATCCTTCTTGATTTCAGGGACAGTGGTCTTGATGGTAGTGAGCAGCACCTGGTCAGAGATTTGCTGAATCCAGAGTCGGACAGCATACTCCTTGGTCTTTTTAGCTATCAGGGAGGTGTCTCCTGAGCCCAGAGGAGAATTCGAGCAGAGGAGTCCTTTCCTGCCGCCATCACGCCAGATAAGCGAATTGGCCAGCTGAGCTCAACATTATGTCCCCTCATCTTGAAATAACTTTATAAAAATACTATTCAGAGGGGAATTTACTTGTCTTAAAATCAGGAACTGTGAACATCTACAATAATGGTCCCTAAAGACAAACTATTGAAGTCATGATGACAAATACCAACAGAGCTTGAACAAAACAAAACCAGTATTACCTCATTTTACCACTACACAAATGACACACATAGAACATTGGTAATAATATATGTCACTACAATATTCATATTAAATACATTCTGTACATAACTTGTAATTTAAATTGATTGTGATTCCTGGTTCCCTTGTAGTTGAATCAGGACACATATTCATTCATGCCAGTAATGAATACATATTGTTATTTGAAACGTTACTAGTGACTTCTTTAAGATATTCTCATAGAGTGTTATATGTATGTGAGTGTCACAGTGTTGTTAAGAGTAGTGGATTAAATTAAATTGTTTATCTGTCTGTTGTTGTGACTTACACTTCACCATACACATACCCTAGACACATAACGTAGCATCACACTATTCCAGAATAATTCTGACTGAGATATATAGATATGTGGTAGCAAGTAAGGTTATATATATAATATACTACTCTTATTAGATATATATATACCTTCACAGCTGATCTCAGTCAGTACACTAAGTCCCTTATAAATATTTATAACATCCCACTTCACCACATCTAGAATGATGAGAAAATTATTGGATCCTCTGAATAATCCCTGTATAACAAATTTTATGGATGATATCCTTATAGCAACAGAAACATTTGAGGAACATATTGACTCTCTGAACATGCTGTTTGATCGACTTAGGGAGGCAAATTTAACAGCCCGTCCAACCAAATGTTGCGTTGGATGTAAAGAATTGGAATTTTTGGGACACACAGTTTATCAGGGAAACATGACCCCTGACCCAAAGAATTTAGAGAAACTACAGAAAGCCCCGAGACCACAAACCAAGAAGGACGTGAGATCCTTTGTCTCATTATGTGGTTTCTACCAGAAGTATATCAAAAACTTTAATTCCATATGTGCACCTTTAACGGAATTGACACGTAAAGGACTTCCAGATCGCATTACATGGACACCACAATGTGAAATGACTTACCAAGAATTGAAGGAAAAGCTCACAAGTAAACCCATTTTGAAATTACCTGACTTAAGTCAAGAATTCATAGTAAGGACGGATGCAAGTAATATTGGGCTAGGTGCAACTTTACTACAGAAATCAGATGCATTGGATGGGGAATTAAGCCCAGTGGCATATGCTAGCAGAAAGTTGAATAAAGCTGAAATCAACTACTCAACTAGCGAAAAAGAATGTCTTGCAGTAATATGGGCAATAAAGAAATTCAATATTTATCTATATGGGAAGGCATTTAAGTTGCAAACTGACCACAAACCTTTATCGTTCTTAGCACAGGCTAAGCATGAGAACTCTAGGTTACTCCGATGGTCTTTGCTTCTGGCTCCATATAATTTTAGCATTGAATATATATCTGGAAAAACCAATCTGGGAGCGGATTTTTTAAGCCGCCATCCGTGTGATGAGAATCACCGTAAACCCCAGAAATAATAATAAATTTCTCTATGTGTATATAGAATAAAGGACTGACATATAATGTCTGTTTTAAGAGGGGAGGTGTCATGAAATATTCTAATCCACATATATAAATTATTAGGTAAATATGAAGCCTAACAAATAAAATTAATAAAGAGAAGAGCAATGGTAAAATGACATTGCTGTCACAAGGAATGTACTCGAAATCCCCCTTGTTTTCTGCTTCGTCTGCAAATTGTAACGCTTTCACGTTGATAGTAAAAGCTTACTGTATTATACCCGCTTTCTTCAATGAAACGTGTGCTGTATTTCTTGGAAAAACATTAAGAGGCAGACTGCGTAATGACCTAAATTTTAAATTCCATTCATGTCTTTTTTTCTACATTACGTTACCAAAACGAACGAACAGTTGGACTAAAGGATAGCGAGAAGGGAGAGGAAGCCGAACACTAAACACGCTTCGCGCGATACGCAAATGCTGCCATCACGCGTGTAAGTCTACATGCACTAATTTTTTTTTCAGACGGACAGTGATAAAATACACTACCCTTTCCCAGAGTTAGGTTTATAAATCATAACAGACTCTTATTAGAAAAGATAACATTAGATGGGTTTACGGTTGAAAACATAACAGTACCCAGACAGCACATCTTCCAAACAGGAGGTAGTAGAAAATACATATTTTGAACGCAGCCACGTAGCTCCTTTAAATTAGTATTTTTGGGTTCCTTAGGGCTTGCTGACAAATAATATGTAAAACGTTACGCAAATAGTCCAGGAATTAATAAATTATACCCAAAATAAAATATTGGGGGTGCCTGACAGCATAAAATCATTTCTGCTCATAAGATTTTTTTTAACGTGTTTGAAAAAAATTTACGTTACAGAAATAGCCTACCATGTAAACTCCAAATTGATTGGAGCGCAACAAATGAAAGCCTAACCACGATTGGTCGGGCTATAAATACTATCTTGGTTGTTAGGGGAGACGGGAAAAGATAACATTTTTTCAAACACTTGTCGAAACGGGGCTCATTGGTCAGACTCGCTGATATACACACTTGGGAGCGTTAGTTCGAAACCACTTGTTTAAATACACTTGATAAAGCATCAGTGCGTTGAAGCCAGCATATATTTGGCTAAATTAAAAGCCTGGAAGATAAGCAGAAGGAAATTTGTGCCAGTTTGTGCCAGAATTCATTGCTAATCAACGTATCTGTGTTATTCGTATGAATTGTGGGACAGTGGTCTTGATGGTACTGAGCAGCATCTGGTCAGAGATTTGCTGAATCCAGAGTCGGACAGCATACTCCTTGGTCTTTTTAGCTATCAGTGAGGTGTCTCCTGAGCCCAGAGGAGAATTCGAGCAGAGGAGTCCTTTCCTGCCACCATCACTCAAGATAAGCAGAGTTGGCCAGCTGAGCTCAACATTATGTCCCCTCATCTTGAAATAACTTTATAAAAAATACTATTCAGAGGGGAATTTACTTGTCTTAAAATCAGGAACTGTGAACATCTCCAATACTGGTCCCTAAAGACAAACTATTGAAGTCATGATGACAAATACCAACAGAGCTTGAACAAAACAAAACCAGTATTACCTCATTTTACTACTACACAACTGACACACATAGAACATTTGTAATAATATATGTCACTACAATATTCATATTAAATACATTCTGTACATAACTTGTAATTTAAATTGATTGTGATTCCTGGTTCCCTTGTAGTTGAATCAGGACACATATTCATTCATGCTAGTAATGAATACATATTGTTATTTGAACCGTTACGAGTGACTTCTTTAAGCTATTCTCATAGAGTGTTATATGTATGTGAGTGTCACAGTGTTGTTAAGAGTAGTGGATTAAATTAAATTGTTTATCTGTCTGTTGTTGTGACTTACACTTCACCATACACATACCCTAGACACATAACGTAGCATCACACTATTCCAGAATAATTCTGACTGAGATATATAGATATGTGGTAGCAAGTAAGGTTATCTATAATACACTACTCTTAATAGATATAGATACCTTCACAGCTGATCTCAGTCAGTACACTAAGTTCCCTATAAGTATTTATACATCCCACTTCACCACATTAACCTAATGTTGTTTATCTTTGATGAAATGCTAATGTAGAACTTTTGCTCCCAGATAGAAGAGATGATGCCAACGATTACAAGATTACGGCATAAATCTGTGAATGCTTTCACAGTTCAAGGATTTTATTTATATATTATTTTCAAAATGCTGTTGTACTACTAAGAAAAGTACGTAATAATGCGTCTTGTTTTTCTTCGTATTCTTTGGTTCTTGTTCTTTTTGCTTCTTGTATTTCTACATCTCCAAATTCACCCTTTTCTTTATTATTATGATTATTATTATTTCTTCTTCTTTTTCTTCTGCTTTATGCCCTGATCTTCGGTCAATGATGTCCCATGATCAAACAAATATACTCGTCCATTTATTTCCATTTTTCTACTAAAATTAGCTTCAGCTAATGACAATTGTTACGTTTTCTTCGCAATATTCCCTTCCTTCTCTCAAAAATAAAAAATAACTGATCGGCAACACTTTATAATTCCCATAACCGTTTAACCCTAAAAAGTTGTTATTATTAAGTGATTATTATGTGATTAACTTGATGGAATCTTAATTTCTCGCGTGTTCAGTACGGTAACATGAACGATATCAATACTGTAAGATAGTCTCAGATGTCCTACTGCAGTATTTAAGCACAAATATGTTACACTGTCAATGTGTGTGTCGTATCTTTTACTGCTAGTACGGCTTCTTCAGCTTTTTCGTGGCTTCACTGACACGTCAGTGCGAGATTTCGCTAAAACGTCTGACCTGTTTATATGCACGATCACAAATACAGCAGAAATAAACATCTTAAGCCAATGATCATGTGATAATTATTTCGTCGGACCGTCATACAGATTATCAATCAATGCCACTGGCACACTAGGATGCTTATGCTAGTGACAAGACATTCACATTCGCATCGCCTCTCTGCCACTTTTTCACCATCTCTCCTCTCTCTCTCTCTGTATTTTTCATCCATCAGTTTTCATTATAACGTTTCTACGCTGCATATTCCTTGGTTTCACACTTTTCTACCAAAGGTCGGTGTCCTCCGAGTACAAACTAGAAGAAATACAAGTACAGAGAACAAATGAAACCGCCTCAAAACTAGATATAGTATCATACTGACATTAAACGAAAATCTGCTAAGCCATTGGCTATCCACGCCAGTTCACGGACCTCGCGAGGAGAAGCACGT
The DNA here is from genome assembly GCA_024509875.1 of Oreohelix idahoensis. Lineage (NCBI taxonomy): Eukaryota > Metazoa > Mollusca > Gastropoda > Stylommatophora > Oreohelicidae > Oreohelix > Oreohelix idahoensis. The sequence goes on along the minus strand of JAMPIV010022311.1, from coordinate 42,268 downwards.
TCTAAACTACTACCAAGAGATGGTGGCGGTGCAGAAGGGTTTTGAAAAAAATGGCCTAGAGTACACGAATAACAAAATCACGGACTCTATATACAGTTTTCTATAACAAAACAACCGAGAAATTATTGTAACCATCGGCGAATCACGTACCCGAATACGGGCAGTTATGGAAATAAAATACAGAGAACAGACTTAATAACTGAACCTCTGTTTTCTAACAATGTTTAGCACGTGACTAGGAGTGATGCCTTATATTGACATGTCGTTATAGCAGGGAATTTTAAACAAGTTTTAAGATGTCCCCTCCCCCTCCCTTTCTGTTCAATGTTTGCTTAATTTGTCCTTTGGCCTTTGGTGATTCAGAAGAAGAAAAAAATTTAAATCAAATTTGTATGTCTAGACTTGCTTTTCAACGTACAATGAACTTGTGTTAACAGTTGCTAGTTTTGGCTCATGATCGTTACATTTGATGTATCAAAACGATATAAATTTATTGCGCCACAAATGTCTTCTTCTTTGTTTTCTCTTATTTAACCGTATTTCGTTCTCATAAACACGGCGATCTGTCTCATGCTTCTTTCATCGCCATACAGTTTCTCCCTCAAGTGGGCTGGTGACGGTGACGCTGTTAAACCTGCTGATACAGTGTTGCAGACATTCATGGAGACTTTGCTGTGTTGTTCGCTTGTCCTGCCCGCATTCACAGATCTGTGTGTCAGACATGTAACTTATTAAACCCATGCTTAATAGTTATATTGTCTTGGCGAGGAGTGCAGCTGTGGTGTATTTCTATTATATCCTGTTAGAGTGTTGTCTGTGCCATTTTTCTGTAAGCTTTTCTGTTTTTTATTGTTTTTTTTTTTTAATCGCTTCATATATTGCTATGTCTTCAGTTTGAATTGTTGCGTTCCCCTTCCTTGGCAAAGCCTTCTCATTTCCATGTATCTTTTAGTGTCCAGGAATCCAATGTACTTTCTTCACTATGTGGAATTTACAGCTAGTAAACGATGACAGTAAACTGTGTACCTAAGTAAAATAAGTTGACTCCTGGAACAATGACGGCAAATCTAACCACATTTTCACTCTCTCATAAATCAATGGTGTCAAAAGACTGGCCAGGACCAAGTTTCAAAACCTCAAAAAATTGTGAATATTTAAAATACGTGACAATATAACATAATTATAGACAGACTGCTCTGTTGTTGTTGTGTTATGTTTTTTTTTCCCGTGCAGACATTGTGATTACTCGTGACTTATTCCAAAGTAATGATTAAATGTCAGCAATATGTCTTATTATCTAGAATCTAGGTAAAGTAGTCAGATAGCAAAAACTGACTTAAGGGAGTGAAGTGTTAGAGACTTCCATATACTAGGTCCAGCTGTTGTAGAAGGTGGAGGTGATCAGTTCCTCTCATTGGGGTCTACTCCTTCCCTAAATCAAGAGCAGAGTCAGTTACCCGTTTACAGCTGGGTAGACTGAAGCTTGACCGCTAAGACTTTTCCATCCTGGAACCCGGTAACTTTGCCGCCGAACAGCTAGCGCATGCGCCGAAGCACACGTTTCTAAATCAGTTTATTCGATTTCCATTCTTTTTGCGATTGCTTCCGGTTTTTGTCAGTATGAATTGCATTGCCAGAGTTTGTTTCTTCCCATATTGTTTCTATTTTAAAGATGGCATTCTCTGATTGTGTCTAATCGAAGCACACTTCCGCCTGGTTATCCCCTTTCCCTGCTAGTTCTTGCAATGTCTCTAAAAACTCCCACTATCAAAAGCGCCGACCAATTTTCCGCGTGCATCATTAAACAACTGAGAAAAATTCTACATGTCACACCAAACGGAGGACACACGAACACCATTATTTCTAGCGTGCCAGAGGATGATGACAACAAAGCCTATGTGAGGACTCGCATGTGTGAGGACTCGCCTGTGTGAGGACTCGCGTGTGTGAGGACATGCGCTTCCTTTTTCCTTGTCGCTGAGATGATTTTTCTCTTTCAGGAGTTCTTCATCCGCGGATAACTTTTTTTTTCTTCTATCCTGTCAGTACAGGAAGCTTATTTGATCTGACCAGCATAACAATGATTTCTTTTTTTTCAAAGTTCTATTCAACAGCAGACTCCTTCAGGTTGCAGCTGCCAGTGGTAGCGCGATGGTATAACAAGTCTCGTATGCTAGTCTGGGTGGAAGATGTCAGGTGCATTTTGTCAATATCGGTACGTGATAATGGATCCTAAAGCCGTTGCGGAAACTGAGAGGATTCTTCTTCTTCTTTTCTTCCCCTCCTCTCCTACTTCTTCTTCTCCTCCTCCTCCTCCTCCTCCCCTTTCTTCTTGTCAAGTGTCATGCATGATGGCGTAGATGATCATGTCTATCCACAGCTTCCTGCCTCCAGTACTGTTAATCAGTTCTGTTGCTGACTTCTGTCCATGTCATATCAGGATGTCCAGTATCTTCTCTCTGTGTAGCCCATCTATCTCTTTCTGCATCAATCTTTCCTGTTGTCACGACATATCATTCATAGCAATTCTTCGCACGCCATTTCTCTTTTCTCAGACCCAGCTGCAGTGACCTCTGATCCAATATTCTCATTTGTCTGGCATCTGATGTCGTTATACGAAAGAAAGTCAAGGGCATTGGCAAGACGTTAATCAGTTCCATTTCCGGTGGTTGACTTTACTGTTTTCATTCTTAAATCTATAGCTGGTAACACGATAAAACAGTAAAAGAAGCAACGCACTGCTGGACTCTAGTTCTTATCTTAATGGGTTCCGTAAGTTGTATAAGAAAACCTCTCCGCCGCTTATCTCAAAGGGTTCTGTACGTTGTCCAAGAAAAACTAACCTCTTATTTCAATGACATCTGTAAGCTGTCCATGAAAAACTACAGATCTCTTATCTCAATGGATTCTATAAACTGTCCATTAAAAACTCGGCACCTCTTACCTTCATATGTGTTCCTTATTAGATTTATGATTTACTGGACACTCCACAGTACTTCATCACTTTCCAAGCGATTCTCTCTCAAAACAGCTCACTTGTTAGCACTCTCACAGTCCACAGTTTATTGGTTGTTATTTCCTTGCCATTGTGACAGAATGGGGCGGCCCCTATCGATCTCTGTTTCACTAAGACAGTATCAGTTATATTTTTGTACTGATTTCATTGCGATTTTGTTTCCGAGTCGCACCCTTTTCTTTCTGTTTGCTTTGTAGCAGGTAGGTTGTATGTTCAAACATGTTGACACTCCCTGTAGGTGACAATAAGCACATTTTCTTGGCGAAGCGCAGATTTGCTGAGATAATATTAATCGACAATATGTTGGCTTATCTCAGGTGTGGCCGACCTCAGACTCTTGATTATCAGTAAAATCGACAAGCGCAGTGCTTAATCGCTGATAAGACGGGTGCGTGCATTACCAAAGCTTGGAATACGGGGAGACAACTTACGGACAGACATGAAGGACAAGATTACTTTAGATAAATGTAATATTGTTACATATGAAACACATGGTCATATGCGTTTAGAGATGTGTTCGTAAGTGTGCCCACAAGGCATCGTATGACTTATTGCCATCTATGGTAATACGTGTCCGTTTGCTTCACGCACCTTATTTCACGTGGAAAGATTTTGAAATCATCACATCCTAACCTGCATGTTTGAAAATGTTTGGAGCGTTTCATAACAAACAGATGAGTGGGAGACCAGGAATATAACCTGATACGTTTCAGTGTTATTTCACTGAGAGAAACGCTTGCCAAGTCACCAGACATTGCCAGTGCTGAGCAAAATCTCTGTGAGTCAGGAGTGGTGTAAATTGTGATTTTACATTCTATATTTTATTACTAACATGTGAACGAACATATATACATATATATTACCATGTGAATTTTAATGTGTGAAAATCGCTAGTGGATGTCCCAGTCAATTGAGGCTGGCAACCTCAGCGTATAGAATAATGATTCATGAACCACCACTGCACGGGCTGGTGACTGCTTTATTGCTAGTTTCTTAAAGAGAACTAAACGCATAAAGAGTGCCTGGTTCCATACGGAGCATGGAGGGAAAGAAGAAAGAAATTATGTACGTTGTCAAGTAAAATACTTATAGTTTCAAACCAGTGTAAATGTCGATGTTAACATATGCACTTTAAAATTAATGGAAGTTTTAAACTTTTTTTTTTTAAATCAGTGTAAACATAAATGAAAACATATTCAATTTATATTGTGAACACTTTTCAATCAGTGGAAATGTAAATGTAAACATATTCTATCTGAGTTATTAACCTTCTCATTTAAATGTAATGAGAAACTAAAGCTACTCAATTTAATGCAAAAGAAAGTTTTATCCCGAGAGATTAAATTTAATTCTCATCGAGGGTAAATTCTGAGAAAAATTGGATGGTAGAATAGAAGAAAGGGGACACGTAAGAATGTGTCGGGAAACGCCTTTCGTTTCTATTCTTTATCATAGTTATTAGTGGTACCAGCAGAAAGTACTATCTCTGGAACAAGAAGGGACAAGTGGCCTACGCTTTAAGACGAAGGAACAACTTTGTAGACTCTCTTTGACATTTCTGGGAAACGAGCTACACACGTCAACCTTGACCAACGACGAGCGGGAGCAGTGTAAAAAAGAACCAACCCATCAGAAGGAGCAGAATCGTCATTGGCAGCTAAGTTCCATATATAAGCTGCCAAAGTGAACTTTTGTTCATCGTCTCCATTATCCACCAATAATGAAGCTTTTCTTTTAAACTATTCAATTATTTTCAAACTGTTAAAACTTAAGTGATTATTAAATTTTGTTATTTGTAATTTTTCAAAATTAACTTCGATTTAATCATTTTAAAGTTGCTGCATGTTTGTCTCAGTCAATTTACTACACTCACTCTAAACAGAGCTAAACCAGAATAATAAGAATTCCACTGAGTAACTCAGAGGTGGGGGCTTAACGAGCTAAAACTAATCATTGCTTAATTCTTCACAAAAGTGGGTCGGCAGATTCTAGAATTAACGTGCTTAGCCAAAGCAGCATTGTTTTCGCTTATCTGAATGTCTTGTGAAGACTCCCTTTGTGATAGAAGTGTCATTACCCTTCTATCTACATCTCTGCCAAGAGTAATCTTGTGCGAAGGTAGACAACTTTGAAGGCCCATATTAGATACTCTTGAATTTTGCCACTGTTAGATCACTACTACAAAGCAGGGGAGTTAAAACCGTCACAGCCATGTCAAACTTTGTTATGTGTCTCAACTTCTACCGTCTATTTCTTTTGTCATATTTTTCCAGACAAAAATCATTTAATCACTATTGTCTTTTCACGTATAAGCCAATTTCTCTCTCCCTTGTTTGACAGAACAGTGTCTTTTTTCAAACACTAGTAATTTAACGTAATTTTTTTCCTTTGGGGATGGAGGGGGGGGGGGGGGGGGGAATTTATTTATTTATTTATTGTGGGGTGTAATTTCAAATATGATTTTTCGTTACAATTATGATCTTCACACTCACATCAATCGATGTTGATGTACACACTAAAGTCAACGATAAACTCTCCTATTTCTTTGCAGTTTTGATTTATTCTATTAGAACATTCAGGTATATCTCGACAAATCACCATTTTCCCCCCTCAAGTTATCTGTATTTGTCACCCTCTGTATTTTACGATCTTTTCTACGATCAAATGTGTTTCCTTCTACGCTGATAAGCCGGTTAATGTGACACGAAATAAGAGATCCCATGTTAATGTCATCATTTATGTTTGTCAAGCGTTGATGGTATCAGACTAAGAGGGAGAAGTACACGAAAAAAAAAAAAAAACAACAACAAACCATCCAGAACGGTACTATATCTCTCTGTTGTATCTACTTTTATTAAACTCGACATGAGGTTTATTTGTTTGTGCTGTTTCAAGTCTGTGCCGCTCTAAATCTCCATAACCGTAAACAAGATGAACTTTGCACACAACTTGATTTTCGCCTCAAATGTTCGGACTCCTTTTATCTTTGTAAATCACATTTTTCTATACGTTTTGCCTAGTTCGGCCAATTACTTACTTGAGCCGTTTATCATACGTCAAAGTGATAATTATCAAAATGATGAGATTATTACAGGCACTCGGAAGAAAGAAAGAAAGAAAGAAAGACATAATCTCGAAGCTTCTCTTACATCTCTTTCTATTCTTTTGTCTGGTGTTCTATTTCTTTATTTTCTTGAGCTTGACTATACTTTTTTATCACTTCGGTATGTATTTATAATTCCTGAGTCTCATGAATCTCCCCCTATGTACACGGACCCGCTAGAATTCACAGGTTGAGAAACCCCGATAAAGATGCTCTGAGGGTGTTTTCTAATTTCTTGTTTGCAAGTTTATGTTATTCGTGGAAAACATATTTTTTTCTTGCACTTTTCTTCAAGAAAAGACTAAGAAGAACTCTAACCATTACTACCACACACTAGATGCTCACGCAGACAACGAAAACAGATCGAGTTCGGATTCAAAAGGACTTCACAGGCATTTAGTCTCTGCCAAGAATACAATTTTGTTGTAAGTGCTAGCCTTCCCGACAAAGTTAGCACTTTTTGCTTGTATGCTGCTGAAGGTGCTTGAAGTGGACAAGGACAAGCACTCTCGAAGATTTTCTGATCCCACTTAACCCCCCAACAGAAACTCACGGGAACCAGTTGAGTTATTGATCTTATAGCTTGAATTACAACAAAACATTTTCTTCCGTTCCAAAATCCGTAATTCTGTTCAGCATCCGCTTTCAACGTTACAGCTCGTGGGTACATATTTGCTTCAGAACTCTGTAAAAACAGAAGCTCTATTTCACAGATGCGTCCAAAGGGACGTAAAGATTGTTGCGGATAAAGAGATTGAAAGAAAAGGGAGAGAGAATGAAAAACATCAAAATGTGTTGACATGGAAATAGTACACACTTCAATCATCATCCCCCGAGGAGTACAGACCAGAGTTGTACAGATCTGACCAATTAACCCCCAGCGTCTCACTAAAACAAACTATGGATCCTCGAAGACGCTCTTTGTTGAGGATGTTAATCTTGAACACCAACAACGGGGTCGTTAACTGGTCCGCGTTAACTTGTTAACTGATTGATGATAACTATCTCAATGGCTGCCATATTGATTTCGAATATAGTGCCACTAGATTTTCATCTTCGCTGGGAAACAATAAGCAAGCGCCACCAGAGTAACAAAGAAAACTAAAGATTTGATGAGGTCATAAAGTTTACCTCTTCTTCCTCGCTTGATATAGAATTCTCAGAAGGAAATTTTCTAATGGAATTATTATATGGGCATTATTATACCGTTAATACATAGAGGGACTTGTCAGTACGTGATAAGACATAACAGAAATCAGACTGGCCGAAATGGTGAAAGATGAGTAAATTACACGTACGTTCGTTCGTAACCCAGGGAACTGAGTTTTCGCTCTTTACCCTTCAGGCATTTAGGGATAAGGTTTTTGGGCTTTCTTGCAAACCCAGAGGACTTTCCCCAGCTACAAGTACATTAAACTTCTACAGAGAACACTCAGAACTTGAGAAAAAGTAGTACGTTTCAGTAAATGTAAAGGTAGTTGCACAGCACAGTGTTTCCCAAAATTGTTGTCAACTGTTTTCCTTCTGTCTTTCTTACGAGTGCCTGCTAAATTATTGTTTATGTATATAATTTACTATTCACCGGTCTCGGAGTTTCATTCCAGTTTTCGTTGAGTCGGTCCGACAATTATGTTCACACTCGTGTAATGAATTTTAGCACTGTAATGTAATGCCGGCTGCTCGGACGTGTATTAACCTTTTACCGCCTGTTCAATAAACAATTATGGACAGCCACGTAATACAGCAACTTAGGCGATTATAGCAGAATTACTTAAGCAAGTTCAAATGTGAGTTGGGACAGAAACATTACTTTGACTTATCTGAAAATTCTAGTTATCAGAAGTCGACTAAACTGGACATTTTTTGTTAACGAAGCCAAACAAGACAATTGGCTGGGACCTCCAGAATTGCTTTTAGTTAAGCGAAAATCGACTTCAGCGAGTTCGGCTTAAGTTGGACTGACCTGTACACCCTGCCCTGGTAATTTTGTTATTATACCCAGATATCGCTTGGGTTCTCTTGTCAGTTTAGATTCATCCATTCCGAGCAAGTAACCCGTACAAATATGAGGTGTTTGGATTATTGTGCGCTTTTTATGCTGCATGCCCTGATGACGGCACTACTCCTCCTTCGATCTTGTCATTCCTTTATATTCCATTTCACTTTCATTGGATCTTTGGCATCAAACTTCTATGGATGCGTTGTCTAGGAGGCCACGGAACAACGCTTCAAAAATGACTAGGGGACAATTGAATGTGAAGCAATGGAATGGAATTTGATTAATTAACAGCAATTAATTAACATCACATTTTTTGTAAACGTGCGGATATCTTTTAAAATCTTGCCCTGGTAGCCTGTGTTTCAATTTATTTTTTCACGGTGCAGTGCGCGCCTTTTACAGAAAAGTTGGTGGGATTTTGTACGTTTCACTTGTTACGTTTCACTTAGAAAGTTAGCAAGTATTGTAAATGCTGCGGCAAATCACTTGGAATAAGTCTGTAGCTATACATTAAATTTTAACTCGCAAAGGTGCCGTGCTCGATTCACGGTATCTAAACGCTATAGTCTACCCAGTCGCAAATGGGTACAGCCTTTGCTCTTGAGTTAGGGAAGGAAAAGGCAGCAAGGAAAGGAACTGATCAACCCACCTCTTGATGCTGGACCTAGCAGAGTGAAGTCTCTAACACTTTACTCAAATACGGCATTTTCTGCTATGAAATTACCTTGTGTAAGAGCACCAGACAATAATCAAGCATCAATTAATAAGTTGTCATACGATATCTGTGCTAACTGTTCTGACGTTAATAACTATCTCGTATGACTGGATGCCTAGCGGACGTTACTATCATCCTGCCGACCAACATTTTTCACTGACCGTTCAAGGTCAAAGATATGCTCCAGTACCTACCCATGTATGTTAATACTTAATCGATCTTTTCTATGCGTTATTCATTGCCTGTTTTGCTCATTATCAATACTACTTGTAAGAGGCCTATGCGCAAAGGAAATATTTCACAAGTTCGAAAGAAGCAATCCACTTTTTTGGGGGCATGTTATTAGAAGCGGAAAGCTGGAATATATCGTAACAACAGGTAAGATTGAAGGCGCAAGAGATTGATGAAGACAAAGAGAGCAAATACTGGACAGTTTGACATAGTGGTATGGAAGGTGGTCAGTAACAGAATTGATAAATTGTACTGGAGACAGGAAGTTGTGGAGAGAAATGATCTCCTACGCCACTGGAAGAAGATCCAATTCAAGCTGATGACTTGTTACTTGTTCCACTAATTCTTGTAAAAACAAAATAAATAAAGAAAACAAAAGAATTCATGATGATCTTACTGAAACGAACTTTTTAATAATGTACATTGGACTTTCCTGAAACATGTACCCAAAAAACCAAAAGAAAATAAGTAATATCAAACGGGAGGTGCTACTGAAAAAACAAACACGAACCGAAGCGTGCATGGCAAAAGAGTATTCGAAAGATCAATACACGTCATGCGAGACGTAGTTATCTACAAAAGAACGAAACAAGAATTCTTCAGTGTCTCATATGATAAGAATCTAATCTTGGTCAATGAACACATAACTAATAAAAGGAGAATCGTCCTACGCCATTCATATGGGAGCTTACAAAATGTATGTTAAGAATGTCATGGACATAGATCATTCATTACTGCCCAGCTTATCTTCAACAAATTCCCGCCCAAGTCCCTGGTGCCATTAGCCCAACATTGTATCACGTCTGCTCGATTCCTGTCATTTCTGTCTCCAGTTTTCTTCTTCGTGTGTGTTTTTGTCAGTCTCCCTCTACCTCTGTAGCAAATGCTTGACTGACTGACTCACTCACCCACTCACTCACCCATCCAACCCGAACAAATGATATAATATCGAACGTAGGTTTAATGATGATGTTTGTACTTTTCAACATATTTTATTTCATGGTGATACTTAGCTTGTACTTTTCAACATATTTTATTTCATGTTTATAACTAGATACTGTGAATGTGAGTATGCTATTATTTTACCTTTACAACGTTGAATTCCTTGACATTGATGGGTAAAATGGATGTGAGAATAAATGAAATCAGTATAAAAGACGAGAGAAAGGAAGGGCAGAATGTCAGACGGGCCTGCGTGCCCAATTCTCAACCCTTTGAAAATAAAGTTCGTTCGTTCGTTCGTTCTGTTACCATGGAGATTCCAGAACAAAGATTGCCTTCTAATGTTATCAACAGGTTTCCTCAGTGTGTGTGTTACGTCCATCGCCAGAGCCTTCGTCTACTCATCTCTATGTCCACTGGTACCTGTCTCGTTACTTGTCATCATGTCTACATTGGGGATCTTGTCATATCACTTCAATTTTTCTATTCCAAACAATTTCCCCCCTTATTTATTAATTTATTGTTAGTCAGTGTTCTTGGCTTCTTGGTTGTTGTTTTTGTAGCTCTTCAATTTTAGAGTCCCATACACTGGGACTGATTTACATAATCTTACGGTTCGCTAAAGATGTAAGGAGAACGCCAAGAATCCATGCTAACGTGGGGGAAGAGAGAGCACATTCAAGATCAGAAAAGAACAGTTTACATTAATGTTTTGGGAGAATAGTCTGAATACGTCGTGACAACAGAGAAGCTGTACCAGAAGGAAGACAGTGGAGAGTATAGCAATACAGCATGTTCAAATGTCAACATAGAACGGCCATTAAACACTAGCAGTGGACACACTTGACTCAACGCATATCGACAAGGCACTAGATAGATGATGGCGCTGACACATGGTAATTTTGGGACTTGAAAAAGAAAAACGAATAATTGCAGCAGCTGCTTAGAGTGAGATAAACATCGAAGGTAACTAGAGCCGAAAATAAGTGGTCAAAGTTGAGGGAGAAACGAGTAGACTATAAATCAACTTTACATTAAACAGTACATCATATGCGGAAACAGGCTCACAAAAGTAAAAAGAACGCCGAATATTAGCTATAAATAATGACTCCAGCATTATGGAGACATATAATTCTACATTAAACCTATTCATTTTAGATAAGGATAGACAGTAAATTGCCCTTTTCCCTCCTAACATGTTAAGGAACTCTGGCCAGCTCCTGCTGTCATCGGGTTCAGCATCTATAGCTGCCCTCCAACGATGGTAATTCCTGACGCGTGCAGGCTAAAAGAATAATAAAATAAAATAAAATAAAAACTGTCCGTGTTTGTGCAGAATTGTCAGCTATTTTCACGCGTACGGCTTCCACTGGGTGATTAAAAAACCGCAGCAAATGATGTAGACCCTCGTCTTGGATGTCTGCTTCCAAACGTGTGCAACTGTGCACGAGAGAAAACCGAACATGTCTTAACTGTAGAGGATTTTTTTTGTTTTTAAAGCAGGGATGTGGGGGTCGTTGATGTTTGAAGAGACAGAACAGCTGAACCATGCATTCTCGGTTCAAATAACTATAAAATATAGTGTTTATATGGCCAGAAACAGCCGCTAAGGACATGTTTATTCTTGTTACAGAGAAGCTATTTCATGAGACAGTGCTGCCATTGTATACGGTATATAGAACTAAGAGCTAGATTCGTAATGTATACGATTTGATTATGTTGGTGAATAAATAGCAAAACAGTCAACTTTATCCAGCGGTTGCGCGAGAAAGAAACCCAGAAAATTTTAAAGTATATATTCACGATACGGGCTATTAAGGCAAAAACATTTAAAGATAACCGTATATTTTAACAGAAATGTGGTAAAGAGCTGTTATATAATTATTCAGATTACATTAGACTTACGTATTCCAACTTCTCAGTCTTTTAAATGTGCTTGCAGATGCTGAAAGTTTAAGAGGTTGGCTTTATGTCTTCTTCCATCATTGTTTTGACATGTATACGTGTTTTACAAGCAAGTACAGTACTAAAAACCCCTACACGTTCAAAAGGATACCTGTGCCCCCCCCCCCCCTCTCTCTCTGAATGTATCTATTAATCTGCCTGTCTGCATGCTTTTCCTTTACAGGGTATCAACCCACCTGCCTTCCGACTCACACACCCGTTTGATGCCTTTTATTCCGCCCTTTTTATCATCTATCCATCCACCATCATCATTTACCCTTCAGCTCCTTAGACCTTCAACATAATCATGCCCAAACTGGGGCACACGAACCCCGGGGGCGTACGAACCGAGGCAGCACACGAACCTCGGGGATACGCGAAAGCGGTTCAAGGGGTACGCGGCAGAATATTTATCTTACTCTATCATAACTGTTTTTCATTTTTAACTGCTGAAAATAATTCATTGAAATTATATATACGATAATGGTGTACTGCTGAAATACACACGTTTATTTGCATGCGTGCGCTGTGATTGTGCTGTCCGTGTGATACAACTCACTTGACGTTATAGCACTTGCAGAATAGTAAGTCTCAAAAATACGCTTTCTTCAATAGCTAATAAGCGTACTTTAATTTCAGAAAGGTAGAATCCTCCATATGTATCTACTGTTCTGTTGGAATGTTCTGATTGTTATTAATACTTACGTTATTATGACGAGTCGATCTTCGATCGTTCCATTTTCTTGTGCCATCCTTTTAACTTTTTTTCTGTACCATTCCTTTTCCTTTTTTCCCACCCGCTCCTTGATGATGTTTTCGCTTTCATAGTTCAAGGTTTTCTTTTAACATCTTGTTCTAATTTGTCACTCCTTTAATTTTACCTGATCGCTCGACCTTTTCTTAAGACAACGTTGACTTCTGTTTGTGCAGAGCGAACTTGCCACTTTGACTTTTCGCTTATCGCTTGCGCCAGACGGAGTAAGAGTCTACACTGAGCGACATTACAATTGTTAACCCAGACTTTCTGTCTGGGAAGATACACGAAAACCTTCTTGTCGCCTGATACGCTGCTAATTCGCAAACATGCCGTTCCCAAACACACTACAGATCTCAATGGGATGTAGGAAATGACCCATCCTGCTAAAGATTTAGACACGGACAGTGAGGTAATACTTTCGGCAGAAGAAATTGATTGTAATAAACAATTACAAAGAAATAACATCCGGGAGGACATTATAATGTTAGATCTGTGAAGTAGTGACTTTTAAACATGACAGGCGAAACGGAAGAAGCGAGACGTTATATGGCGATGAAAGACGGGCAAATGAATTAATGAATGGCATGTAAAGAAATATCTTGTGTGTCATGAATATGTGATTCCTGTATACACAGACTGGGATCCTCGCCGGTGATGCGGAGTTCGTACACTATGCTGAGGCCCTCCTTGTGTGATCTAAGGGAGGAGATCGGAGCACTGATGGAGATGTTCGTGTGCACTGAAGATAGTATTTAAAATTCAAACCAAACATAATACAGTGAAGTCTTTAACATTTCACTCCCCTAAGGCAGTTTCTGCTATGGGACCACATTTACCGGTACTTTTCATTGTACATGTGTCCACACGACGATGAAGTTTCCCAGCTTATTTCTGGTACGACATTCATAACTCTACATCTAACAAAAATAATGAGCTAAATTTTATGTGTTCATATTTGGACATTTACCATATCTTCCTAGCATTAAAAAAAAACAACAAAAAAGAACAACAAACAAACAACAAGAGTTCCCAGCCTTATCACTGCCACGTTTGATTTGTTACCGGAGTACATCTTACTGACGTTTGTTGGAGCAGGAATAATTCAATAATTCACACACACCGATCAGAAAGTCTCCAGTTTCGGATCGATACAGCTTTAATAACAACTTTAAGGGATGGTTCAGTTACTGAAGCGATGGGACCCGCCTTGAGCTTGCGATTTAGACCGACCAAACAAAAGATACTGGCAAGTTCCTGATGTCACAGTTTAAGACAATAGCAGATAATGTCTGCGATACGCAACTTAGTTTTATAAACCCATTGATGTAAAACAAGGTAGTCTGTTAAAATGTTATGACTCTGGTACCAAAAATACGAACCCTTGAACGACAGTCAAATGTAGCCAAGAGATCTAAGAAAGTTATAGACTACTTATTGCCGATTTGATGTATGCAACAGACACTTGGAGAACAACAAATATTGCGCAAAAGTATATATATATATATATATATATATATATATATATATATATACATATATATACATACATATATACATATATATATACGTATATATGTATGTATATATGTATGTATATATGTATGTATATATGTATATATATGTATATATATGTATATATATGTATATGTATGTATATGTATGTATATGTATGTATATGTATGTATATGTATGTATATATATATATATATATATATATATATATATATATATATATATATATATATATATATATATATATATATATATATATATATATATATATATATATATATATATATACATATACATACATATACATACATATATATAATATATATATATATATATATATATATATATATATATATATATATATATATATATATATATATATATATATATATATATATATATATATATATATATATATATCTAACCAGCGGCACTCGAGCTTTCCAGCTCATTTGGCCCAATGACATGTCATTGCGAGGCTGGGGGGTCAGTGGACTTTCCTTTCAAACCGGTCAGAAGCTTCGCTCCTTCCCATCCACACGGGATTTATGTGCAGGAGCCGTTCAGGTTATTCAGTCAAATTTCCGGTCGTAAACATTCCTTCAAACGCTGACGCCCGGGTTTGAACAATGAAAACTGGTCGCCAGTACAACGTTGTAGCCATTACACCAGTGCGATATATATATATATATATATATATATATATATATATATATATATATATATATATATATATATATATATATATATATATATATATATATATCTGGAAAAGGCGTTGACAGGGTCCCCTGGAGCAAACTGGGACTGTTTGGCAAGGAAGAACATTCCAGCACCTCTGATTTAGGCTATACAGACCTTCTACAAGTCTTGCAGAAATTATGTGAGGACAGCAAACCATAAGTCAGAAGAGTTCAGGACCACCACTGGTGTAAGACAAGGTGATATCCTGTCATCTTATCTTTTCATACTCCTCATGGACGATGTCATCAAGGTGTGTAAAGAGACAAGGAAGTATTCAGTGGGGTACTGGAAGATGAAACAGGTCTGTATTTCAGAGCTGGCATTTGCTGATGATGTTGCCCTGATTGCTAAATCAGAGGCACATCTCCAATCCAACCTGCAAGTCTGGAAGGAAGAGCTGGAGAAGAGAGGGATGGTTATAAACAGCTCTAAAACAAAATCCATGGTGATATCACGAAAAGAAAGAAGACATCAGATTAAGCTGGGAGAACAGGTCCTGGAGCAGGTCGACCACTTTAAATGCTCAGAGCTATTATAGACCGAAAGGGAGGCATCAAAGAACAGTTGGCCACTCGAAAAGCAGCAGCTGGGATACTTTTTCAGGCCATAAATCGAGGATTCCTCAGCAAGAGAGAGGTTGGTAAGTAAACGAAGATGGCTGTATACCGCTCCACCAATGTCCCAGTCTTGACATATGGATGCGAGTCGTGGGCAATGACTACAACCCACAAAAGCCAGATCTAAACCTCAGAAATCACGGCCTAATACGCCAAAGATGAAGCCTAGGGAATTTGTTAACTGATTATGCTCAGTGCTTCTATAAGTGTTATTTGTTCGGTCGTCTGAAGTCGGGCGGGAACAAGAAACGAAAGAGGAGAGAATATGAAAGTAAATGACAACGAGGAATGAGTGGTACGCAAAATGGGAAACTATTTAATTCCGAACCTGGCACTTTTAAAAAGATCGATGGCGTGTCACGGTTAACAGTGCGAAATATGACACAAATAACATAACGGGACCCCTCTCTTAAACGCGTCCTATTTATCGGAATGTCTGGGGACCAAGATTAACGTCTTCGGTCACGCACCTTACAAACAAGTTTTCAAAACAAACAAACAAAAACACGAAGATTGCAAATACAACCATAAATATACAAAATAACAGACACTAATGCAATGTCTGTGTGACAACATGACTGACAAAAGCAACCATCATTTAAACCCAGTCTGGTTTTAAAGAAAGCACAGAAGTCTGCAAGGAAAATACCGGGTTAGTGAAACCCAGCTGCTTAGGAAGATGCAAGAATTATTATGAAGGCTGAGAGAGGATAATGCAATTATGTCTAGAAAAAAGAGCCCATGGGGTTTCAAACTTTCTGAAGGATGCCCTGATAAATGTGCTTCCCAAAATAATTAATAATGAGCTGTGCGGTGCAGGCGAAGCGTGCCGTATACATTTTCTTCAGATAGCAGAAGTAAAGATGAAATAAAATAGTTAATGCATCATAAAACAGCTGCAATCAAAAAGGTTAATTCAATATCTTTTTTAAACTTAAGCAACTTACTAAACAGTTGGCTATAATGGTGTTTCTTCAGCTTTAACGGCCCTTTGATATAAGGGCTGGCATTTCCGTAGCCTCCTCAACGAAATGCGTTAGCGAACATACAGTAGAATAGGATATAGATCTGAGGAAATAAACCACCCAGTGGACTCTCTATCTCTCTCTCTCTCTCTCTCTCTCTCTCTCTCTCTCTCACACACACACACACATACACACACAGAGTCCTTTGTTCTGAAAATCCTAGGGTATGACAGATAGAGAGAATCAGAAACAACACACAGAGTAGAGAACGAGACAGGAACTGGTGGGATTTTAAAAAAAAATCTATAGAAAGATCTAGAACGTCTGGCGCAGGACGGATTAACTTGGCATGAATTTAATGAAGGCATGTGCTTCTCGGGGAGCTGTAGAGTTAACGTGTTTATATATATTTTGTGCACAGTACGTGCCTGGGGTTCGTGGGCTACCCGTTATAAAACCACTGGGACATTTAAGTCGAGGTTTAAAAAGAAAGTCAGAAACATGGTGTATTGATCTGTTAACTGAAAAGAAAAAAAATTACACACACTCAGGTTTACAAGAAAGATCGATGAAGGGACAACTGTGCATGCACAAAAAACTAAAAAATCAAGAAGTTACCTGTCTGGAATCAAGGGTAAATAAATACTATGTAATAATACCAGATACGTTGTTCCCCCGCACGACTTTATTCCACAAGCAACATGCACCACACGATATGAACAATCTCACAATAAAGACAGTAAGCAAGTAATCATATAAAGAGTCCTGAACAGGCTTACTATAACAGGAAAACAAATGATAAGAATAAAAGAGAGAAAAAAAGTCACAAAAGCTAGGAAGTAAAGATAGTTCTTATACTACTGGATATCTAGTGATCCTTGCCTTTCCTTTCGTCAGTTTTAACAACCTCTACCAGTGCTTCTGAAGGCAAAAGTTAACAAGTTCGAAACCAGATCAGGCCATACTCCAGTCTCAAGGAAGGTAAAGGTAGCGCTAAAGCAAATACTGTCGTAGGGGAATGAAGTGTTATAGACTTCACCATACTAGGTCCAGCTTTATGAAATGGGATAAGTTACCGTCCTCGCTGTCTTTGCCTTCCCTAACTTCAACAGCACAGTCAGGTATCCGTTTAGAACTGGAGCACAACTCTACCAGGTTTCGATCCCGAAACCCTGACGCCTAAAGACCAGCACTCTAAGCCCTAAGCCAATCGGACGCTACACTCAAGTCTATCCAGCTGTAAAAAATGTAATTCTAGCTCTTAAGTTATTGAAGGTAAAGGCAGCGAGGAAGGGAATCGGTCACATCCACCTCATAAGGCTGAGACCTAGTACAGGTTAAGTCTCTAACACTTACCTCTCTTAAGACAGTATCTGTTACGGGACTCTACCTCTACCGTGTACCATCCCTCAAACTGTATATATATATACGTATCGGTCATGCCGTATCTGCTCGCTGGTGGTAGTACAACGGAAAGGGACACGAGGGGTGTGCATAGCTCGCGTGAGAATTAACTCGGTTGTCACAAGGGGCTGTGAGCCGGACGTAGATTATTTGTGACCGTGAGGATATCCGTTACTATCTGAAGAGCTGTGAGCATCTGTTATTTTCGCAGTGACTGTGAACCTCCGTTATTTTCTTTGCGTCCGTGACCATCATGTGCTTTCTGACGAACTGGGAACATGTTATTTTCTTAGTGACTGTGAGACTCCCTTCCTATCTCTGTGACAGTGAACAACAGTTACTTTATAATGTGTTGACGAGCCGTGAGCATTTGTTATTTTATTAGTGGCTGAGACGCTATTTTTCTTCATTACTGTATTAATTAGGGGATGGGAGAATTTTAAAAATTATTATTTAAGTTTAGCCAGTCTCCGTTTCTGGGGCCATTTTCAGTAAACTGTACAGGAAGGCATGAAAATTACCATTCGTTAACACAGTGGTATTTTAAATATAACACAACGGTAATTTTTATAACATAGCGGTAATATTTACATAACACAGTGTAAATTTTATATAACACAGTGGTGATTTTTGTATAACACAGTGGTGGTTTTGATATAACACGGTGGTAATTTTAATATAACACAGCGGTGATTTTTATAAAACACATTGATAATTTTGTATAAAACACATCTGTAACTTGTAAATAAACATAGTGGTAATTTGTATATTACACAGTAACAACTTGTATATCCAAAATTGTTTCATATAAAGTTTGTAATGTCTATTTAAATATAAACATAACATTTACACCCAAAAAAAAAAAAAAAAAAACACACACACTACCGGTAGTTCCGTACAACTCAGCTCAGAGACGTGGAGCACAACGGGCCCGACATAAAAACAAAAACGGTACAGATGCAGCAAAACTAACAACCGAGTATTAAGAAGAACATATGGTCCAATAACAGTTATTAACGAAGAGCACAACAACAACAAATAAAATATAAAACTAGCACATACATCGGTCCATAGTTAACATAATTGTCATGAAATATTCTAATCCACATAAATAAATTATTAGGTAAATATGAAGCCTAACAAATAAAATTAATAAAGAGAAGAGCAATGGTAAAATGACAGTGCTGTCACAAGGAATGTACTCGAAATCCCCCTTGTTTTCTGCTTCGTCTGCAAATTGTAACGCTTTCACGTTGATATAAAAGCTTACTGTATTATTACCCGCTTTCTTCAATGAAACGTGTGCTGTATTTCTTGGAAAAGCATTGAGAGGCCCTGCGTAATGACCTAAATTAATCCTAACATTAATTATATTACGTTACCAAAACGAACGAACAGATGGACAAAAGGATAGCGAGAAGGGAGAGGCAGAAAGCCGAACACTAAACACGCTTCGCGCGATACGCAAATGCTGCCATCACGCGTGTAAGTCTACATGCACTAATTTTTTTTCAGACGGACAGTGATAAAATACACTACCCTTTCCCAGAGTTAGGTTTATAAATCATAACAGACTCTTATTAGAAAAGATAACATTAGATGGGTTTACGGTTGAAAACATAACAGTACCCAGACAGCACATCTTCGAAACAGGAGGTAGAAGAAATTGCATATTTTGAACGCAGCCACGTAGCTCCTTTAAATTAGTATTTTTGGGTTCCTTAGGGCTTGCTGACAAATAATATGTAAAACGTTACGCAAATAGTCCAGGAATTAATAAATTATACCCAAAATAAAATATTGGGGGTGCCTGACAGCATAAAATCATTTCTGCTCATAAGATTTTTTTTTTTACGTGTTTGAAAAAAATTTACGTTACAGAAATAGCCTACCATGTAAACTCCAAATTGATTGGAGCGCAACAAATGAAAGCCTAACCACGATTGGTCGGGCTATAAATACTATCTTGGTTGTTAGGGGAGACGGGAAAAGATAACATTTTTTCAAACACTTGTCGAAACGTGGCTCATTGGCCAGTCTCGCTGATATACACACTTGGGAGCGTTAGTTCGAGACCACTTGTTTAAATGATCTTGATAAAGCATCAGTGCGTTGAAGCCAGCTAAAATTTTGCTCAATAAAAGCCTGGAAGATAAGCAGATGGAAATTTGTGCCAGTTTGTGCCAGAATTCATTGCTAATCAACGTATCTGTGTTATTCGTATGAATTGTGGTAAGCTTGAACCATTTAATATCTTTTAATGAAAATTGAATGTGAATTGTTGATTTATGCCTGTATATATATGTGTAGTTCAGTGGCAAACGTGAGGTAAAGCCTAAAATGCTCCAGCCTGAACAGAGGGTGTCGGAGAGAAGTAAAACGGCATGGAATGGCCAAACAGTACACTGACACCTGGATGATTGACTAGAAAGAAATAATGCTGGAAGTGCAGAGGCGTAGTAACCATTAGGAAGGGTAATACTGGAATAAAGTATTTCAGATGAAGCTGACTGTTGGCCTAACGCTCTGAACGCAATGTTTGTGATGTATTGTGATCAGTGTAAAAAGAAAATATAAATTAGTTATGAAGTAGAAGGTACATCCTTCTTGATTTCAGGGACAGTGGTCTTGATGGTACTGAGCAGCACCTGGTCAGAGCTTTGCTGAATCCAGAGTCGGACAGCATACTCCTTGGTCTTTTTAGCTATCAGTGAGGTGTCTCCTGAGCCCAGAGGAGAATTCGAGCAGAGGAGTCCTTTCCTGCCGCCATCACGCCAGATAAGCGAATTGGCCAGCTGAGCTCAACATTATGTCCCCTCATCTTGAACTGACTTTTTAAAATTAACATTAAGAGGGGAATTTACTTGTCTTAAAATCAGGAACTGTGAACATCTCCAATACTAGTCCCTAAAGACAAACTATTGAAGTCATGATGACAAATACCAACAGAGCTTGAACAAAACAAAACCAGTATTACCTCATTTTACTACTACACAACTGACACACATAGAACATTTGTAATAATATATGTCACTACAATATTCATATTAAATACATTCTGTACATAACTTGTAATTTAAATTGATTGTGATTCCTGGTTCCCTTGTAGTTGAATCAGGACACATATTCATTCATGCCAGTAATGAATACATATTGTTATTTGAAAGTTTATCAGTGACTCTTTTAAGATATCTTTGTAGAGTGTTATATGTATGTGAGTGTCACAGTGTTGTCAAGAGTAGTGGATTAAATTAAATTGTTTATCTGTCTGTAGTTGTGACTTACACTTCACCATACTCATACCCTAGACACATAACGTAGCATCACACTATTCCAGAATAATCCTGACTGAGATATATAGATATGTGGTAGCAAGTAAGGTTATCTATAATACACTACTCTTAATAGATATAGATACCTTCACAGCTGATCTCAGTCAGTACACTAAGTTCCCTATAAGTATTTATAACATCCCACTTCACCACATATATTGGGGTCTCGCTCTTGGGATTTTGAATCTTTAACTATTAAAAATATTGGGGGTAATTCACTTCAGGGAATATAAGAATTAAAAGGTATCCTTGGGTGGAATTAAATAAGGTTGAGCTCACGGTGCCTGTGTTGTCCATTAGAGATTGAATTGTTGGTTAGACATTGTATAAATTTACATAATAGACAATGGCGGACCTGGCCAAATTTCGATCTGCTGCGGTTCAGACTGCAAAAGAGTTAGGATTAGATGGGCAAGTTATGGTTGCCTATGTCACGACGGAATGTGACAAATTTATTGAACGTGAAGAAAGAAGGTTTGAAGCCGAAAGAAAGTTAGAGGCTGACAGGGAAATTAAGAGGTTGCAGATTGAGGCTGAGGCTAAGAAATTGGAGGCAGAAAGAGAAGACAAACGATTAGCTGCAGAAAGAGAAGAGAGGAGATTAGCTGCAGAAAGGGAAGCAGAAGATAAAAGATTACAAAGGGAACATGAGTTACGACTAAGGGAGTTTGAGTTTCAAGGCCATGCTCCTGAAAATGGTGCCAGTCCCTTTGCCTCTGATGCTACGGTTACTCAGGGAGCCTCGACCTCAGCTATGAACTTTCATTTAGATCATTTTGTTGAGAAAGACGATGATATTGAGAGCTATATAAATAGGTACGAACTATTAGCTACCACGTATGGGTTAGAGAGAGAAAGGTGGAGCTTAAAGTTATCTCAGGGACTTCGTGGGGCAGCTTATGAAGTTTTTGCAAAAATGAGCAGAGGTGATCAGGAAAATTATGACATGCTAAAGCAGGCTCTTTTGTTAAGGTATGAAAAGAATGCAGAGTTTTACAGGAAAAAATTTAGGAATGCTAAACTACTGTCAGGTGAAACCTATCACCAGTTCTCTGCACGCATAGAGACATACTTGGAGAAATGGACTTCTCTGGGGAAAACCCAAGATCTTAAGGAAATGGTCCTTATAGAGCAACTAAGAGAGTCCATGGCTCCAGACCTGAGAAAGTTTCTCATGGAACAAGGTGCAGAGAGGCTGGGTGAGTTGCTAAATGTTGCTGAAAGGTATCAAGCAGCTCAAGCAGAGGTAACAGGTAATAAAAAGAAACAGGTGGATAACTTTAGGGCACCACAGAACTTTAATAAATTTGATCCTAGGGATCAAAATAAAGGTAAGCACCAATTTGATAGGCCACGGTATGACAATAAAAATAAATTCCCACAATTCGATGAAAGGAAATATGATGAAAGAAAATCTTTCAACCAAGGAAAAAGGTGGTGTAAAAATTGTAAGATGAACAATCATGACACTGACCATTGTAGAAGGAAACCTCCTCATTTTGCTGCTATGACATCGGGGAAAAAGGAAAAGAAGGGCAAACCTGAAGAATTACAGGAACCATACCACCCCCCCCAGTGTGTGAAGATGTCATTTGTAATGGTGTCACTATAAGATGTTTATATGATACCGGTTTAGATTACGATTCCGTTGTGAGTTCTCACCTGGTGCAGGCCGATCAATACACCACAGAAACAGTGGAGATTCAAACTGCAACCAAGGATGTAGCTACCATGACACTTCCCGTCGCCCGAATAAAAGTGAAAACGCGATATGTGGAAGGAATCATAAAAGCAGCAGTGATAAATGAGCCAATCTACCCTCTAATATTGGGGTGTAGATATGTCTTCTTGGGGAATCCCAAGAGACCTGTGATATTGGCAACAGTGCAGACCAGATCACAGACAAAGAAGGAGGAGGATAATCCAATAAATACTCACCCAGATGAGATGAGGAAGGCACAGGCTGAGGACAAAACACTCAAGCCATGTTTCAAGAAGTTGCCCAAATCTCATACACCTCCAGGCAAGGGAGAGTTATATATGAAGAACAAATTGATATATAGGAAGGCTGGATCTGAATCCAATGGTCACGGACAGCTGGTCCTTCCCACTTCATATAGGACTAAAGTGTTGGAACTAGGGCATGCGATTCCCTTCAGTGGTCATATGGGAATCAGCGCAACAGGACAGCGAATAGCTTGTCACTATTTCTGGCCAGGAATAATTGAAGATATCAAACGATATGTAAAATCCTGTCCAGAGTGCCAACGAGTAGCACCTAAACATTGGACTGCACCAGCAACTCTGGGGGAAATGCCCATAGTGGGAACACCCTTTGAGAGAGTTGCCGTGGATCTTGTGGGACCTCTCACCCGAACCAAGAGAAGGAACAGCTACATTCTGACTCTGGTGGACACTTGTTCTATGTGGGGAGAGGCAGTAGCCCTGTCATCGATTGATTCAAAACATGTGGCAGAGGCATTGCTCACAATTTTCACAAGGTTAGGCTTTCCCAATCAAATCTTGACTGATAATGGCTCTCAGTTCAAGGGGAAACTAACTGAAGAAGTTTTCAGGATCTTCCAGGCCAAACACTTCCATTGTAGTGTGTATCATCCCCAAGGGAACGGCCAAGTGGAAAGATTTAACGGCACATTAATGTCGATCCTGAGAAAGTTGGCACACGAAAAACCAGATACATGGGACCAGTACCTGCACGCCGCCCTCTTTGCTTATCGGGAGGTACCCCATAGTTCAACCGGTATGGCCCCGGCAACATTATTGTTTGGAAGGCCAATAAAAGGTCCACTTGAAGCTTTGTTAAGAACGTGGACTGATGAAAAGGCAGAGGAAAACATTACATCTTCATACCAATATGTGAATGAGCTGACCACTCGGTTGAAAACTGGCTGGAAACTTGCCAATGAAAATTTGAAACAAGCCAGGAAGAAACATGCTGCCTATTATAACAGGAAGGCGAAAGACAGAAATTTGGCTGTGGGAGAGAAGGTACTGCTTCTTTTGCCCGGGAGTCAGAATAAGTTACAAATTGGATGGCAGGGTCCATATACAGTTCTAGAGAAGGTGTCTAGAACAAATTATAAGATAGATAAGAAGGGGAAAGAAAAAATCTATCATGTGAATCTCCTGAAGAAATATTTGGAAAGAGAACATCAGGAAGAGACACACTTGTTGACCTTGTCCATCGCCATGGAGATGAAAAAGGAACCACTTTCATCATTTGAATATCCATTACACCCCTGTGAGACAGCAGCACAGGTGAAAATCAGTACACATTTAACGAAAACTCAGAAAGAGAGAGTGCAACAGGTTCTAAAGAATCATGCAGAGGTGTTTAACAGACCGACCAGGGCATACAAACCTATTGGAATATGATATGAAACTCATAGACTCCACACCTGTCTGTATGAAACCATATTCGATTCCGTTTGCTAAGGAAAAAGCTTTGAAGGAAGAGATAGACTATCTATTGAAGGAAGGAATTATTTCGCACAGTGAGTCTTCGTATAGTTCCGGGGTGGTACTCTTAAGGAAGCCCTCTGGAGAACATAGACTCTGTATAGATTACAGGAGACTGAATGCTATTACAGAAGGACAGGTGGATCCATTGCCGGATACAAATCAGCTGTTTGCCAGACTAAATAAAGCTAAATATTTCTCAAAAGTGGATCTGAGTAAAGGATACTATCAGATTCCAGTAAAGCCTGAGGTTAGACCATACCTAGCTTTTAGTACCTCAGAAGGACACTATGAGTTTAATAGATTGCCATTTGGATTGAAGAATGCGCCTAGTGTCTTCTCTAGAATGATGAGAAAATTATTGGATCCTCTGAATAATCCCTGTATAACAAATTTTATGGATGATATCCTTATAGCAACAGAAACATTTGAGGAACACATTGACTCTCTGAACATGCTGTTTGATCGACTTAGGGAGGCAAAGTTAACAGCCCGACCAACCAAATGTTGCGTTGGATGTAAAGAATTGGAATTTTTGGGACACACAGTTTATCAGGGAAACATGACCCCTGACCCAAAGAACTTAGAGAAACTACAGAAAGCCCCGAGACCACAAACCAAGAAGGACGTGAGATCCTTTGTCTCATTATGTGGTTTCTACCAGAAGTATATCAAAAACTTTAATTCCATATGTGCACCGTTAACTGAATTGACACGTAAAGGACATCCAGATCGCATTACATGGACTCCACAATGTGAAATGACTTACCAAGAATTGAAGGAAAAGCTCACAAGTAAACCCATTTTGAAATTACCTGACTTAAGTCAAGAATTCATAGTAAGGACGGATGCAAGTAATATTGGGTTAGGTGCAACTTTACTACAGAAATCAGATGCATTGGATGGGGAATTAAGCCCAGTGGCATATGCTAGCAGAAAGTTGAATAAAGCTGAAATCAACTACTCAACTAGCGAAAAAGAATGTCTTGCAGTAATATGGGCAATAAAGAAATTCAATATTTATCTATATGGGAAGGCATTTAAGTTGCAAACTGACCACAAACCTTTATCGTTTTTAGCACAGGCTAAGCATGAGAACTCTAGGTTACTCCGATGGTCTTTGCTTCTGGCTCCATATAATTTTAGCATTGAATATATATCTGGAAAAACCAATCTGGGAGCGGATTTTTTAAGCCGCCATCCGTGTGATGAGAATCACCGTAAACCCCAGAAATAATAATAAATTTCTCTATGTGTATATAGAATAAAGGACTGACATATAATGTCTGTTTTAAGAGGGGAGGTGTCATGAAATATTCTAATCCACATAAATAAATTATTAGGTAAATATGAAGCCTAACAAATAAAATTAATAAAGAGAAGAGCAATGGTAAAATGACAGTGCTGTCACAAGGAATGTACTCGAAATCCCCCTTGTTTTCTGCTTCGTCTGCAAATTGTAACGCTTTCACGTTGATATAAAAGCTTACTGTATTATTACCCGCTTTCTTCAATGAAACGTGTGCTGTATTTCTTGGAAAAGCATTGAGAGGCCCTGCGTAATGACCTAAATTAATCCTAACATTAATTATATTACGTTACCAAAACGAACGAACAGATGGACAAAAGGATAGCGAGAAGGGAGAGGCAGAAAGCCGAACACTAAACACGCTTCGCGCGATACGCAAATGCTGCCATCACGCGTGTAAGTCTACATGCACTAATTTTTTTTTCAGACGGACAGTGATAAAATACACTACCCTTTCCCAGAGTTAGGTTTATAAATCATAACAGACTCTTATTAGAAAAGATAACATTAGATGGGTTTACGGTTGAAAACATAACAGTACCCAGACAGCACATCTTCGAAACAGGAGGTAGAAGAAATTGCATATTTTGAACGCAGCCACGTAGCTCCTTTAAATTAGTATTTTTGGGTTCCTTAGGGCTTGCTGACAAATAATATGTAAAACGTTACGCAAATAGTCCAGGAATTAATAAATTATACCCAAAATAAAATATTGGGGGTGCCTGACAGCATAAAATCATTTCTGCTCATAAGATTTTTTTTTTACGTGTTTGAAAAAAATTTACGTTACAGAAATAGCCTACCATGTAAACTCCAAATTGATTGGAGCGCAACAAATGAAAGCCTAACCACGATTGGTCGGGCTATAAATACTATCTTGGTTGTTAGGGGAGACGGGAAAAGATAACATTTTTTCAAACACTTGTCGAAACGTGGCTCATTGGCCAGTCTCGCTGATATACACACTTGGGAGCGTTAGTTCGAGTGCACTTGTTTAAATGATCTTGATAAAGCATCAGTGCGTTGAAGCCAGCTCACAATTTTGCTCAATAAAAGCCTGGAAGATAAGCAGATGGAAATTTGTGCCAGTTTGTGCCAGAATTCATTGCTAATCAACGTATCTGTGTTATTCGTATGAATTGTGGTAAGCTTGAACCATTTAATATCTTTTAATGAAAATTGAATGTGAATTGTTGATTTATGCCTGTATATATATATGTGTAGTTCAGTGGCAAACGTGAGGTAAAGCCTAAAATGCTCCAGCCTGAACAGAGGGTGTCGGAGAGAAGTAAAACGGCATGGAATGGCCAAACAGTACACTGACACCTGGATGATTGACTAGAAAGAAATAATGCTGGAAGTGCAGAGGCGTAGTAACCATTAGGAAGGGTAATACTGGAATAAAGTATTTCAGATGAAGCTGACTGTTGGCCTAACGCTCTGAACGCAATGTTTGTGATGTATTGTGATCAGTGTAAAAAGAAAATATAAATTAGTTATGAAGTAGAAGGTACATCCTTCTTGATTTCAGGGACAGTGGTCTTGATGGTACTGAGCAGCACCTGGTCAGAGCTTTGCTGAATCCAGAGTCGGACAGCATACTCCTTGGTCTTTTTAGCTATCAGTGAGGTGTCTCCTGAGCCCAGAGGAGAATTCGAGCAGAGGAGTCCTTTCCTGCCGCCATCACGCCAGATAAGCGAATTGGCCAGCTGAGCTCAACATTATGTCCCCTCATCTTGAACTGACTTTTTAAAATTAACATTAAGAGGGGAATTTACTTGTCTTAAAATCAGGAACTGTGAACATCTCCAATACTAGTCCCTAAAGACAAACTATTGAAGTCATGATGACAAATACCAACAGAGCTTGAACAAAACAAAACCAGTATTACCTCATTTTACTACTACACAACTGACACACATAGAACATTTGTAATAATATATGTCACTACAATATTCATATTAAATACATTCTGTACATAACTTGTAATTTAAATTGATTGTGATTCCTGGTTCCCTTGTAGTTGAATCAGGACATATATTCATTCATGCCAGTAATGAATACATATTGTTATTTGAAAGTTTATCAGTGACTCTTTTAAGATATCTTTGTAGAGTGTTATATGTATGTGAGTGTCACAGTGTTGTCAAGAGTAGTGGATTAAATTAAATTGTTTATCTGTCTGTAGTTGTGACTTACACTTCACCATACTCATACCCTAGACACATAACGTAGCATCACACTATTCCAGAATAATCCTGACTGAGATATATAGATATGTGGTAGCAAGTAAGGTTATCTATAATACACTACTCTTAATAGATATAGATACCTTCACAGCTGATCTCAGTCAGTACACTAAGTTCCCTATAAGTATTTATAACATCCCACTTCACCACAATAATAAGACTCGACAAACAGAGATAGCTCGAGCACTGACAAACCCACTGAGGCTAACAGGGAGACAACGCATGTAACAGCTACTGGAAAATAGAAAATCAAGACACAAGACCACTTAGCTCTACGTAACATTATGTCCCTTGTCACACCCTATGGGGTACAAAGCGTTTAAATGACAGAGTGGTTAGGGCGCTGGTCTCTCGCAGCTCAGATGCAGGGTTCGATTCCACGGTATGAACACGCTCTAATCTACGCAGCTGTCAGGGTACCCGACTTCGCTCTGGCGTTAGGGACGGAAAGGCAGCGAGGAAGAGAACTGGTCCCCCAACCTCCCGATGCTATAATATAGTCTCTACCATTACACATTACTGGACACAAGTATTTCGGCCTTTATTTGGTCTATACTTGCTGATAGGAAAGTTATATTAGTGATTGCGTCTTTAAAACTGTCTGGGTCGTCCACGGGTCCTATACCATAGTTGTGTGAGTGTCATGAGAATGACCTCAGCCAATAATGCACTTTTTTTGGGGTGCAAAATTGGCTCTGCGTCCATTCACGATGTACTATCACAGCAAGGCGATGGCGCGTCTGGTTGGTCCTAGGTTCGATTCCCGGTAAGCCTATCACTTATATTTTCTTTTCTGTTGTCTAGTGCCATTCTTTATGTCCAACGAGTAGCTGTTAATTACCTTCATTTATTTATTTACTTACTTATTTATGTGTCTCTCGGAACTTTAAATAAAAAAAAAATTAAAAATTAAACGCAAAGAAACTTATTTGCATCTGTAAATAGTTTCCGTGGTTAAGATAAACTGGGGAAAAAAATGTATATAAAACCAATATAGATTCGGTGTATTAAAACAGACATTCTCCCTATATGTTTTTGTAACTGCTCTCTCGCATGCCTTTCCAATTAAAATGTATACGCTGGATTACATAATTTATTTATGCGCTCCCTTTTTCACACTCGCTGTAATTCTCCCCTTTTCTATCTTTAACTCTCTGCCTCATATTCTCTTACCCTCACTTCCCCCCCCCCCTTCATGCCTTTCTCAGCAATGATCAAGTAAAAAAAAAAAAAAAAACAGCCTGGCCTGGCAGGAGCCGATGAATGTATGCCTGCGAGGGGCTTCATCTTATTCAGACGGTGACAAGGATGAACTGGATCATTTTTCGTCATCTTTCCTGCTCTTCTATTGTTCTGCGTGGAACCTATTATTATGTCCCCGGACTCGGTTCTGTTTATCTGTCTGTCCTGTCGTCTTTTTATGACTGGCCAGTAAACGAAACTATAGCACGTTTCACTAGCTTTGCACAACTTCAAAATGCTATATCTCAGCGAGTATATAACGCATATAAGTGAAATTTTGTGTGTGAATTTGAAATGGTATAGACCCTATGAATTAAATTTTTCATTAAAATGCGGCCATTGGTTTCAATTTTCGTCTCTTTGCGATATAATATAAAATCCTATGTCGTGGAATATTCTAATCCACATATATAAATTATCAAGTAAATATAAAGCCTAATAAATACATATAATAAATAAAGGAAGAAGAATGGTAAAGAACAGTGCTGTCACAATCGAAATCCCCCTTGTTTTATGCTTCGTCTGCAAATTGTAACGCTTTCACGTTGATAGTAAAAGCTTACTGTATTATTACCCGCTTTCTTCAATGAAACGTGTGCTGCATTTCTAAGAAAAACATTGAGAGGCCCTGCGTAATGACCTAAATTAATCCTAACATTAATTATATTACGTTACCAAAACGAACGAACAGATGGACTCAAATATAGAGAGAGAGAGAGGGGCGAATAAAACCGGGAACGCATGCAACACGCGTCGCGCGATACACAAATGCTGCCATCACGCGTGTAAGTCTACATGCACTAATTGTTTTTCAGACGGACAGTGATAAAATACACTACCCTTTCCCAGAGTTAGGTTTATAAATCATAAAAAACTCTTATTAGGAAAGACAACATTAGATGGGTTTACGGTTGAAAACATAACAGTACCCAGACAGCACATCTTCGAAACAGGAGGTAGAAAATACATATTTTGAACGCAGCCACGTAGCTCTTTCAAATTGGTATATTTGGGTTCCTTAGGGCTTGCTGACAAATAATATGTAAAACGTTACGCAAATAGTCCAGGAATTAATAAATTATACCCAAAATAAAATAGTGAGGATGCCTGACAGCATGGAATCATTTCTGCTCATAAAATTTTTTTTATAACGTGTTTGAAAAAACCTTACGTTACATAAATAGCCTACCATGTAAACTCCCAATTGATTGGAGCGCAACAAATGAAAGCCTAACCACGATTGGTCGGACTATAAATACTATCTTTCGTTGTTAGGGGAAACGGGGAAAGGTAACATTTTTTCAAACACTTGTCGAAACGGGGCCTCATTGGCTAGACTCGCTGGATATAATCACTTGGGAGCGTTAGTTCGAAACCACTTGTTTAAATAAGCTTGATAAAGCATCAGTGCGTTGAAGCCAGCTCACAATTTTGCTAAAATAAAAGCCTGGAACATAAGCAGATGGAAATTTGTGCCAGTAATTGTGCCAGAATTCATTGCTAATCAACGTATCTGTGTTTATTTCCATGAAATTGTGGTAAGCTTGAACCATTCAGTATCTTTTAATGAAAATTGAATGTAAATTGTTAATTTATGCCTGTATATATATGTGTAGTTCAGTGGCAAACAAGAGATAAAGCCTATAATGCTCCAGCCTGAACAGAGGGTGTCGGAGGGAAGTAAAACGGCATGGAATGGCCAAATAGTACACTGACACCTAGATGATTGACTAGAAAGAAATAATGCTGGAATTGCAGAGGCGTAGTAACCATTAAGGAGGTTAATGCTGGTATAAAGTACTTCAGAATGAAGCTGATAGTTGGCCTAACGCTCTGAACTCAATGTTTGTGCTGTATTGTGATCAGTGTAAAAGAGAGTATAAGTTAGTTATGAAGTAGAAGGTACATCCTTCTTGATTTCAGGGACAGTGGTCTTGATGGTACTGAGCAGCACCTGGTCAGAGCTTTGCTGAATCCAGTGTCGGACAGCATACTCCTTGGTCCTTTTAGCTATCAGTGAGGTGTCTCCAGAGCCCAGAGGAGAATTCGAGCAGAGGAGTCCTTTCCTGCCGCCATCACGCCAGATAAGCTAACTTGGCCAGCTGAGCTCAACATTAGGTCCCCTCATCTTGAAATGACTTTATAAAAATAACATTCAGAGGGGAATTTAATTGTCTTAATATCAGGAACTGAGAACATCTCCAATACTAGTCCCAAAAGACAAACTATTGAAGTCATGATGACAAATACCAACAGAGCTTGAACAAAACAAAACCAGTATTACCTCATTTTACTACTACACAACTGACACACATAGAATATTTGTAATAATATATGTCACTACAATATTCATATTAAATACATTCTGTACATAACTTGTAATTTAAATTGATTGTGATTCCTGGTTCCCTTGTAGTTGAATCAGGACACATATTCATTCATGCCAGTAATGAATACATATTGTTATTTGAAAAGTTACGAGTGACTTCTTTAAGATATTCTCATAGAGTGTTATATGTATGTGAGTGTCACAGTGTTGTTAAGAGTAGTGGATTAAATTAAATTGTTTATCTGTCTGTTGTTGTGACTTACACTTCATCATACACATACCCTAGACACATAACGTAGTCATCACACTATTCCAGAATAATTCTGACTGAGATATATAGATATGTGGTAGCAAGTAAGGTTATATATAATACACTACTCTTATTAGATATATATACCTTCACAGCTGATCTCAGTCAGTACACTAAGTCCCCTATAAATATTTATAACATCCCACTTCACCACATATATTGGGGTCTCGCTCTTGGGATTTTGAATCTTTCCCTATTAAAAATATTGGGGGTAATTCACTTCAGGGAATATAAGAATTAAAAGGTATCCTTGGGTGGAATTAAATAAGGTTGAGCTCACGGTGCCTGTGTTGTCCATTAGAGATTGAATTGTTGGTTAGACATTGTATAAATTTACATAATAGACAATGGCGGACCTGGCCAAATTTCGATCTGCTGCGGTTCAGACTGCAAAAGAGTTAGGATTAGATGGGCAAGTTATGGTTGCCTATGTCACGACGGAATGTGACAAATTTATTGAACGTGAAGAAAGAAGGTTTGAAGCCGAAAGAAAGTTAGAGGCTGACAAGGAAATTAAGAAGTTACAGTTTGAAGCTGAGGCTGAGACTAAGAGGTTGCAGATTGAGGCTGAGGCTAAGAAATTGGAAGCAGAAGAAAAAAGATTAGCTGCAGAAAGAGAAGAGAGGAAATTAGCTGCAGAAAGGGAAGCAGAAGATAAAAGATTACAAAGGGAACATGAGTTACGACTAAGGGAGTTTGAGTTTCAAGGCCATGCTCCTGAAAATGGTGCCAGTCCCTTTGCCTCTGATGCTACGGTTACTCAAGGAGCCTCAACCTCAGCTATGAATTTTCATTTAGATCATTTTGTTGAGAAAGACGATGATATAGAGAGCTACCTAAATAGGTATGAACTATTAGCTACCACGTATGGGTTAGAGAGAGAAAGGTGGAGCTTAAAGTTATCTCAGGGACTTCGTGGGGCAGCTTATGAAGTTTTTGCAAAAATGAGCAGAGGTGATCAGGAAAATTATGACATGCTAAAGCAGGCTCTTTTGTTAAGGTATGAAAAGAATGCAGAATTTTATAGGAAAAAATTTAGGAATGCTAAACTACTGTCAGGTGAAACATATCACCAGTTCTCTGCACGAATAGAGACATACTTGGAGAAATGGACTTCTCTGGGGAAAACCCAAGATCTTAAGGAAATGGTCCTTATAGAGCAACTAAGAGAGTCCATGGCTCCAGACCTGAGAAAGTTTCTCATGGAACAAGGTGCAGAGAGGCTGGGTGAGTTGCTAAATGTTGCTGAAAGGTATCAAGCAGCTCAAGCAGAGGTAACAGGTAATAAAAAGAAACAGGTGGACAACTTTAGGGCACCACAGAACTTTAATAAATTTGATCCTAAGGATCAAAATAAAGGTAAGCACCAATTTGATAGGCCACGGTATGAAAATAAAAATAAATTCCCACAATTCGATGAAAGGAAATATGATGAAAGAAAATCTTTCAACCAAGGAAAAAGGTGGTGTAAAAATTGTAAGATGAACAATCATGACACTGACCATTGTAGAAGGAAACCTCCTCATTTTGCTGCTATGACATCGGGGAAAAAGGAAAAGAAGGGCAAACCTGAAGAATTACAGGAACCATACCACCCCCCAGTGTGTGAAGATGTCATCTGTAATGGTGTCACTATAAGATGTTTATATGATACCGGTTTGGATTACGATTCCGTTGTGAGTTCTCACCTGGTGCAGGCCGATCAATACACCACGGAAACAGTGGAGATTCAAACTGCAACCAAGGATGTAGCTACCATGACACTTCCCGTCGCCCGAATAAAAGTGAAAACGCGATATGTGGAAGGAATCATAAAAGCAGCAGTGATAAATGAGCCAATCTACCCTCTAATATTGGGGTGTAGATATGTCTTCTTGGGGAATCCCAAGAGACCTGTGATATTGGCAACAGTGCAGACCAGATCACAGACAAAGAAGGAGGTGGATAATCCCATAAATACTCACCCAGATGAGATGAGGAAGGCACAGGCTGAGGACAAAACACTCAAGCCATGTTTCAAGAAGTTGCCCAAATCTCATACACCTCCAGGCAAGGGAGAGTTTTATATATGAAGAACAAACTGATATATAGGAAGGCTGGATCTGAATCCAATGGTCACGGACAGCTGGTCCTTCCCACTTCATATAGGACTAAAGTGTTGGAACTAGGGCATGCGATTCCCTTCAGTGGTCATATGGGAATCAGCGCAACAGGACAGCGAATAGCTTGTCACTATTTCTGGCCAGGAATAACTGAAGATATCAAACGATATGTAAAATCCTGTCCAGAGTGCCAACGAGTAGCACCTAAACATTGGACTGCACCAGCAACTCTGGGGGAAATGCCCATAGTGGGAACACCCTTTGAGAGAGTTGCCGTGGATCTTGTGGGACCTCTCACCCGAACCAAGAGAAGGAACAGCTACATTCTGACTCTGGTGGACACTTGTTCTATGTGGGGAGAGGCAGTAGCCCTGTCATCGATTGATTCAAAACATGTGGCAGAGGCATTGCTCACAATTTTCACAAGGTTAGGCTTTCCCAATCAAATCTTGACTGATAATGGCTCTCAGTTCAAGGGGAAACTAACTGAAGAAGTTTTCAGGATCTTCCAGGCCAAACACTTCCATTGTAGTGTGTATCATCCCCAAGGGAACGGCCAAGTGGAAAGATTTAACGGCACATTGATGTCGATCCTGAGAAAGTTGGCACACGAAAAACCAGATACATGGGACCAGTACCTGCACGCCGCCCTCTTTGCTTATCGGGAGGTACCCCATAGTTCAACCGTATGGCCCCGGCAACATTATTGTTTGGAAGGCCAATAAAAGGTCCACTTGAAGCTTTGTTAAGAACGTGGACTGATGAAAAGGCAGAGGAAAACATTACATCTTCATACCAATATGTGAATGAGCTGACCACTCGGTTAAAAACTGGCTGGAAACTTGCCAATGAAAATTTGAAACAAGCCAGGAAGAAACATGCTGCCTATTATAACAGGAAGGCGAAGGACAGAGATTTGGCTGTGGGAGAGAAGGTACTGCTTCTTTTGCCTGGGAGTCAGAATAAGTTACAAATTGGATGGCAGGGTCCATATACAGTTCTAGAGAAGGTGTCTAGGACAAATTATAAGATAGATAAGAAGGGGAAAGAAAAAATCTATCATGTGAATCTCCTGAAGAAATATTTGGAAAGAGAACATCAGGAAGAGACACACTTGTTGACCTTGTCCATCGCCATGGAGATGAAAAAGGAACCACTTTCATCATTTGAATATCCATTACACCCCTGTGAGACAGCAGCACAGGTGAAAATCAGTACACATTTAACGAAAACTCAGAAAGAGAGAGTGCAACAGGTTCTAAATAATCATGCAGAGGTGTTAACAGACCGACCAGGGCATACAAACCTATTGGAATATGATATGAAACTAATAGACTCCACACCTGTCTGTATGAAACCATATTCGATTCCGTTTGCTAAGGAGAAAGCTTTGAAGGAAGAGATAGACTATCTGTTGAAGGAAGGAATTATTTCGCACAGTGAGTCTTCGTATAGTTCCGGTGTTGTACTTTTAAGGAAGCCCTCTGGAGAACATAGACTCTGTATAGATTACAGGAGACTGAACGCTATTACAGAAGGACAGGTGGATCCATTGCCGGATACAAATCAGCTGTTTGCCAGACTAAATAAAGCTAAATATTTCTCAAAAGTGGATCTGAGTAAAGGATACTATCAGATTCCAGTAAAGCCTGAGGTTAGACCATACCTAGCTTTTAGTACCTCAGAAGGACACTATGAGTTTAATAGATTGCCATTTGGATTGAAGAATGCGCCTAGTGTCTTCTCTAGAATGATGAGAAAATTATTGGATCCTCTGAATAATCCCTGTATAACAAATTTTATGGATGATATCCTTATAGCAACAGAAACATTTGAGGAACACATTGACTCTCTGAACATGCTGTTTGATCGACTTAGGGAGGCAAATTTAACAGCCCGTCCAACCAAATGTTGCGTTGGATGTAAAGAATTGGAATTTTTGGGACACACAGTTTATCAGGGAAACATGACCCCTGACCCAAAGAATTTAGAGAAACTACAGAAAGCCCCGAGACCACAAACCAAGAAGGACGTGAGATCCTTTGTCTCATTATGTGGTTTCTACCAGAAGTATATCAAAAACTTTAATTCCATATGTGCACCGTTAACTGAATTGACACGTAAAGGACATCCAGATCGCATTACATGGACACCACAATGTGAAATGACTTACCAAGAATTGAAGGAAAAGCTCACAAGTAAACCCATTTTGAAATTACCTGACTTAAGTCAAGAATTCATAGTAAGGACGGATGCAAGTAATATTGGGTTAGGTGCAACTCTACTACAGAAATCAGATGCATTGGATGGGGAATTAAGCCCAGTGGCATATGCTAGCAGAAAGTTGAATAAAGCTGAAATCAACTACTCAACTAGCGAAAAAGAATGTCTTGCAGTAATATGGGCAATAAAGAAATTCAATATTTATCTATATGAGAAGGCATTTAAGTTGCAAACAGATCACAAACCTTTATCGTTTCTAGCACAGGCTAAGCATGAGAACTCCAGGTTACTCCGATGGTCTTTACTTTTGGCTCCATATAATTTTAGCATTGAGTATATATCTGGAAAAACCAATTTGGGAGCGGATTTTTTAAGCCGCCATCCGTGTGATGAGAATCACCGTAAACCCCAGAAATAATAATGAATTTCTCTATGTGTATATAGAATAAAGGACTGACATATAATGTCTGTTTTAAGAGGGGAGGTGTCGTGGAATATTCTAATCCACATATATAAATTATCAAGTAAATATAAAGCCTAATAAATACATATAATAAATAAAGGAAGAAGAATGGTAAAGAACAGTGCTGTCACAATCGAAATCCCCCTTGTTTTATGCTTCGTCTGCAAATTGTAACGCTTTCACGTTGATAGTAAAAGCTTACTGTATTATTACCCGCTTTCTTCAATGAAACGTGTGCTGCATTTCTAAGAAAAACATTGAGAGGCCCTGCGTAATGACCTAAATTAATCCTAACATTAATTATATTACGTTACCAAAACGAACGAACAGATGGACTCAAATATAGAGAGAGAGAGAGGGGCGAATAAAACCGGGAACGCATGCAACACGCGTCGCGCGATACACAAATGCTGCCATCACGCGTGTAAGTCTACATGCACTAATTGTTTTTTCAGACGGACAGTGATAAAATACACTACCCTTTCCCAGAGTTAGGTTTATAAATCATAAAAAACTCTTATTAGGAAAGACAACATTAGATGGGTTTACGGTTGAAAACATAACAGTACCCAGACAGCACATCTTCGAAACAGGAGGTAGAAAATACATATTTTGAACGCAGCCACGTAGCTCTTTCAAATTGGTATATTTGGGTTCCTTAGGGCTTGCTGACAAATAATATGTAAAACGTTACGCAAATAGTCCAGGAATTAATAAATTATACCCAAAATAAAATAGTGAGGATGCCTGACAGCATGGAATCATTTCTGCTCATAAAATTTTTTTTATATAACGTGTTTGAAAAAACCTTACGTTACATAAATAGCCTACCATGTAAACTCCCAATTGATTGGAGCGCAACAAATGAAAGCCTAACCACGATTGGTCGGACTATAAATACTATCTTTCGTTGTTAGGGGAAACGGGGAAAGGTAACATTTTTTCAAACACTTGTCGAAACGGGGCCTCATTGGCTAGACTCGCTGGATATAATCACTTGGGAGCGTTAGTTCGAAACCACTTGTTTAAATAAGCTTGATAAAGCATCAGTGCGTTGAAGCCAGCTCACAATTTTGCTAAAATAAAAGCCTGGAACATAAGCAGATGGAAATTTGTGCCAGTAATTGTGCCAGAATTCATTGCTAATCAACGTATCTGTGTTTATTTCCATGAAATTGTGGTAAGCTTGAACCATTCAGTATCTTTTAATGAAAATTGAATGTAAATTGTTAATTTATGCCTGTATATATATGTGTAGTTCAGTGGCAAACAAGAGATAAAGCCTATAATGCTCCAGCCTGAACAGAGGGTGTCGGAGGGAAGTAAAACGGCATGGAATGGCCAAATAGTACACTGACACCTAGATGATTGACTAGAAAGAAATAATGCTGGAATTGCAGAGGCGTATTAACCATTAAGGAGGTTAATGCTGGTATAAAGTACTTCAGAATGAAGCTGATAGTTGGCCTAACGCTCTGAACTCAATGTTTGTGCTGTATTGTGATCAGTGTAAAAGAGAGTATAAGTTAGTTATGAAGTAGAAGGTACATCCTTCTTGATTTCAGGGACAGTGGTCTTGATGGTACTGAGCAGCACCTGGTCAGAGCTTTGCTGAATCCAGTGTCGGACAACATACTCCTTGGTCCTTTTAGCTATCAGTGAGGTGTCTCCAGAGCCCAGAGGAGAATTCGAGCAGAGGAGTCCTTTCCTGCCGCCATCACGCCAGATAAGCTAACTTGGCCAGCTGAGCTCA
The DNA here is from genome assembly GCA_024509875.1 of Oreohelix idahoensis. Classification (NCBI taxonomy): domain Eukaryota; kingdom Metazoa; phylum Mollusca; class Gastropoda; order Stylommatophora; family Oreohelicidae; genus Oreohelix; species Oreohelix idahoensis. The sequence continues at coordinate 3,527 of JAMPIV010022311.1, read as the reverse complement.
ACATTAGGTCCCCTCATCTTGAAATGACTTTATAAAAATAACATTCAGAGGGGAATTTAATTGTCTTAATATCAGGAACTGAGAACATCTCCAATACTAGTCCCAAAAGACAAACTATTGAAGTCATGATGACAAATACCAACAGAGCTTGAACAAAACAAAACCAGTATTACCTCATTTTACTACTACACAACTGACACACATAGAATATTTGTAATAATATATGTCACTACAATATTCATATTAAATACATTCTGTACATAACTTGTAATTTAAATTGATTGTGATTCCTGGTTCCCTTGTAGTTGAATCAGGACACATATTCATTCATGCCAGTAATGAATACATATTGTTATTTGAAAAGTTACGAGTGACTTCTTTAAGATATTCTCATAGAGTGTTATATGTATGTGAGTGTCACAGTGTTGTTAAGAGTAGTGGATTAAATTAAATTGTTTATCTGTCTGTTGTTGTGACTTACACTTCATCATACACATACCCTAGACACATAACGTAGTCATCACACTATTCCAGAATAATTCTGACTGAGATATATAGATATGTGGTAGCAAGTAAGGTTATATATAATACACTACTCTTATTAGATATATATACCTTCACAGCTGATCTCAGTCAGTACACTAAGTCCCCTATAAATATTTATAACATCCCACTTCACCACATCCTACTTGCCAACACACATCACACGCACACATAATGAAATGTCTACAGTAAATTATACGACCTCATTTGCACATTTTTGGTTTATCAAGTATTTGGCATGATTTTTGAGTGAAATTGCGTGAAATCGCACTTCTTGAACATAAAACAGTTTATATCCGGTGCAACGCACACATTGTCAATCAGAGGTGTGTCTACAAAAATTATTGTGTGGTTAAGAAGGAAAAATGAGTCTGCGAGTACATTTTATGACATTACAGCAAATCACAAATAGGATTTTAAAGTATTTCTGCAATGAAGCTACTCGAGGAAAACTATATCATTCTATTTCAAACCCACAAAAGAGGACTATTCACGCCTTGGGGATAAGCAAACGATCATTGCACCGCTGGATAGCGACATCTGAAATGTCTAATTCCAGTGTTTTACACACGAAAATTAGGCCAAGAGTGGTGGATAATTTTGACAGAGAATTGATCCGCAGAGAAATTTGCAATATGTTTCACAATAATGAGGCAGTGACTTTAAGGAAATTGAAAATTTGGTTAAGAAAGAATAATGACATTGATATTTCCAAATCTACGCTATGGAGGACTATTAGGAGTTTGGGATTCACTTTTAGAAAATATGTTGGTGGTAGAAACCTTATTTGTGAGAAGCCTCATATAGTTGCAATGAGAAGCAAATATTTACGCGAGGTCAGAGAAATGAGAAGAGATTGTTATGATTTTGTGTATTTAGATGAAACTTGGATCAATGCGCACCACAGTAATGAACGAGAATGGCAATCATCTGATGGAACAACTAAGAGACTAGTACCAAGCAGCAAAGGACAGCGCCTAATAATTGCACATGCAGGAAGCAGCCATCATGGGCTTCTAAATAATACTGAACTCATATTTGTTTCAAAATCCACAGATAATAGGGAATATCATACAGAGATGAATGGCAAGATATTTCAAGATTGGATTGTGAATCATGTACTTCCTTCATTGGATAGACCGTCGTTTTGATAATGGACAATGCTTCATATCACAACGTTGTGGCACCAGAAGATAAAGTTCCTAATTCATCAAGTACTAAAGATGTAATAAAGATTTGGCTGACCAAAAACAACATTCCATTCAACGAAATGTCCCTGAAGCCTGAATTACTTGAAATTGTAAAAAATACACAGCATACAAAGATATTTCACATAGACAAGGCAATCCATGAACATGGTCACAGATGTTTAAGATTGCCTCCTTACCATTCTCACTTAAACCCAATAGAATTAGTCTGGGCTAAAATTAAGGAACAGGTAGCAACAGAAAATAGGACGTTCAAATTAAAAGATGTTGAAATACTTACAAAAGCCGCCATCTCGAACATAGCCAGGGATTATTGGAAGAAATGTGAGAACCATGTGTTACAAGAGAAAGAGGAATATTGGACGAATGATGGTTTGTCCTTCATTCAGCCGAGATTGATTATCAATTTCTCAGAGACATCTGATTATGATTCGGATGAAGTTTAATTTCTTTAAAGATGACCTTACCGTTATTTACAAGTACAGTAGAGGAGAAACTTTCCATTATGATATTTATGAACCGCAAAGTGGTGATACCTATTGAAATAATCAGATCAATGAAGGTCCAGTTTGGTAGCACATTAAATGTCAATGACAAACAATGTCACGAGTATCTCCCATGCAGATCATTTAAGAAATCATCTTCAACAGGTATTCATATGCAAACGTGATGGCCACATTATTGTAATAGTAGACACGCCTATGCCTATTCAATTCACAGAATCTGTGACTGAAGTGGTAAAATTTCTTTTTTTCGATACACAATAATTAGTATGCCGACAAAGATCAAAGGATTTCATCCGTTTGTGGGAACTGGACAAGATGCACAGATATAAAGTATATATTTGTTGGGTCTAACCCAATATAACATCGTATGCAAAAAATGGCATTAATACGTTAGACGGTTAATCAGATAATTACATTTGAAGTTGGGCAAAGCTAGTGAAACGTGCTATAGCAGTGTATCGTTGTCTATAAGAAATAGTATATCTGTGGGTAGAGTCAAGCTTCACGGAAGTCTGTCCACCCCTTTTAAAACATTCTTGCTTGCTTGTCCTTTAAAATGCAACTTACTTTTTTTTCATTCACACTTAGCTTCCAAGGATGCTTTAACAATGTTTTGTTTTTTCGGTAAGTCTTTTTGTTTGTATACAGCAAATCACTTTGCTTGAATCTCTGGTTCCGGTCAAGCAGCATTCACGGGTTGTGTCTACGTTATGCAGTGCTTCTCATTTTTCGAATCTCTCATTTACTCCGTCTTGCCATCTTTCAATAGGCGCCAGTTTAATTTATATTACAAAGTTCTATTATGAGACACTCACTAAGTGGAAACGATGATGGTTTGACTAGATGGAATTCGGCTTGATGGTCAGATAGCTTCATTCCCTATTCCTGCATCAATCCAATGCAGCTCTGATTTCCAACCTTTTACACTATCCAATGTTAATATTGCGTTGGTGGTAACTTTCTTTAGACAGCTAATTTAAAATGTACTTTTTCTGAGCTAGAGTTTTGGTTTAAAAAGAAGCAAACATTTCTGTCTGTCGGCTTCGTGTGAAAAATTAAATCTTAGTAAAATGTTGCTACCTTCCACCCGAGTCCCGCGGGAATTTTAACCCGATTTCTACAATCTTTATCTTCCACAGCCAATAATCGAGATCAGAAAACAACGCTAAAAGTGAATTTACTGAGAAATGCATCAAATGATCTGATGAAAACAGTTGCAGTATGAAAACCAGCGGATAGGTGGTAGCTGACACAGAGGTGCGTCCAGACG